>QCXZ01000064.1:18671079-19088093 GCA_025024175.1 Rhyzopertha dominica | reverse complement strand
CGAATGCAAAAATATCTTTTACTCATAGTTTTAGATATTTATTTTAGCGAAAAATGGATAAACCAAATAATATTATGTGTATTTTAAACAGATTCTGCTGCTCTTTGTATTATTATTTTTTGTTAATAATTCAATATAAAAAATTAATTGGACTTTATTGCATTTTTACATTTTATCGGCAGTAATTTTTCCCAATGATTTCTTATTAACGGTTAAGACAAAAATATACAATCATGGCACTGTTTGATGGTTCTATTTCTTTTGTTCTGCGTGTTTTGTTCAGAACAATAGTGATTTTATAAAAAACTAAAACAAGTGACAAAAAAATTGTAAATTTAAATAGTTTTCGCATATTATAAATTATTTGTAAAAAGTAAGTATCAGGTGTGACATATCGTTGAAGAGCAAAAAAATAGGTTTCTATTTAATGCCATTATTTTGCGGGTACCGGTTTTGCGATTTTTTAACGCCCCTAAAAATAAATTCTCAAAATCTCTAGTTGTATTAAAAAATTGATAGAGCCTCATTGTAGAGTTATATTTTGCAAACAATTTTTGTCTTAACACTTTTTTACATCTTTTGAATTAAGCAAGATATGGCCTTCTCGAAAGTTTCGCAAAATGTAAGTTTTTTCATAACAACTTTTTAAGTAGACCATGGATTTCGAACTTTTTTAACGGCGTTTTGTAGATTATATAAATTGCACAATTTTTGTAATAACATTTTTCTTGTAAAATCAATATTAACGTAGATATTTTGAGTGCGCCCGATAAAATGGACACCCTGTATAGGGGTGTTTTATTTAAAAAATTTAAGAAATGTATTGAACGACCCCGTGTATAAAAGTGGGAGGAGTAAAAATATTTTGGTTTTGTAGACATAAGTACCCCCGCCGATCACTGCAATTGCCTGAATTTTAAAAACCGTAGTAACATTTGTGTAATATTCCCATCCACGCACTAATGGGCCACCCTGGATAGCGTGTCCCAAAATTAGCTTACCAAACTTTGCTATTAGATTATATGTCTAAAAATAGTACTCAAGTTCTCAAAAACATAATTCGGAAAACGGAACTATCGTCTCTGAAATATGCGTCCCTGAATACGGTTTTTATTAAAATTTTTATTATTATTTTTGAGCTTAGAATTCCTACTAAAGTTTGGCAGGCTAATTTTGGGTCACCAGCTAAACGGAATTCTTGAACCTTAACAAAAAATGTGTATGACAATTTTATAAGCTGCTAGGTATTTGACTTACCTCGTAAGGAAGACAGGATTCATAACTAGTATCTTAACCTCTATTATTGAAATGTTTACAATAAATATAAATAAGCACCTAATGTTTGTTCAAAATTTTGAAATTTTATTTGCCAACTAGTTAAATTTATGGAGGTGAGGGTAAAAGTAAGCCTCATTTTTTTGTATGATATTTTTTTAATTATCACTTTAAAATTTTAATACCTTAAAAGTTACACAAAAAGAGAAATTCTTGTCAATTTAACTCTTAAGTAAGTACGAAAGTTAAAACGTATCTACCGATCCCGGTCTCTCAAACAACTATTTTGTTTTGATTTGTTCGGACTTTTTTTCTTTTCAACAACTGTATGCCTGTAAATCAAAATTTTACAGTATGGAACTTTTACAATTGTTTCGTTTTACCGTTTTAAGAAAAATCTGCACAAGTAGACATTTTTAGCATTGAAACAGAAAAAAATATCATTTATGACATAAACTCAACATACACAAGAAAGCTACATGTTTGCCTAAAGCTGAAGAATGTTTTGAATGAGAAACTGCGCGCGTCAAAAAATAAACGCGTTATGTGTAATATATTATGGTCTGAGATCACTGAAAAAAGGAGGATTTCTGCAAAAAGTATGTAAAACAAAGTCAATCTCTTGTGATGATAAGTACATCATGATCGTATTTTTCATTTTGTAAGATTTTTGTAGTTTTGCTGTTATTGTTTTGCTCTGAAATAGGCGTGGTGCATAGGTGCATTCAATACCTCTTGCGTATCAATCATAACCAATATTTCACTTGAATGAGTTTTTTTAAAGTCTGGATTACCACGCTAAAACAGGTACAGGTGCAAAACCAATGTTTTAGGTGCGCAAAATTTGACTTTGTAGTTAGGAATCGAATGCTTAAAAATGTTACACAAATACCGATCAGCGGTCTGTGAGACCGCTATCAAACTTTATTATATTATTAAAATTAGCTAAACCTAGATACCGACAAAAGCTTCTGGCAAGCAACTAGTCATGACGTGACTTAATGGTACATAGAGGGAGAACTCACTGTGGCCACCTCGCCCGTCAAACTAAAAATTTTAAAGCACAGGGCGGTCTCGTATACCGATGGTCGGTAGTTTGGGGTTAAGGCACGTGGTCGCCAACCCATCCATCGCGAGCTACCGCTAGCTATCAAAGGCGGTTCTGGTAGCTCACAACATACTTTAAGATTAAAAATTCAAATGTGTCAAATTCGTAGAATATCCCACAAATTTTGCAAATTTGCATAATAACATGGGAGAGAAAAAAACTAGCTTAATGATTTTTGATATAAAAGCAATTATAAAAAACATTTTTGGAAGCAAAACTTAATCAACCGCGATACCAAGCAATTTTCCTGCCGCTGCAGAGAAGATATTACTTATTTATTGGAAACATATTGTAGTTTCTAATTATGTTAATAGAAAGTGTTAGTAATATTTTTTAGAATAAATCACGCTAATAAATGCGTTCTCCTAATTTTGAGATATTTTGTAGTCATCGCGCTTGTTGCCATACAGTAAAGAAGTAGTATGGTATGTATAAAAAGCTATAAAGTATCCAAATTCTATAAGAACATTTCAAAAAGTTCACCTTCGAAAAAGTTATGTGCATTTTTACCATTTGCACACTATTTTGATGAATGGTACCTAACAAGTGAATTAAGTTGCTTGCATACGGAGTATTTCAGAATTAAGAGAACGCATTTAGCACCGTGATGCACTTAAAAAAAAACACTGCCTATGGACATAGTTTGAAAAATGTCGCATACTGGAAATACGCCCCCACTAATTCTTTTGCAATAAAACCGTAAATGCAAGCAGGATTTGAAACCCATATTACTCAAGAATGGTACACTACATCGTAAATTGACGTAATTAACAGCCTCTTTTTTGCATAAAAGCATTGAACAACACTTGAAAAAGGAATATTCAAAAATGTAACAAGTTTACAAATCAAACTTTAAAATTCTGAAAGCACTATCGCATTTGTCGCAAAAAGTCTAGTAAATGTTCAAAATTTCATTTGTTTACTACTATACGTTTCCAGAGATATTAATAAAATACCTTCGTCAGGTTGTCTCACTTGGGGGGCTAAACTCTTTTAATATGCATTTTTCGGCAAATTATATTTACAGAAAAGTTTTTTTTAATTTTTGGATTTATTTTAAACTGGTAAAATATTGCCTCCTATTTTCGGGACAACCTGTATATGATAACTTTTTTTATTCAATAATTTTAATTTTTATTGGTGTCTTCTTGCATTCAAGACTTTTCGTATTCATTTATTTATTTTAATTAGATTTTTTTATTCAGGTTGCCTGTTTTTTTTCTGATCAAGAAGGTATAAAGTTCTCTTTAAGTTCAATAAATGCCTTTTATAAATTTACATACAAATTATATTTGTATGTACGACAGTCGTCTGCTAACTTATTTTTAATTCCTACTGGTGATACAGCACTTATACACCACCTTCGTTGTTACTAATCAATAATAAGTCACTGAACTTTGGCAACCTCGCCTGGTCCTCTTTGTGATAGGTTTAAGTTAGTATACACAGATATACAGCCTCACAATGTTAGGAATAGAAATTAGGTGTATAAAGGCCTCACATTGATATTATATTGTACGGTCCTCAGAATGACATGTATATAAAACTTTTATATCCTTGTTGTTTTTGGGAGTATACTGGTGATCCCTGTATTTCTGACGCAAAATAGATTAGGAAACGCTCTCGCAGATGTCGCTAAGCAGCTTCCTTCTGGTGGTCCTTGTAATGTTAGTTCTGTAGTAGGTCCTCCCAATGGTAGCCAGCCAAGAATATATATATATATATATATATATACGGTATATCGTGCCCTAAAAGTTCGGTTATAGTTTACGTTTCAAAATAAATACATACACATAATTAGCATGCATAAATGTACCTACATATACAATATATCCTACTGTTGAAACTTAATAAAATGTGCGTTCTAATATCCAAAAATGAATATAGAGGTGGMACCGATATGTAGCAGTTTTGGTGTTATTATGAAATTTACTCCATCATTAACTATATATACGTATCTGTCACTAGCCTACTACTGAAATGTTTTAGGGTTAGGGACGTCAACGAAACTTCGATACTAGTAAAGAATCGATACTTTCTTTTCGATACCGTGCTAATATCGATACTAAAGGAGTAGTACCGTATCAGATTTTTATTTGTCTCTATTTACATATTTTTGTGTTGTTAATTGTTAAGAAATAGAAAATAGAAATAGGGACAATAATACCTACATCTATTATACAAAATTTGACAACAGTGGTTGACAATGATCTCTAAGAAATTACAGATCATGATCTGCCGTCTCTCTCTATCAATATTAAACTGCACGCTCTCTCTCTCGCTCGCAGCATTCAGCAAAGAGAAAAACGAACGCACACACGGACAACTGAGTAACTGGCGAAATGTGCTAATGCAAGCAACTGAACAGCGAGACTTTTTTGTAATGTGATTATATTTATATATATGTTGAACTCTGCGACCTCACCGGGGTGTCAAATGAAAGCATCCCGAACAAGATACGCGTACGCGACTTTTTCAAGTTTACTTGGGTCTCTCACGATCAGAACAAGATAGCGTCCTATAACACTGACGCAAGTTTACAGGATTTGACGCGTTTTGTCTGATCGACGGAAACATGGTCTAAAGCGATTTCCCACATTATATGATGCATTTGCGAAAAGCCCCTCCCTAGGGCAGCTGAACTCGCAAAAACCCCCACAAAATTTGTATCAGACTCCGAGGTTTCCTGTTAAGTAAATTGAAATCTTGTTATCAGTTCCGTTTTGATATTTTGATTACAAACTAGAAATTTTAACGTCGTGTCGGGTTTATAGTTTTTTTTTGTTTTGTAAAGTATTGGTAAAGTGTAATTTTAAATTCAGTTATCTACCGTTGCGTTGGACCAATTGGGAAGTCGCTAGGACCAAGGACCGAGGGACCAAGTGCTAGGAAATACTCCAGGGGTATCGTACATTAGATTTATCTGTCTGCTTAAAGTTGCTTTGGCTGACCTTTGTAAAGAAAGCGTAATGTGAGTTGTCTGTGTTTAACATTTTAAGTTTGTTTATTCATGATATTGTAATCGGCGCAACTTTTAAATTTACAATAAACCGGCAAATTCACATAAGTCGGTGTTTCAAAATTTCAATCTACCCATTTGCCAAGAAGAATCCACAGTGTCTCCGAAGATTTTCTTACCAATCGGTAAGTGGTGGCAGCGATCGTTACCGTCAAGGTATTAAGAATAATTTTAATAAATAATAAAATCAACGGTGGGGCTACAACATTGGTGGCAGCTAAATGGGATCTTGGAAATGGAATTTTAAGACAAAATAATTACAAAGATCAGTCAAGAACGCTCTCTTCTATCTTGCTTGCAATACTTTTGGTTTGCTATATATATCTGTGTTATATATGTAGTGAGGTGTTATTAAAATCAACGGTAAGTTATTAATATATACCATTAGGAATACAGCAGGGGTGAAATACAACAAAGGTAAGTAAACAAAATTTTGTGAAGTACTTTATACAGCTCACCATTTGAAATAACGATTTTGTTGAATCATTTTTTTTTATTATTTTTGAACGTCCTTTAACACACGAGCTTTTTGTTTCAGGCATCGTTGGACCACGGAATTAAGAACGGTAAATATTCACCTTGTTCAATTCATATATCTTTTTTCTTACATATTTGTTGTTGCGCAAATTTTAAATTAAAATGATAGATCAAGATGAGCCAGCACAAGCCTTCGAAGCGCCAGAACTCCCGATCGCGCCCCCACAGGTACTTTCCTTGGGCATGGTAGCGAACACGGTAGAGTCGTTTTCCGGGCGAGAACGGGTTGAAGAATATTTCGAAAAAATTGAATTGCGGTCTCGGCTCGACCAATGGGATCAGAAAACCACTTTAGATATTATTAGATATCGTTTAACCGGTGAGGCGTATAGATATTTAAAAACCGATCCAGAATTGGAATCACCGACTATTGCTTACTCTGATTTTAAAGAAAAGTTTATAGCAAGATTTTCACCAATTAGAATTCCGGGAGAAAACCTCATAAAACTATCGCGTTGCTTCCAAAAACATGACGAAACCGTCGCAAATTTTGTTTCAAGGCTGAAAGTTTTAGGTGCAGAAATTCTGAAGGAAGATTTGTTACACGCAAGTGCACACGAAATATCGGGTCTTACGAAAAAATGCAACGAACTGGTTTTGCATCAGTTCAAAGCCGGTATTAAGCGCGAATATCTTAAAAATTTAGGTCCACTTCTGATGCGCACAGAAAATTTAACAATTGATAAGGCGGAGGAATTTGCACGTCAGGAGGAATTAAATACGTTAATGCTTAACAACAGGCAAGCTTCAGGTTCAATATTAGCTGTCAAATGTTATACGTGTGGCAGACCGGGTCATTATGCTAGTGATTGTCGACAACGAATGGTACCGAATAATCCAGGAAGATATTTCAATAATCATTCTCAAAACAATAATCACAGTAGATTCGCAAACTTCAGCAGTGGTAACATAAGGAACGGTCCTCGACGTGATTTTGAATTTAATGATAATCAACAGCCCAGAAGTAATTATGCCCAAAGTCTTTCCAATAATAGGCCTAATAATTTTTATCGCGGTAGGTTTAATGATAATCACAACAGTACAAACAGCCGTCAGAATTATAACAGGCAAAATTCTTATCGTCCTGCTTTTCCGAACTCGCAGCAAAATTCTTATCCCCGCGAAAAGCATCAAGCTCCAGTACAGACTTTAAACTCCAACGCCCCTTCGTTCGCACCCCGTACCGGAGGGAACTAGAAAATCACCATACTTATGAAGAAGCCTTTTGTCAAAATTCTAATGATTTAAATTCTGAATTAATGATGTCGAAACCAAATACTTGTTTAGTTTGTGTACCGGAAGTAACCGTAGAAAATATGAATACGACACCCAGTAACGTTTATTTGTTTGCTAATGGTGTTCTTTGTAAATTTCTTATAGACACTGGCTCAGAAGTATCTATAATTAACCATAAATTTGTCAGTGATCAAGCGATAGATATCAGCACTGAATATATTTTAGCTGGAATCACGGGACATACTGCTAAAGCCATAGGTATTTCTAACATTAATGTCGGATATTGTCAAAATTACGCACGTTGTAAATTTCCAATGATTGTTTGCAATGATGCGTTTCTGCAAACAGATGGTATTATAGGACGCGATTTTTTAAAATATAACGAGGCGGAAATTTATTTTGCTAACGATACTTTGAGAATTTGGGAACAAAATCTTCGTATACAATTAGATTGCGATGATAAGGCTAATTATAACGGTGATAATTTACTAAGGGGAAAATGTGAAATTAATAATGACGGTCAAAGCGAGAATCAGGTATCGAGTGTAGAAGCTAAGATAAGCAGCGCAACTGCTGACAATGCTGAGAAGGTTGTTGACAGTTGTGTGGCGCTTAGTGGGTTTGATGACACTAGTAGTGCTGTGAAGGCTAATAGTGCTCCTAAAAACCCCGGAAATTTGAAAACCGAGAGTATCCGCGATGCTGGGAAGGTCGCTGATACGCAAAATACTTTTGATAATGTTGATGATTCAATCGATTATTGTAGTAATGAAACGGTGAATAACGTTAATGTTATAATAAACGATTATGGTTGTATTAGTGAAGATGATGATGACGACTACCAGTATTACAGAAGTTTTAAACAACGAGAATCAGAGCTAAAAGGTGTCGAAGTAAAGCAACCAGCTGAGTTAAGAAACGTGATACCGAAGAGTAATAGTAGTACTTGCGTAAATCGTAACGTTATAAGTGTAGGTGTTGAAAAGTTTATGAATGAAACCGTAGTGGACAAAAGTATGCGACATAGCAGTTCAGTAAAGGAAACAGCTGATGTAATTCTAGAAGATGACCTGATTATTCCGAGTAGATGTGAACTTATGTGTCTGGGTTTGATAAGAGATAAATTATCGGGAAGTACGGTTGTAATAGAACCTATTGATGTAGGTGTAAACGGTATCTTTATAGCACGATGCGTAGCAGAAAACAGCCCAAAATGTTCCATTCGCATTATCAATGTTGTAGATAGGGAAGTTGTACTTAAGAAAGGAACTAAGTTAGGTGTAGCTACGACAAATGTTATAGTTAATAACAATCCAATTCACACTCGAGTTCATTTCATCAATCGTTATACCAAAGAGTATCCGGAAATATTGAATGAATTCAATTTATCACATTTGGATGAACATGCTGCTAACCTAGTTAGACAATGCATTTTAAAGTACGCGGACATATTTAGTAGCGAAACTGAAGAATTAACTAGCACATCAAAAGTTAAACATAAAATAGTGACCGAAAACGTAGCTTCTATTGCGAAACCACCGTATAGGGTACCATACCAACAACGAGAAATTTTGCGCAATGAAATAAATCGGTTGTTAGAAGCTAAAGTTATCAGCCCTTCTGATTCCCCATGGTCGGCGCCCGTTGTCTTAATCGTCAAAGACTTACCGAACGGCGAGCAAAAAGTACGGATGTGTATCGACTATCGAGGCTTGAATGCTGCGACAAAACGAGATTACTACCCTCTACCAATTTTACAAGACACGCTAGATTCGCTGGGTAAAGCTAATTTATTTAGTTCATTTGATGTAAGATCTGCATATCACCAAATTGATATGGATGAGCAAGATAAAGAAAAAACCGCGTTTTCAACCCCCGACGGGCATTGGATTTTTAACAAAATGCCCTTCGGCCTTCTTAACGCGCCCTCTACATTTCAGAGATTTATGAATGTAACCCTTTCTGGTTTAACTGGACAGATTTGCTTGGCATACTTAGATGACATAATTGTCTTTAATTCTTTTGGAGTAGAAGACCATATCGAAAAGCTGTCTGTAGTATTTGATCGTTTAAGAGAAGCCAGTGTAAAATTGAAACCCAGTAAGTGTTGCTTTATGTTAGAAGAAATTAAGTACCTTGGACATATAATTAGTAAAGAAGGAATAAAACCAGACCTAGATAAATTTCTGGCAGTAAAAAACTTTCCAGTTCCCAGAAACGTTCGAGACTTAAGAGGATTTTTGGGATTAGTAGGATGGTACAGGCGGTTCATCCCAAATTTTTCTTTAATAGCCGCCCCTCTCACGAGTCTAACGAAAAAGAAAGTACCTTTCAATATTGATCAAAATGCTCTTCAAGCTATCGAAATTCTTAAAAATTCTTTAATTTCTAACACAGTGTTAGCACATCCTGATTTTAGCCAACCATTTATACTAGCCACTGATGCTAGCAAAATTGGTATTGGCGCAATCTTGAGTCAACTACATGATGGTTTTGAAAGACCTATTGCTTATAGTAGCAAAAAGCTAACTAAGGCGCAAAGTAACTACTCTGCGACAGAATTAGAATTACTTGCTGTTGTGGAAGGCATAAAACACTTTCGTTGCTATCTGTATGGACGAAGGTTTACAATAGTTACAGATCACAGACCCCTGAAATGGCTTATGAATCTCAAAGATCCAACATCTAAATTGGCTAGGTGGAGTTTGCTTCTTTCCAGTTATGATTTCGAGATTATTCATAGGCAAGGCCGACAACATGGTAATGTAGACGCGCTTAGTCGAGCATTTTACGCTGAGCCTAATCACCAGGAAAACGAATGCGATGTGCTAGATAAATTTCTAGAGTGTGCTGAACATAAAAATATAGTGAACAATAATGTTGTAGTGAAAACAGGCAATTTATTTGCTGCACCGGAAGGTTATTCTCTTGTCCATTGTGTTTCTCAAGATTTAGCAATGAATAAAGGCATTGCTTTAGAATTTAAAAATTATTTCGGTTCAGTAGATTATTTGAAAGCTCAAAATAAAAACATCGGGGAATTTGCACATTTATCACTATCCGATAAGAATATTTATTACTTAATAACGAAAAATAAATACTATGACAAACCTAGTTATCACAACCTTTGGAGCTGTTTAATCAAACTTAAGTATTACTGTTTGGAGAATAACGATTTGCACTTAGCTATGCCCAAAGTTGCATGCGGTTTAGATAAACTTGACTGGAACATTGTGTATAACATGATTAAGTACATTTTCGCAAATACCAAAATTAAAGTCATAATTTATGAACACCGAAAAGAAAATGTAAACATTAACGTTGTCAATACAGTTACACCATTCACACCAATTTGGGACAAAGAGAGTATTCTAAAAGAACAACAAAAAGATACATTTTGTCAAAGCATGATTCAGGAATTGCAAAACGAGCATAATGACTCGCCGTACTATCTTGACCAGGAAGGATTGTTGTACAAACTAAATGATGGTAATGATGTTCTTGTCATACCTAGGACCTATGTAAGAAAAGTTTTGCACGATTTTCACGACCTACCCTTCTGCGGCCATATGGGACAGATAAAAACGTATGCTTTCATTCAGTCTCGTTGTTATTGGCCAAACATGAAGAATGACGTCGTCAGTTACTGTCAGCAGTGTCGTTCATGCAGCGCGAGGAAGACTTCCCCGCATCTCAAGAAGGCTCCACTACAAAATTTCCCTGAGGTTTTATATCCATTTGAACGAACCAGTATGGATATTTGTGGTCCGTTTGTTACATCGCTAAATGGCAATAAGTATCTCTTAACGTTTCAAGACTACTTTACAAAGTACGTAGAAGCTTTTGTTCTACCTGATCAAACAGCAGAAACCATAGCAAAAGTTTTCGTTACTGAAATTGTCGCTAGGCATGGCGCACCAAAACAATTGTTAACCGATCAAGGTCAAAATTTTGTCTCAAAGCTTATGAAAAATGTTTGTCAATATTTACAAATAGAGAAAATCCAGACTACACCCTACCATCCGGAATCGAATGGTATGATAGAGCGTAGTCACCGTGTTTTCAAAGATATTATGTCGCATTATGTAGCCAAGAATCAACAAGATTGGGATAATTGGGTGCCTTATGTGCTAATGGCCTATAGGTTTAATGTTCATCGATCCACCGGGTACAGTCCCTTCTTTCTATTATATGGTCGAGACCCAGTGCTACCATTTGACGATATACTAAAGCCAGTTGTTCTTAAATACGATATTGACCATAATTACGTGTCGGAACTCATGAATCGATTACACAATGCTTATGTCACGGTAAGACAAAATTTAGCGGATTGCAAGGAAAAGCAAGCCATTCACTACAATAAGAATGCCAAGTCAAAAGATTTTTACTTGGGTCAACTAGTTTACTTGCATGATCCTAGCATAACAGTTGGCCTTTCAAAGAAATTGAGTAAACCTTGGACTGGGCCTTACCGTATAATTGAAATAAAGGGCCCTGTCACCTACAAAATTAGGTTGCTTAATGGCCGAAAAGAGTTAGTTGTGCATGCTAATCGGTTAAAGCCTTGCAAAATTTTTGAAGGAAAAGAAATGGAAAATCAAATGGAGATTCTAGACGAAACTGACTTGACTAACACTCAGACAGAACAGACGGACAATGACCCTGATGACTTTGGTATACATCCTCGTGATGCTACCTTAGCAATAGCTCAAGGTATTATGGGCACACAGCCTCAATTTCAACAGGCTGAAGGCCCTGAGTGTACCTTGGGTACGATATTTCGAGATGGTGTTAGGGTGTCTACCAGACCACGTAGACCCCCTAAACGATTCACTTTTTCAGAGTTCGAGTGAAGTACTGCCTGTGTCCCTGTTTGTATGAACGTTCTTGTAAATTATTAGTAAGAGACAATAATATAGTTTAATAAACTGTCTGTGCTGCATAAACTATCGAACAAACTGTCATTCAGCATGCTCTCAACCCTGATAGTGGTGGTGCTATTGTGCGGGCCGTGCGTAGGATTTATAGCGTACGATTGTGACGACCGAAATGTTAACGTGAGTGTGGTATCGTTAAAAGACGTCGCGCCGTGTCCTGCACCAGATGATGGGTATAATGGGACCAAGATGGATGTTCAAGTGATACAACGGAACGAAGTTAAGCAACAACAAGTAAAAACCTGCCTTATAGAAATTACAAGAATGATATACCATTGTGGCATGCATAGTCACAGTTCCATGGTTGCTGGAGGAGTATCGGAGTTCATTTATCCCATGGGAGCAGAAAACTGCCGTGATGCTCACAAATATGGCACCTTAAAGATCTACCACCAAACTATAGGTAAACTGCAGGCTAATTCAACTACTACAGCCTCCATCACTCCTATAGGAAGCCTTGACAATAATGGAAACTGCAAGGGCGGTGTCTATTCTGAAGAAGGACACACTTGGACAGATGTAGTCATGCTAGCTTCTGCCAAGATTATATTGAAAGATTATCTGGCAAATGTAAAATTAGATGACAACGAAATAAGTCTACTTGGAGGAATAGTTTGTCCATACTTAAACGGTTACTGTTTGGATTCAACCTATGGTGAAACAGTTTGGGAATACTCTCCTCTGGTAAATTGTGAGGAAGGGCTAAGTTTGATGTATGAAGGTATAGCCGAGTTTATAACTACTAAAGAGAAGGAGAAATTCGTCGTAATCGAACAAGAAGATAAAGTATTCGCCCTTTCTCTAAAAGGAACATATACGCTGTGTGGAAGTGAGGTGTGGCAAACGGAGCATCCAAGGTTGTTAGTTTTAGAAATGGACAAGCAAAAGAAATTGCACCCAAAAATGCATCTGATACCACAAAACACCGACCTCGTTATGTACGTGAACAGCAAATTGCTGTATGTTGAGCAGTCCCATAAGAGGATAGCAGGAAGTTTATATGCCGATACAGTACATCGCAGGTGTCTTTTGCACCGGGAAATATTAAAAAATCGCTTGCTGTTAGCGCCGTTCAGTACTAACGCTCTCAGCACATTGATAAAGAACCGTTTAGGATACATGGGAAAAGTATTGGGAGAAGTGTTGTACATTATGAAGTGCATTCCAAAACCAGCAGAAATCCGAAGAACGACAAATTGTTACAACGAGCTGCCGATCACGATCAACAACCAAAGCTTCTTCATGTCTCCCGTTACTCACATTATTCAGAGGTATGGCGAGCAAATCGAATGCAACTCATTAATACCTCCATTGTACCTGATCGACAATGAATGGGTTAGCCTTACTCCGTATCCTATTATTAAAAACCCACCAAGCGAACTACAAGTGGAAGAAGAATCACATCTTGATTTTGGGCCAATTCAACCTTTGGGTAGCACAGGACTATATACCAACGAGGAAATTTCCAAAGTTCAGAAGTCGCTAACATTTGGCATAGAAAGGAAGGCAGTAGAAAATATTTTGGCAAGAAGAATTGTTGGATTGGATACCGACAACCAAGGGTTTTCAACATTGCAACTATTTGATGCAAAGGAGATTAAAAATTTAGCAAGATCAACATTACAATATGTATGGGGTTGGTTCACTGACTTAGGCATGGTAATGAGCGGCATAATTGGCTTTTACGTCATTTTCAAAGCTCTGAAATATATCATTGAAGTCATTATAAATGGAATAGCGATATATAACGCAGTAGGTTGTGGAATAGCCTTAATGGCAAGTATATGGAACACATTAGCTGTATGGGTTGTGCATCACCGAACTACTAAAAGGCAATCTACTGATGTCCCGAGCCCAACAGAAAGGGATGACCACCAAAACACCTCTGACGAAATTATGGAAGTCATAGTAGAGCAGCCCTCTAATAAATCGAATGGCAACAGTAACAAACCAGAAAATACACCTCAACAAAATTTAAGACGGCCTTCGTCTAACAAGCGGTATAGTGTGTACAGTAGCCAGATATCCCTGTACCCAGATTTACCCCACTGGACGCAATCGCAGAACCTATGAATCCGTCAACTAACATTTAATTACAAGGTTTCAGGTCTCACTCATTCATCGAACATTATCCCTGGTCTATCCAGTTGATCCTGCAGCAACAGACCGGGCTTGCAACCTCCTATTCCCTCATTTAATCCCTTCCTTGACTTACAAATGTTAGAAAAAAAAACGATATGTATATGTAACACCGATGGACCCTCGACCACCACGATGACGGGGATCGACTGCTGCACCTGCTTATTCCGAGGATCATCGCCAGAGGAGCCCTGTGCGTGAAATAACTAATGTGCGGGTCAACGATTGAGAGTGTGGCTACAAGATTGACGGTAGCAGCAATGCAGCTTAAAGAACAGTGATAGATATACACATATAAACTGAACCGTAGGATTATATTTTTTTTTATTATTGATTATCCAATTGTCTTTATTGATTTTACTTGTTTTCTTTTTCTTTATGTTTTGCTTTGTTTTGGTATTTTTGTATTGTGGTCTACCAGTAGTTTGAGTAAATAAGTACTCGTGAATTTACGGTATCAGATTATGAAAAATTGATACTTTTGGAGTATCGCAATTTTTGTTTTTGGGGGAGTAATGTTGAACTCTGCGACCTCACCGGGGTGTCAAATGAAAGCATCCCGAACAAGATACGCGTACGCGACTTTTTCAAGTTTACTTGGGTCTCTCACGATCAGAACAAGATAGCGTCCTATAACACTGACGCAAGTTTACAGGATTTGACGCGTTTTGTCTGATCGACGGAAACATGGTCTAAAGCGATTTCCCACATTATATGATGCATTTGCGAAAAGCCCCTCCCTAGGGCAGCTGAACTCGCAAAAACCCCCACAAAATTTGTATCAGACTCCGAGGTTTCCTGTTAAGTAAATTGAAATCTTGTTATCAGTTCCGTTTTGATATTTTGATTACAAACTAGAAATTTTAACGTCGTGTCGGGTTTATAGTTTTTTTTTGTTTTTGTAAAGTATTGGTAAAGTGTAATTTTAAATTCAGTTATCTACCGTTGCGTTGGACCAATTGGGAAGTCGCTAGGACCAAGGACCGAGGGACCAAGTGCTAGGAAATACTCCAGGGGTATCGTACATTAGATTTATCTGTCTGCTTAAAGTTGCTTTGGCTGACCTTTGTAAAGAAAGCGTAATGTGAGTTGTCTGTGTTTAACATTTTAAGTTTGTTTATTCATGATATTGTAATCGGCGCAACTTTTAAATTTACAATAAACCGGCAAATTCACATAAGTCGGTGTTTCATTTTCGAAATTTCAATCTACCCATTTGCCAAGAAGAATCCACAGTGTCTCCGAAGATTTTCTTACTAATCGGTAAGTGGTGGCAGCGATCGTTACCGTCAAGGTATTAAGAATAATTTTAATAAATAATAAAATCAACGGTGGGGCTACAACATATATGTATATATATATATATATATATATATATATATATATATATATATATATATATATATATATATATATATATATGTATTTGTTTTTGCCAACCGATATTTTTTGTTTCGATCCAAGTAGGTATCGATACTTTATTTTGATATCGTTACCGATACAAACTATTTAGGATTGGCGAAGCATTTAAGGATGCAGAGGATTAATATCAGTGGTGATACTAAATAACCGCCGCATTATTTTACTATTTCTTAAAAAAATGACGTGGTAGTAGTGCCATCGACGTTCCTGTTAAAGCTAATGTTGGTCACAGGAGCGGCAAAACAGTTCGCCAGTCGATCGAAGGTTGCCAACACTGTTCATCCGCAGGTCTTATCTTCGCGTTTCCTGCGTTCCGTCATTACCATTTTGTTATTTTGACCACTTCTCCGTATGCAGTTTGTCGTTGCAGGTTGTAGTACTACTGTGCCGATATTTGCTCATTTCAATTATTATTATTGTTTTATTATACATATTAAGTGCGGGTTGCCGTTGTTGTTGCGCCTTGTGCGAACGTAAGTATACAAATTTTGTAGGCGTTGTTTGGCTTTTTAGTTTCTGAAATGCACGTATTCAACCACCAACACGCGTTGCAATGTTTGACTAGTGTTAGTCTACAGGCTATTGCATATAGAGAGGCAATTATCGCATTATTATTAGCTAGTTTTTGTCATTTGCAATTATGAGTCTGAAATTAAGCAAAACAAATTGTATGTACGATATTGGGCTAATACTTATATATAGGAAATAACAGTTTACGATTTAATACCGCTAAGATTTTCTTCTAAACCAGATATTGAAGGACATAGCGTTCATCTTCTCTGCTCATGCACTTGACATGAAAGATTCCTGCCTTTATTATATACCACAGTCAACTTGTCTGTCTATAACAACATAGATTTTAAGTGAGGATATAGCTTTTACGTTTCTTTATAATAATATTTAATGTCAAATGGTAGTTATATCTATAGATTACTGTTTGTTTTCCCAAAATCATAACGAGTTTTTATTCATTAAATAAAAAAAATGAAAATAAAAAATACTTATATTTTATATGATTATTTCTATCTTCTTTACTTCTTAAAGCCAAGACGGGCTATTACTGAATATCTATTCGAATATTTTTACAGAAGGTAATGGTTTTAAACACAAACCTGCAAACGATCAAAAAATTGCAAAATTAATTGGATTTGCACTCAGACTTGCTCTAGCAAATTTGGGGGACAGAGATGATAGCCGAAAGGAATGATGAGCTGGTGTTCCGGGATGCAGCATTTTTTGTATTTGTATGTTAAGTATTACTTTATATATTACTATTGTATTAATTTAAACAAATAATAATATATTATTTTCGTTTATTTACTGTGTTTTATAAGAAAATATTTCCCCAACTCAAGCATCTTAATATTGTGCAAATATTTGTTGCAATAATACACCAATATTGACTGTGATGTTAATGTACCATATTCATGGCAAAATGGACAAAAATATTAGACCAATAATGTATGCAATATTATTTTACCTACATCATTTACAATATTTTGCGAATATGTAAAAATGTTCACATTTTATTATTGGGCTAATATTGAATTTAAACATTTAGTCACTATGTAAAGTATAAATACTCAAAGTTGTGCTAATATTGCTTGCTACATGGGACGTGTCAGTTTCAGAGCTACTTTTGAGGAAGACACCGAAACGTCAAGGTCAAATAAGCAACGTGGGAGCAACCCGGAAAACAACGTGCCATGGGATGTATCGTTTATATTTCCTCGAGCACAAAGATTTGGTATATTACTGAACGGTCTTTACGAAATCAACATATATACTTTTTCATTTCGCTTTCTGCCTATACCTGTAGTCTATTTCGAATAAGCGTTGCTAATATTAAAAAGTTAAAGTTTTTTAAAACAAATAATTTAAGGTTGAATGAGTTTTAAAAACGAAAATAGGATAACATGATTGTTAAAAAATTGTACTAGTATCGATTTTGAACAGAGTGACTGAACAGCATTTCACGTGATGTATTTTAGCTGAAAATGGAAGATTTCTAAATATGTACCGCTCAAAAATGGTATACGTGTCACGGAGGAGTTAATTAGCGACAGTGGAGGTACATTGCAAATGCTGCACCCCAGGCATCAATCTCCAGCATAGTTAATTAGGCAACGAGCAAACAATAAATGTAAACGACAGTGCAGCGTGCACTTGCAACTTCTATGGACAAAACTGCGTGCACCACTCATTAAGGGCGCACTTGTACCATAATATGCCTGAGGATGTTTAAAGCTCCAACCTTTCGGTTTTCGCCTAGAAGTTTGCAAACAAGGCTTGGTGTATGAAGTTCGTTTCCAAAAAGTTCCTCGGCAATATTCAGATGTTCTCGGTCGATTTGCTAGCATCATGTGGGTAATTCGTTACATAACCGGGTGCCGCAAAAAACGGAGTTCCAATTTTCTGCTTGCATTCGTGCATTTGTACTGATAAAGATAAGTTATTTTCAATCGTCGATTGTTTCCAGCGGGTATAACGATTTTTACCGCCCGGTTCGTGTGTGCCCACTCGAATAAATACCAAAAGGGGTTTCAATATCGTTCTTTTATAGGATCGTGATTCATTTGCTGCCGCTTCTGCTCTTTTTGTTTTGTAAATTCTATCTCGCGAAAAGCAAAAAGTGACAGGAATTTATATTTGGGAAATTGCTGGATTCCGATCCTTTATTTTCGGATAGGATCAAGAGGCTGTGTAAAAATGTTCAGCTGCATGCGGCCAGCTAACACGATAGTACATTGTGCACGGGTAACAACTGAATGCTATAGTAGAATCCACAAAGTGGATAGCACATTGAGTAGGTACCAAAGACAATTTAAGTAGGAGACGAGTTAAAGTATAGGGCGCGATTGGTAACTGATACTAGCGCCCTCCAACATAAAAACCTGTGCGAGTTAAGTACTAAAAGTGACAGCTAGCCCTTAAAATCATAAAATAAACTCTGAAATAAGCGAATATGCGCAGCAATCATCTTCTGTGCTAAGAAAGACATAACTTTTGCTTTTACTGGTAAGATATTTTTAATATTTACTGCAGTGCGATTAATTAATTTCGTTTCTAATGTTTAGTACCATAATGCTATTATTCGGCACTATATTTATTTACAAGTACCTACCTAAATCTGGTATACGCGTGTGTCAAGTTGATCGATAAGAGCTACATGTATACCTACCTACTATAGTAGGTATAATTAAATGATTCCATTTTTACCAAATCAGTATATTTTTAACAGGAATATAGTCTACCTCCATCATTATGTACCAGTAAAGACATCACACATCAAGGATCATTCCAAGATCACCACATATTTATTGCATTACATTAGTATGTGATGCTGTAACTTTTACGAGTAAGTAAATATAAATTTTACTAAATTTTGCAACTAACTGATATTTCTATTTCCAGAAAAAAGTAATACCACCTAAACCACAAGTCTACTCAGATATCTGTGCCTAGTAGACATGTGCCTGGTGTTTCGACAATTATTATGTGCAATGTCAAATATTATTTGTATATTTACACGACAATAAGTAAGAAGTTTATACATTATTAGCCTGTAAGTTAGTTCATAAGGTACCTAGTGTTAAATGTCAATTTTTGTATCTGCGTTATTATTAAAATAAAAGGTGTTTTTGTACGTTTATTAATTTCTTGCTATGTTTAGAATCGCTGTTAATAAGATAAAAACTAAAATCGAAGCGAATGCGTATGCGTGCGATTAATTGTTTTGGCGAGAAATATCAGCGTCGCGAGGAGATGCAAAAGTAGGCAATGAGTATTGATGTGTCATTTTTGACAGAGAAAAATGTTCTTGATTTTGGCTCAGTGAGAGCGAGGTCTTTGGCCATGATGTGCCTCAGGCAGAGTGAGAGTAAGGTCTTTGGCCATGATGTGCCTCAGGCAGTTTTAAACCCCTAGCGCAGAGTGCCCGGTTAACAGCCGTGGTTCCTTCGAGTGGGTGACTTGCATTCCGGGGGGTAATGCGGGCTGCTCGAATGACATAGTTCTGGTGGAGAGGGTAGCCTTATTAGGTGCCCCCGGTCCGGGCTATTGGAATGCGACCCTATAGGCCTTAGGGTGAGCGTTCGGGGAAGCCTCTACTATTTCAGGTTGACACTAGCTAGATGTTGAAGAAAGAAAACTAACAAGGTATTCATAACCACCATTGACTAATGATGTAATCTCAGGGATAGAGCCATAGACAGGACGAGGATGAGGCCCTGGGGTGAAAACCCCTCTGTGAGTCTTAACTGTATCTATCTGAGTTTAACGGATGAGTAACTTATGTTTTGTTTTTGCATCTCCCGCGCATATGTGAAACCGCCTTGTCTGTCCACCGGAGTGACCGCATTGTTATGACCCACGGATGAAGGCGGCGATAACGTAAGTTTTTCTTGATATTCCCGCATTAGTTTTTCTATGTTTTTCATTCAGGTGTGGGGTCAAACAATCGGTTCACAGATTCGGTGAGATGAATTCAAAAAGTTTAAGCACGTTTTATCGCAGCGCAGTGGTTTGACAAATTATAGTTTGTCGTAATTATAATTGGTGGTCAAACAATCGGCTCACTAATTCGGTGAGATGAATTCAAAAATTTTAAGCACGTTTTATCGCAGCGCAGTGGTTTTACAAATTATTGTTTGTCGTAATTATAATTAGTGGTTAAGCGGCGGCTGACAGTTTTTGTGCAAAAGACGTTTATTCAGCAAAGTTCTTGGCCTTAACAGGTTCTCTTTTGTTTCGGCGTGATTATAGGTAGGTCTAATACCTCTATCATACATGTTTTGTGTATTCTTCATGTTCATGCACATATGGGTACCCATCATCAACATCATCATCACTATCATTTTTCTTCATTTCTTGATGTTTAATAGCATCCTATGATAACATCATACAGGCAGTTGCCCGATCGAGTAATTATCAAGCGCTGTTGACCTTTCTGAAATCTTGCGATGAGAATCAACGAAGTACATTTCCTATTTCTTATTTAAAGCTAAGGTAATGCACAGCGAGTAGACGTGATCCAGCGATGCTCCGGTTATTTGTGTTCAAAGTGCCCAGTTTATGTAATTCAAATTTGTGTTCTGAAGCCATAGATGACTGTCATCGGGTGGTAAGTTTGAATACTGGAAAAGATCGAACTAGAATCGTCAGATTCTGCTCAAGGAAGTATAGGCAGCTCATATTCTACATATTTTACAAGAAGTTGTTGAGAGGAACCAATATTTCCATAAAAGGAGATCTCACGAGAAAGCGCCTAAGATTACTAAAACTCTGCAGCTCTGAATTTGGTGCTTATAACGTATGGACTTAACAGGGTTAAGTCAAAGTAATAGTAAATGGTCGTAAATACTCTGTAAATTCTGTTGACGATATAGTCAATATGCAGAACAGTATTGGTAGCAGTTAATTGGCAACGTTATCTTTTTATTATGTGTGGCGCGGATTTGTTGCTAGCGTAAAATGTAATGCTTTTCTGGGAGCTACTGCCGATTGTTAAGTATTAATTTTGCTTTTCTTTAATTTAACGATTAAACAGACTTCAATACAATTTAGTTTAATTAAGTCCGGTTGTATTTGTTCTCATTTAGAGGTAACAGATATCCTGTATAAGTTTAGCTTATAATTTTTATAAAGGTTGCACATCTTAATGTAAGATCGCTCTTAGCACATTTTCAAGATTTTATCAATTTAGTTCAAAGTGCAAACTATGTTGTTGTTATGGTTGGCGCGAGATGGTTGTCTAATTGTATCTATTATAGCAATACCTTGTTACAATCTTCTTTATACGCATCGTACTGAGTGTCGAAGTGGCGGCATATTTCAAGTCGACTTTTTGAAATTCGTTAATATAGTTCGATTTTGTGATTAATTCCTTTATTGACTGTTTGTTTTTTTAGCATCCGCGTAGGGACTGTAAATTATGCATTCGGCGTATGCTATCGTCCGCCTAACTCCAACTTGGGCAATTTTGTTGAAACCCTTGATAATATATTTGTTTTTGTTTGCGGTATGTATGATTAATTTGTCTGTCTGGGTGATTTGAACATTAATTTCTTAAATATTTCTAACCATATGAGTGCACATTTAGAGACGTAATACTTGGTGCAAGTCTTGGATGAATCGACTATAGTGACTGGTAACTCAAGCTTACTGATTGATCCTTTATTCGTATCCATTCTCTGAATGTTACAAAATACTGTACGAAGAACTGTGAGATATTTCTGACCACAGATTGGTTTATTGTGAATTTAGTTCACCTAAGGTTGAATGTGAGCCCAAATATGTTACTTATGTGTAGATCTTTCAGACGCTTTGATGTCAGTGAGTTTCGAAAAAGTTTGGAAACTATTGAATGGACTGATGTGATACGTGAAACCAATATTGATAAGAAACTTGAAAATTTCAACACCCTAATTATTTCTCTCTGATCAGCATGCCCTGGTGGTAACGTCTAGGGTAACAAAGTCCAATGCAATGTGGTGTTGCCCTGAATTAAAATGTCTCATGAAAGAACATGATGCATTCTTCCGTAAATACAAACGAAGTAAATTTCCTGAAAATTTTGCTGTATACAAGATGTTGAGGAACTTGACTGTGCACTCTGTTAGGACGGAAAAAAGTCATTATATAGGTTCAGTTGCTTCTAGTTGAGATATAAAAACTATTTGTCGCTCTGCCCAATTTAAACATTGGTACTAACAAAGTCAGTTCAAACTGCCTTCTAATCTGTCTAATAGCAATTCTATTAACGCACATATTTTTCAGTTAAAAAAATGATATCGTCTCTAATCATAGAATGCAATATTATGAGAATGTTAGATTCCCATCCCTACAAGAATTTTCCTTAAGAATGGTTATTTTAGAAGAGGTACATTCCGCAGTCTTTAACAAAAAAAAATAATTGTGTCACAAACAACATCTCGTTGAAAATGTTGCGCTTACGTAGCCCCATTATTGATTTAAGCCTGTTACACATATTCAATTGTATCGAAAAATCTTATTTCCCCACAATGTGGAAGAAAGTCATAGCAATACCTCTACTTAAAAAGTCTAATCCTGAAAACTAGTCAGATTTACGGTTGATTAGCATCTTACTTGCAACTTCAAATCTGTTTGAATTTCTAGTCTACGAACAAATATCTGACTTTATCTTGTCTAAGAAAATCATTTCGATGCTCAGTGTGGATTCAAGCGCGGTCGAAGCACTCCTACTGCACCAATTTCAATCGTGGATGATCTCATTTCAGCTTATGATAAGGGTTTAGTCAGTGCTTTGGTTTTGCTCGATCCTAGCGTTCGATACTATTAATCATGGTATGTTATGCGCCAAACTAAAGTCCTACTGTTTCAGCAGTTTGTTGGTATAGTTTATTAGATCCTATTTGAGCAATAGAACCCAAGTGGTAAAATAAATATAGTATCTCCTTTGAATTGTCAGTTAGATCTGGTGTTCTGCAAGGCTCCACATTAGGATCTCTGCTTTTCATAATATGTACGTCTGATATAGCGAGCTCAGTTCTTCATTGTAAAGTAATAACTTACGCCGACTATACACAGTTGTATTTTAGTTTCGATAAGCATGATTTCGCAAGGGCTGACAAAATTCTGGACAAAGAACTTGAAAAATTAAGAAAATTGTCTGCTGAACATGGCCTTCAATTGAATTTGTCTAAGTCGTAGCTGATGGTTAGTGTTAGACTCTCTTCTGAAAGACAAATTCGTTATACAGTTTCAGTGTTTCAAGCAATAGCTTACTATCCCCAAAGACCACACATGAAGGCTAACCTAAGGAGATAAGACACCTATTGATAATAATAACTGAAGCGTAAGACGCATAATCAATTAACAATAGGGGTATTTATAAATTTTACCATAATATATATAGTTTCTTTTCGAAGGTTAAGTAGAATAGCTTCTGGTAGACTTTGCCTTTATTGATTATGTATTACTCTCAGTATCTGCTCTTGTTTTAATAAAATCTATTTATTATTATCAAATCCATTTATTACATCAGATACCATCGAAGAGGACAGTGGCTCAAATGAAGTACCATTGCCTAATTTATCCAAATCAAGTAGAGATACCGAATAATTATGTCGTGAGGACACGACCCTGTTAGGTTGGCCGAATGTTAAATGTCAATTTTTGTATCTGCGTTATTATTAAAATAAAAGGTGTTTTTGTACGTTTATTAATTTCTTGCTATGTTTAGAATCGCTGTTAATAAGATAAAAACTAAAATCGAAGCGAATGCGTATGCGTGCGATTAATTGTTTTGGCGAGAAATATCAGCGTCGCGAGGAGATGCAAAAGTAGGCAATGAGTATTGATGTGTCATTTTTGACAGAGAAAAATGTTCTTGATTTTGGCTCAGTGAGAGCGAGGTCTTTGGCCATGATGTGCCTCAGGCAGAGTGAGAGTAAGGTCTTTGGCCATGATGTGCCTCAGGCAGTTTTAAACCCCTAGCGCAGAGTGCCCGGTTAACAGCCGTGGTTCCTTCGAGTGGGTGACTTGCATTCCGGGGGGTAATGCGGGCTGCTCGAATGACATAGTTCTGGTGGAGAGGGTAGCCTTATTAGGTGCCCCCGGTCCGGGCTATTGGAATGCGACCCTATAGGCCTTAGGGTGAGCGTTCGGGGAAGCCTCTACTATTTCAGGTTGACACTAGCTAGATGTTGAAGAAAGAAAACTAACAAGGTATTCATAACCACCATTGACTAATGATGTAATCTCAGGGATAGAGCCATAGACAGGACGAGGATGAGGCCCTGGGGTTAAAAACCCCTCTGTGAGTCTTAACTGTATCTATCTGAGTTTAACGGATGAGTAACTTATGTTTTGTTTTTGCATCTCCCGCGCATATGTGAAACCGCCTTGTCTGTACACCGGAGTGACCGCATTGTTATGACCCACGGATGAAGGCGGCGATAATGTAAGTTTTTCTTGATATTCCCGCATTAGTTTTTCTATGTTTTTCACTAGTTGCTAGTTAGATATAAGGTAGCTAATTAAGAACTGTGGCTTTAAATTATCGGCATGGAGTCATCGAAGCCACACAACTCATATGTTGTGTCTTCATGTACAAATAAGTTTAAAACAACAGGTTGCAGTCAGCTATCAGAAATTAATTTTTTTTTGCTATACCTTCTGAGCCACTATAAAAAAGAAAAGCTTGGCTTAATGCCATACATTTTCACGAGAGACATAAAATAGACGTAAATTGTAAAAAGAAAAAATATATTTGTCAAGATCATTTTGAAGAGAAACATATTAGTAATTCCAAAAAGAATGGTGTAAGTAAATTTGCGATTCCTTCTATTTTTAAAATAAGTAATAAAGATCAAGACCACCAATCGAAAGTTAAGATTCTACAAAATATCTTATAAAAGCCTCAATTAGAGCATTCTGGTGAAAATACAACTGCTATATCTGCAATGCCTGTTACACCTGCAGTACAGTACCCCTTTTTTAGTAAATACTTTGGAAAATATTAAGAAACATTCTAGTAGCAAAAAATTATCTGTGCTAAAAGAAATAGGTTGTAAATATTTGCTAGATTTATCTGATGGAAAAAAAAATATTTTTTAGACAGAAACAAAAAAAATACAAATTTGCAAGTTAATACATTGCAAAAAAGCAGAAATCAGTTAAAGGTTTTTTTCCGATTTTTCCAAAGTTAATGTTTCAAGAAAATAATAAGAAAAAGAAAATATCTTGTACCAGGCCGGTTTTAGTTTTATTCAGGCTCAATTAAAAAATTGTACAAAAAAGATCCCGACTTGGACGCCTGAAAATAAAGCTTTAGCTCTGGCCATTTACAAAAGACGTCCGCGGTATTACCGTTTTTTGTCAAAAATATTCAAATTGCCTTCCAAATCGACACTACAAAAAATATTGCTAAACATATCCTTTCACAGTAATTAATAAAGTACTGTTAGGTAAATTATCCGAATGCGTCAAGAATAAAAAACAAATAAGCCAAATTTGCACTCTCAGTTTCGACGAAATCGCTATAGCCAGTAATCTCAAGTACGATCCTGTTACTGATTCAATAATAGGTTTTGAAGACCTAGGATCGTTAGGAAGAACAAAGGAAATGGTGAAAAGCGCATTTGTTTTTATGGTTCAGGGTTTGTACGCAAAATGGAAGCAGGCAGTTGCATTCTATTTCGTAAAAACTTAAACATATTGAAAATCTTTCTAATAGAGCTTTAAAAATGAAAGTGTTCATTGCCTCAAAAACTTTATGTCACTCGATGGCCAGTGCGATTGAAACAGCGATTTCAACTTGTAGTGCAGACATAAGAAGAATTTGCACAGCAACATTTATTAGCGATATTAACAATTTTTTGATAGCATAAACAGTATTGTATCCTGGCAATTTGGGTGTCCTAATACTGGCACAATTGCACGAAGTACAATGAAATTTGAGGATGGTTGGATCAATTGTACGAGCATTTAAAGAATTGTGGTCTCTTTGCAAAAGTCTTAGTTTTAAATATTTGTGCACTAGAGCATTTAATCAAGATTGTTTAGAAAATTTGTTTGGGATCATAAGGCAACATGAATGTGGCAATAGTTTCCCGAATTGTTATCAATTCATTTTCGCGCTCAAAACAAGTGTTCTAAACAATCTGGTTGTATCATTTCGATCTTTGAATGAAAACTGTGAAAGCAAAAAATTTTTTTTGACTGGTTCTAGAATTGAAAGAACTTTAAGGGTAGATAACGAAAACAATGAATTTCTTAAATGCCTTTTACTGGAAAACCTGCAAATTCTTTTTTAGAAATGCAAGGTTTGGTTTATGTTTCAGGCTAATTGGTAAGAAAACTTAAAAACCTGGATTGCAAATGCAAGGTTTGGTTTATGTTTCAGGCTATTTGGTAAGAAAACTTAAAAACCTGGATTGCAACCTGTGCCGTCAAGCGTTATTAAGCGATAATTTGGAGGCCCAGCACTTATATATAAGCTTTAAACAAAATGATAACAAAAAGACTAAAATATGTGACTCAAAATCTAGCAAATTATTTGGCAGGACTTCATTGTGCAATCCATATTAAAAAAAAAACCGCCGGGGAAAGCTTGAATGTTTTGCAGACAATGATAATTGCCATAAGGAACATTTCAACGATGTTGAATTGGATTGGAATTTTAAATGTAGCAGTTCCCTTTATAACAAAAAAATATCTGAAAATAAGGAAAGTTTTGGCAAAGAAAAAACAAAAAACATTTAAACATTTTACATGTATAAGTGCAATTATGATGTTTTTTTTGGTTAGGATTGCTGTTTTGTTGCCAAATATTCAATAAATTACTTTTTTACTTTGTCTTTTAGTTTATATTCTTATTTTGCATTCTCTTATTGTTAAGTTAACCGTTTTTAATGACCGATACTTACCTGGTTTAAGTTTAACATGCATTTTATAAAACTGACCTATTTTTTTCAACCCAAATAACAGCAACAGCAAATACACCCCATAATACACAAAACAATCTAATACTTAATTTATTTCATATTTCGCGGCGCTCTTAATTTAGTACGAACGGCTGACTTGGGTGGCGCTGGCTGTTGTTGCCAGTTGTCAATATAATGATAACTCGTCTTCTGACAACAACGTTTATTTGTCTGTGGTAGGTACATAGATTTGACCCGCGATTGCCACTTCCGTCTACAAATTAGTCAGCAATTGCGCTAAAATGCAGCAAAAGCAGTGAATTACTATCAGTATGTCACAATGCATATAATTAAGGGATTATCTGCGACACCCAATAAACTTTATTAAATATGAAAATACTGTATTGGCATATTATATGTGAGACATATAAGCTCCAAGCTAGCGTATGTAGTAAATAAGTCAGTAATCTCCTTAATAAAATATGTGTTCTGTGCTGGAATTATGTGGATTCTAGCAAAACCTACCTACACAACCACCTCTCAAAACATATTATTGTTGGAGAATTTTCAGAGAATGAACTACCATTAGCGTAATGTTGTCGTTAACTGAACAAAAATTTATAAAAGTTTAAATCCATTTTAGCACCTCATTCGTCTCCTAGGGCCTTAAATTGGAGATTTCTAGGAAGAAGACTTCAATATCAATTTTCTCATAAATATTAATAACAAATTTCAACGAGCCATTTTGTGTAACATCATCATCAAGTACCTACATGCATCGGCAATGTGTTTACAATTATTACGTAGGTATCTATATTCAGAACGCACAAACAGCAGAACTACATTTGTCGGATTATAAGTAATGCTTATCGATTGAGGCTGCTATCAAACGGGATACCTTATAATGACAGCTATGTACTCAAATAATTACGTAAAAACTTTTAAAACAAAAACTACTATGTACATTAAACTTCACAATATCGTGTCCATAATATGTTGATAACGTTAGTTTACATGGCGTTTTAATTAATATTCCAATATAGTCCCAATTAGACGCATCAGTACGAGTTCGCTTATTGTGTACTATTTTTATATAAATACAGTTTTGGTTCAGGCGCAAGCACAAATTGAGAAAGTGTTGTGAATTCTATTCAGCTTAATTTATTTAGTGTAAAATGTATCAGGAAACAGTGAGTGGGTTTTTGTGAGCTTTTTTCGGGTGCTTGTTTATCGCGCATCAATAGCATTCGGTGTCGAGCTATGCCAATGAATGTATGTGAGCTACGCGAAAATAAAAGCAGTTGTAAAAGTTACTTGACTTTTCTTTTCATTCAAACTCAATATATAACAGTGGCGACGAGGTGCGTAAATTAATCAGTGCCGTGTCAAACGCCGGGTAAAAAAATGCCGGAAACAGAAGGTACAATGGTTATACCGTCTGTTGGCCTTCTGGGCACATTGAATGCATTTGATTATAAAAAATCGGACTTCACACGATTTTTCGGGAAAGACTTAATCAGTTTTACATAGCAAACGGGATTACGGATGAAAATCGAAAAAAGCCATATTGCTTAATACGTTAAGTGAAGATACTTATTTATTAGTTCGAAATTTATGTATCCCGGCGACACCCGAATCGAAAACGTACAAACAGTTAATTGAGGTTTTGGACGAACATTTTAGGCCAGTTAAATCGTATTTCGCGGACGAGTTAAATTCTATACAGCAAGAAAGGCCGCGAATGAATCTGTAGCTGACTGGTCAGCACGTGTAAAAAGTTTGGCCATTACGTGTGGATTTGGCGTGGAATTATCTACAGTGATGCGCGACATATTCGTCATTGGGATGGATACCGATGCGATCATGGATAGGCTGTTTGAAGAGGACGCCTCGAAAGCCGATGTCACTCTTGCAAAAGTGACAAAAATAGTTTTAGCCAAGGAGTCCTCCATGTTGGAGCACAATACAAGGTGAGCAAGCGAATCTACGTCACTTCCTGAGTCTTGCGCATACTACAAAGCAGCCAGAGGTCGCCGGAATGGACCATCTCCGGGCCCAAAACCATCAACCAGCAGCTGGAGGTCGAGTCAACCCCCAGAACGGTCGGAAGGTAGGATACAGGGTTCGATTTCAAGTAGGTGTGCAGTTTGCGGTCGTACAAACCATAAGGCGAGTGACTGTCGTTTTCGAAAGTATGAGAGCCACAAATGTGGAATGAAAGGACATCTAGCGCCAGTTTGCGCTAATAAACTGAAAAAAAGGAATGATCATCATTTTTTATCAGAAAATGAATCCGATTCAGATGATAGTAGTAACCAAATCTTAAATTTAATGTCACTGAAAGTAGAAAAAGACGAAAATGTAAAACCTACTTATGTAAATTTACTTGTAGAAAAGGTACCTCTTAGTTTTCAAGCGGACTCTGGATTTGCGCATACGGCTATATCCGAGAAATTGTATTTAAAATATTTTACGCATAAGAAGCTTTTTGAGAACGACCTGTGTTTAAAAGATTATGTAGGAATTGCTTTAAAACCCATAGGTTATTTAAGTTTAAATATTATATATAATAACGCTTCACATATTTTGAAAACTTATGTTATTAAGAATGGCGGACCACCACAGGCGAATCTCCAGCAAAATTACTTTTAGGACGGAAACTATCAACTAATTTTGATTTATTATTACCTTCTGTAGCAAATAAAGTTGAAAATTCTCAAATACAACAAGTTAAAAGAAATTCTAATAACAGAAAACCTGTTTTTGTAAAAAATCAAGATGTGTGGATTCGTGATTATAGAGAACATAAACCGAATTGGTGTGAAGCTACCATAAAAACTGTTTTAGGTCATAAAACTTATATTGTAAAGTTAGAAAATGAAAACATTACTTGTAAAAGGCACACTAATCAAATAAAACCTAGAACACCACAAATTGGAACACAAAAACAAACTGTCAGCATCATGCCACGTTCAAAAAAAATTTATCATAACTGAAATTTCTTAATATACAGGGTTTCTATAAATGATAAATGATTGATGCATATCCAGGGCGCTTGTGGAAATTATCGATTAAAATAATTTGCCGTCACTCAGGAAAGTGACGTATATTTATCATCTGTCGATTTTTGAATTATTTGACATATTTTAATATGAGAAAACGCCCTGGAGTGTGTATTTTCAACATATTCTGTAGTGTTTTGTAGGATAATTAACTTTAAGTTGCAGAAAGATCACATTTTGGAGCAGCGGGGTGACATTGATCTGCAACCTTCAACTACTATCGCTGTGCATATTGTAGCTTGGCAGCAGTTATAAAAAGGCGGCACAAAGAATTCAGAAATCAACGCCGCCCGCGTTGCATGAATCTTTTATAGAAACCCTGTTAAAGTATAAAAAGGTAAGCATAAACTTGACCTGAATAAAAACGCCATAATTTCCACTCAACAATATTGCGGAAGTAGGACACACTCACACAGAAAATTGGAACTGGCAATTTCACTTCAGTGTGATGTTTAATAACATTGTATGTGATATGTATTTATTATTGTTCTATTGCGCAGGCGCAGTTTTAAGTGCACGGTGTGCCGTGACCGTAACCGGAAGTAAGTTGTGATTCGCCAAGTTGCCACCGTACACAGATAATTGAGTCTGCCATATTCAGTGTCTGTCTTCTGTACCTGTTAGTAGAGCAGGTAAACAACAACATATTTAGCCTGGATTTTATTCCTAAATCCTACAAACAATTATCCTAACTACATTATGAAAATGGGTAGAAAAGTGAAGACTATTTTGACTGGAATATTGTAAAAGTTTATTGTTCCGTTGATTATCAACAATAACCAATGTTTTCTTTTATAATACTTCCTTCACATAGGAGTCTACATCGGCATACCTAAATGAAAATGAACTGGTGTTTTTCGGAAGGACGGGGCATTTCCTCAGTATGCTGCTCCTACTAGTAATTCTTTGATGACACTTTCCAGGATTGGATGGAGAGGACTGATTGAATGCCCAGTACGGCCTCCAGATCTAACATCTATAGCTTTCTTCCTGCGGGACATATAAATTCGAAGGTTTTTGAAATGTAACCAGTATCCCCGTGGGAGTAACGTCAAGGAGTAGTATTTAAGTGACAGCAGTTGACCCCAATTTGTATGGAGGTTGAAGAAAACCATCTTCAAAATTCAATGATTTGAAGTTCGATATAATTTAACAAACAGTTTTCTTTTATAAAATCATCCGAAATAAAAAAAATTGTTCGTTAATTGGTACTTTCAAGAAAGCTTTGAAAGAGCTTCAAAATTAGGTGTTATTCGACCCCTCTACCCTTGTCAAAGATATATGTGTGCCCTTTTCAGGGATAGAATTAACCAGCTGACAACTGTCTACAAAGTTATCCGTAAGACATGATGTTATATATTGTCCAACATATGTAATACATAATTTGCCTTAAAAATACAAGCAGTAGTTTTAGCACATTATGTATTTAATTTATTTGTTATGTCCGCGATAAACTTAATTGACAAAAGTTGGCAAGCTGGTTGAATTATTGCGCCCCAAGGCTTTGCTAATCATTTCTATCCAACTTGGTACAAGTTTTTCTCTTAATGCTTTTCATTTTCGCACCAATTGGCTTCTATTCCCTTGCGAACTGAAACAAAAGACTGTGCAATCAGGAGTATCATGTTACGGCTTTCACCGCTAGACGAAGTAATTCGCTTAGTAGAATATAAATTGCTAGACTGCTTATTTCACACCTAATAGTTGAGAGATGAATGCATCCAGACCTACAGCAGAATATTCGTGGAGCATATACAGGGGCTCTCAGCTTTTAGGGGAACGTTCTTGATTTATTACATAAAAATCGAAATCAGCAATCCGCCTCCGATTTCTTTTTGTTCTCGAAATGTAAGATTTGAAAGTTTTTTCGCTTCTTTTAATGGCAGGTATATAACTATTTCAAGTCGCTAAAAAACTGCACCGTTCTACTTTTACCTTAATTCTACATTGACTAACAATTGTTTTAAATGCGTAAACGTTATCTGCCGGCTAAGAGAAGAAATGAATTTTGAAAATAATGACCACATGCTGGGAATTGTGGATGGCACCAGAAAATTAGCTAACTAGACTCGTCTTCCAAAGACAGCTGTTTGTAGAATACTACACGACTATTATATCTATTTCATCTCCAAAAAGTCCAAATTATCGAACCTGAGGGTTACGAATGAAGCATTAATTTTGAAATGCGTTTCTACAACGTCGAGTGGATGAAGCTGATCTTGTTGACCATATTTCTGTTTCCGATGAGTCCTGATTCTGGTTTCTTTAATAACATACCATTTGGGTTGGATTGGCTAGATACGATGGTAGTAGTTTATTTGTTTCCACACAGATTGAGTGGTCGTAGTATTTACGTTTTTTAGAAAATGTGCTACCAGTTATTGAATGATGAAGTAATAGCCCATTTTTGCAAGGTATAAATACTGGAATAATTTTATTCAAATAAAGGATTTGTGCTGGATGTTCTGTTCTCAGGCCCAATCGATCTCCTGATCTCAAACCTCTTGACGGGAGAAATAGTCATGGCTGAGTTTGTGGAAACTCAACACACAAATTAAATTTTCAGTAGAATGAGAAAAACTATGTTTGGCAAATGCAACTGATGAACAAATGGAAGTAACGTAATAATTGTCTTCAAAATGGTTTATATTGCGGCGCTACCCCGTGAGAAGTTCAAGTAAGTGACTGTAGCAACCTATAATGTTAAAATTAGACAAATTTAGGTTTTGAAAATTTTGAAGGACATAATACGATGAATGCTATTTAATCTGTAATATCTTGAAATATTTAAATTCAAATGCTTCCCAGAAAATTTCAAATATCAGTCTTTCAAAACTGCTAAAATATTAGAAACAGTCATTTTTTATTTAAGTCATTTTGTATAGTAAAATGAATTCCTACTAGATTTCGTATCAAACCGACTAAGAAAACTATAATTATAGATTACCAGATTCTCATCAAAAGTATCCTTTATAAGTCCTCAAGTTTACATAAAGACGCTTCGTATAAGAATTTCTAAATATAGTTCATCCTAAATACGAAGACAAATAGATGATGCCAAGCGTAAAGATTAGGCAAACGCTAAGCGTAAACGGAATTTATTCTTCACTAAATCTGAGATGTTGGTGTGTTAACTGAAACGAGGTAGTTTTAGAGGCTTTGTGTAAAATTAGTCGGTCGTTTTCTGTAGCTGGTTCGGCCAATTACGTCGATATATGGACACGCTCCTCGTGCAATTAAACACACAACTCCCGCCTGGAATCGCTTCTTTTATATTATCGCGCTCTGGTTACAGTTTAAATGCCGCTGCACTTCTGAAGCAGCAGAATCACTTCTATTATGGAATTCGTGAATTGCTCATCTTAATGAAAAATGCTTTTTACTCAGCGATTTAAAATTGACATTTTTCTCTATTTTTAAGTACTACTCTAAATCTTGTTTCATGACAACCTATTTTATTCAACTCATCCTGAATTTGTGCACTGACTATATCTATTCAGAAATAGTCTTTCACGTATCGTATAATAGTTAGCATGACCCATAATATCTTTACTATAACAAATATCCAGAATTTATTAAAAATGTAATTTTATATTTTGGAATAGATTAATGCAAGTCGAGTTAACACATCTATTACCAACTGCTAATAATACACCAAATTCTGATTATTTTCTGCCTTCTCTTTGGTGACAGTTAGCTCTCCCACACATACATATATTGATAGAAGATGCAATTCGACTTTATTGTATGCGATTATTTCAATCTCATGTATAGAACTTAAACAGTCGTGTAAGAAACACCAATGGCTACACTGTATTTATTCTACTTTAGCAGGCATAGTAAACGAACTTTGCTTCCTATAAGTCAGAAATATTTTAGGATATAGAAATACCCTTGCTTCAGCACAAGACTTGCTCAATCTTATGAATGTGTACATAGGTACATAGTATTGTGTGTATGTATAATCATTTACTTCTTACAAGTGTTATGCAAAGGTTAGAACTTCTTATTTAGCAACACTATCTTATTCAGTCGTTATGCCCTTTGCTGCCCCTATTGGTTTGCCCGATGCCAGGTTTCCCTTTTTTCAGTAATACTGCCGTTGTCATGTCTCATATCTTTCCTCGTCTTCCTCCGACTTCTTCCATTAGTTTCGCCTCCCAAACCTTGATTTGTTGGTTTTTTGTTAACATTCTTTCGAAATATTCAAATCACATATAGTGAATTTATTTTATAGCGTGCACTTTTACCGGCGCTATTAATATTCTTTAAAGTACAAGCACACGCCATCTGTTAAMAGAACTCTCAATATATTTCTTATAMCTTTTTTGTGACAAACAAGGCGCAGAGCTTACCACGTGGAGGAATTCGTATTCAGTTAACTTGCAGCTAGGTGAACAGCTATTAACGTATTTTTGTATTATTTAAAATATCAATATATCAATATATTAAAAATCCTGAGTGTGAGGAAACCATATGTATGGCCTCTATCTCCGTTTTGTATAACATTAAATATACATCTGTCAAATTTACTTTCAATATAGATATCTTTAGCACACAGTTTTTTTGGATTTATTGATTGGTCAGTGTGTGCATGCAATTTTTGTTTAACAATCAATTGGCGCCCAATTTTTATCTATTCTAACGACGAGCCCACCACGCTCTCTGGACAACCACACGAGCCGCCGTACGCTCTGTATAACCAGGTAGGTTATAATTTCACTATTCTACGTGTTTTTACAAAAACGGCCTTGCCCACAAAATACTCACTATTACTTTTGACCTGCAAGAATCATCTAGTAAACTTCGCTTGAACAGCTGCTTTTAAATTTGGTTTTGATGTATTTGGTGTGTGGAATGTAATTTTGATATTTTTATTGAATTGATCATAATTGATTTGCCTATCTGGGGATTTGACAAGCGAATCGCTAGTTCTTGTAGAAGAGGTTCGATGAGCAGACGTTCTCTTTATTCAATAGTATTTTGGTTTTACCATGCGTTTTCATTATTTCAGCCTTAGTTGTTTCTTCATTCTTTGGTTGTTACCTCGTTGGTGTCGAACAATAGATGTACACCGCTAATATACCGATACTGCTAAATCTACTTACATAAAGGCTATTGGATAGGGAAATGCTCCAGGAAACTAATTGACAGCTTGGATAGCGGTTGAACGGCTATTTTTGGGCTAGTAGGACTCCCAGAGGAACAGCTGTAACCTTATCGAGTTTATTTTAGGCCAACATTGGATTGAAACTTTTTGGAGAAAGAATGAATTCTTTCATATATCATATTAAATGCGCCACCCAGCGGCAAAGTCATAATATTTTAAAAGAAATCTGGCTGGCCACATTTGCCAAAAATATCCAAAAATTGTGTTTAGGCTCTTTTAGAATTTTTTTTCCATACACATAAATCAATGAGGATTACTTTGTATTATTATTTGAACTACAAATAATTCTCATCTAATAGCTTTTAATGCATGACTAAATCGTATTCTTTCCTAATTTAATGAGTAGTATCTGTTTTTATAACCATGAATGGTAAACAATTCAATTTCAGTGCGGCAGCCCATACTTTCTAATTTTTGATCGCGGTGTGCAATCGTCCTCTGCCCTGTTTCTTCACAGGTTAAAATTTTCTTTTAATCAGGAGGATCATAGACGTAGTTTCTACCTGTATATTTTTTTTTGGAAATAAGAAGAAATCGGAACTATTCTACTCTTACTATAAATGGCAGTGAAAGCATATGTGTTTACTTATATTTTAAAGTTTTACAGCATATAAGCGTACCAAGTGCAATTTTTTTACTTTCTTTACTTCTGCCGTTATGAGTTCTAGTTTTTGACCGACATGCTTTAACTTTTTTAATTCTTCAATAATCGTGTACTTTTATTTTCCTTTTTCTTGTTGTCTTAGCCCCTGCTATCCTACTTAATTTTTTTCTGTACCCCCTGTCTCTGTTTTAAGGTCATTCATCCTACTGTCTTTAACTTTCTTCCTCTTCATTATTTTTATTTCGCCATCTAATCATTTAAGCTGCATGTGCAATATGGTAATGAGATACCGAAAGTGTTAAATAATTTTTGAATTTCAAATAGGAAACTAATCATTTAACTAGAGTGTAATATTGAGAAAACAACGCACTGTATTTATAATTAAATTAAAAAAAAAACATGGTTGTTTTATGTTTGATATTGTAACATCTGCTGTGACCTGTCTTTTTGTTACTAAAGACGCTGTTATTTGCTAAGGTTTTATTGAGTCAACAAATATTTACAATAGCAAAAGATTAAGATAATGTCACATTATTACTTGCCTATTACAAATAATTTATGTTGTACGTTCGCGAAATTGATCTACATGATTATTAAACTTCGATTATCCATCGTGTAGGTTGATTAGTTTTCCGGAGTAATGAAAAAACCATTATTGGATTAAATGAGTTGTGATAAGCATTTCCCCAGACCTTATGCTTACTTATTTATAATTTCCGTAAATGGAAATTGCACGGAAAAGTGGATTTTAACACTAAAATTTTAAGTATTATTCATTGCTTAAGGAAAAAAAAATTAGCAGTTCTTTAGACAACCAAATCATGTAGGGTTTTCGTAGGTCATTTATTATGACGAACACTTGTAACAGCTATGACTGCAACGAAAGCTTCCACCGACAAGTATATAAATATCATGCACTTTGCAATATGATAATTTTATCCGCATTAACGAGAGCTCTAAATGAGTTTTAAGCACAGTGATTAGTGCTATCAAATCAAGTAAGGTTGTCTCAAATAAATAGGTGTTTTTAGATATGACATCGGCTGTAGCACGGCTTTTAGTGAAACAGTAATGCTAATTCAGTTTAGAGTAACAAATGAACTTCATAGAGATCGATTTTGTGATACTTACTATGCTTTGCGTCAAATGGAGCATTGCGTATCCATAACCATTTGCAGCAACCAAGCTACTTTGCATAATATCGGCTTGTGGAGTTGGAACCTGCCTATCGCGTCGACTTTTATAGGGTTTATGATTGAGTCACATTTTTGGTCGGAGCATCTTAGCGTTCGGGTATTTTATTGCCTTTTTCGCCGATAGGTTCAAATGATATATCGGGCACATTTTAGGACCCTAGCGCAGTCCTAAGAGAAATTTGTACAAAGATATTTTATGTACTGCCGAGTTTTTGTAGGGTAAATTAAATTACCATTTAGTAAACTTGAGCCTATAGTAGGTATGCGATATCTAAAGGTGAACCAGCGATGAAATATTATAGGAGTATATTACTACAAAATGTAAAATAGTTAGTAGGATTTATGGCTTTTATACAAATGCATATTTTTTAAGCGTCAAATCCGCGTGCCTTTCGAAATTATTGCCTTATTTCAGGAAAACGAACGCACTTTTCTATAACATGAGCGAATATTAATTTGCTTAGCAGTCTTACTGGCTTCTATTTGATGAACTTTACAATGATATCTTTAAGAAGCGCACGTTTTAGCTGTGTTTAAATAATATATAAATAATATAAATGTTGATTTATTATTCTTTTTTTTTTACAAAAGTCACCCATTTCATTGCCTGTCCCCACTGCAAAAATGTCATGAATCACTGGCTAAGTACATATTTTAAGATAAGTTGCCCATCTGGCTGTCCCAAATGATCGAATTTATCACGTCAGAGATCAACTGACTTAATGGGCACCGCTGCCGAGCATTCAGATCGACCGATATGTTCTAGTTTGGTAATTATAAAAGAAAGCGAAAAGCGTTTCTTCTCCTAGAGTGTATCACGTAGTACATTATTAACACTTAAAAAACATTGGAAAACGGCGAATTAGGTGTTCCGCCTTCTGTAATAAACCTTAGTCCTTCCACAGTTTATGTACTTCCATTCTATCTGTGTGCGTATTTGTTGCAAATTTCGGTACGTTATCAATTAAAAAAAGCCAGATTGATAAGAAGTAATACCTTACAAAAGCTTACTAAATTATCCTTTCTTGTTACTAACAGGTACTAAATTGTCCGCTAGCAATACAAAACCCGATTTTTATGCAGTAATGGAAACATTGCCAATAAACCATTTGCTGTTAATTCTCTGATACGCATTTCCAATCTTTTGAAAACAGGGTATTCCAACTAAAATTTGCACCCCTAAAATCTCCGATTTTGTATAGGTATTTTGAATTCGAAGGGGTGTCAAAGTCATTTTTTAGCCTCTAAAGCAGCATTTAAAAATTAAATAACAAGAAGGGTCTTGTGACCCACTTTGAAGCTGTTTTCATTGTCCATACAACATGTTATTCTTTCAAATCTGAACGATTACAAAGCGTTTAAATCGGGCGGTCTAGCTAGGCTCTTAATGGAACCCCTTTTGTTTTTCTATTGTAAGGGAAAACTAGTATCTAGGAAACCGCGGATCCGTACGTGTTAATGACAAAGTGCTCCATACTGTTAAAAATAAAATAATTGGATTTCTTAGAGATTTATGTCTTCTTCCAGTGCTTGGGTGATTTAGGGGTCCATAAGATTTTCTTACAACTGGAAATAATTATCACCAGTCAAAATGCATAAAAATAGTAGCCCGATAGACGGCTAGAATTCCTGTCGAAACAAAAACGTATGGGTTGGTATTACTCCAATAATGCCAATGACTCGTATGCCTGTTTACTTTACCATAAATGCGTTTTCATCTGAGAAACAAATGTTGTAAACTTGGGTCATTAATCAAATGCTCTGTAGAATTTTTAAACGTTGATCCCGATTGTTGTCGTTTAGTATTTAAAAAGTTTTATTTTACTTATGGCTTTTGAAAATCAGTTGAACACTACTATTTGAGACGCCAGATTTTTTTTAGCAATTTTTACACATATTCCTGGTTATCTATTAAAATATGACCAACAACAGCTACTTCAACAGCGTCATTTCACATAGTACACTCCTGGTAATGTTTTTTTTTGTTTGTAATAGAGCCTGCGTTATTTTCATAGCAGGGTTTTTTAGTTTAGATAAAATAACGTGTACAATGACGTGTTGATGAGTTGCAAGAGCTGAAACGTAGTTTTGAATATTTCCATTTTGCACAAGCGAGACCACTAGTTTTCTAGTGGGTAAACTCTAAAATGGTTTGCATTGTTACGGGCATCAGTATACTGCTCTTAGCGTGCTTTCTAAGATGCACATCAATATTAATTTGAAGCTTGTACCTTGGAAACTTTGCATAGTGGTAAAGTAAAACTACTCTGTTGACGATTTAAATGATTTGTCGATTCATTTTATGATACTAATATGATTCCTAACGACTTGATTTCTTATGCAGGACAATAAACCATATTTACAGGCTAGTTGTCGTTGGTACTGGTAATCCCTTTTTTGATTTGGACTTTTAGTTGTTGAACGACGAGTTTTAACTGCTGGTTTTATATCCGTTGCTCAGACTAATAGAGTCTACGCTTTAGCTGCTCTGCTCAATTCTTTTTTTGTAACTATTTGCTAGTACTTTCGGATTTCTATAAGCGCAACGGAATTTTAAATATGGATGCGCTCGGAGCTTGAGGCTCTTGGGTCGCAAGATGGAGAGGCAATAAAGAGGGGCACGTCTTTCTTTGCGCAAAAGGTCCGTCGGACAAGGGGAAACTGGGATTAAAACAATACAAAAGAAAATGCGGATTTGCATACAAAGCAGGACTTAGAAAGGCAGCGATCGCGTAAAGTGAATTTACTGAGGCGGTTGATAGCTGTTCCTTTACATGCCTTGGTTTACAATGGCACAGCCGGTCGGGAAAGACCACGTCATGCAGATTATGTCACACGCGTATATCTAAACCGAACATTTCGGATATAAAAAAGCGCACACTGTATGAAACGAAAACTGTTCGCGGGATGCAGTTGTCTTGTTTGAGGACACCGTACTCAATTGAATACAGAAGACCCTTCAGCCAAAAAATAGAGCTGCTCTGGAGATACGAGGTTTTCATCAGATCTACTTGTAATATTGGATGCGAGGGTGAATGCTTTCAGCGTCCATAATATAAGATAATATTTTCTCGGAAAGATCGCTGTCGTCTTAGAACACTGTCAAAAAGTTATTGGTCTGACGTTTCGATTACACCTGTAATCTTTGTCAAAGACGAGGAACCTCAAAATTGGTCTGACACAAGTTCAAACAAAATTTTGAAAGCCACTTCAAAATTTGTGTCAGACGCATTTTGAGGTTCCTCGTCTTTGACAAAGATTACAGGTGTAATCGAAACGTCAGACCAATAACTCTTGTCAGTGTTCTAAAACGACAGCGATCTTTCCGAGAAAATATTATCTTGTAATTTGGATGTTTAGATTCTTCTGGTACATTCGAAAAATTATTTTGTGATCCCGATTACAATAATTATAACCTTTAAAAGTTCTTAGTGCGGATAACTCTACTAAGGATATTAATTTTTCATCTTTCATGCTACCAAAGTGTTCTTTTTAGATGGAGACTCCAGTTTTGAGCTGGTAGGTGGCAGCAGCTTACAGGTATATGAGTTTTGTTGCATTCTATGGAAAAATTGGCTTAATAATCCATTAATGAAACTGAAACGATTTAGTTGCGATTATCTTAATCAAAATGCAGGCAAAAAAAACAACGATATTGCTTTTCACGGGTAAGAATATAAATAGCAGTTTAATATGTGATTTTGGAATGGATGGGATGTGACTAAGTGCATTTAATATCAGCTTATAATACGCTCTGAGCAAGTTATAACACGAAATAGCTTAGTTGCCCTATTTTTTATTGAATATTTTATCTTTTAAGTATTTCTGAACTTATTTTGGTTTGAGTTTTGCTAAATTCGTTGTTTAACGTTCGATAAACAAAATTTAGGGTCCTTTCAAGTAGACAAAGAGAAAAATCTGTATTAGTGCATAAGCTTCTTAATTGTTATATTACGGTAAGTATTATTACTTTTAATGAAAATAACACTTAACGTTTCTCCAATAAAAATGTGTCACATTGTCGCTGATTTTGTTCAGAATTCATCCACCCGTCATGAAGCACCAGTACCACCCATCGAAAATCTGTAAGAAGTGAATTTGCCCGCAGAAATAGGAACGCCATCGAATCGGTTGCTGGGCATCCTTAGTAGAGTTACCCGTAGTTCTAACCTTATCCATTGATAATAAGTGTTTTTAACTTTGCGTCGATTCAGGGCTACCTACCTGGTAGTGAATAACCAGTTAAAGAATAAAAATGAAGAAATTTTAATACTTGCGACAAGAATATGCAACCGTTTTTGAGTAATAAAAGTGTAGTGTACGTGTTCACCGAAAATGCAAGATATCTACCAGATTATTTATTATTTTTTCGGAAAGCTAAAATGCTTTTTTGCTTAGCGCTTCTTTTTCAATTTATGAAAACTAACATCCCTCAATAATTCATACGGGAGGCAAATCGGAGTCGAATCTTGAAAAATGAGAATTAGATTAATATGTCTAGCCGAGCGATGACTGTTGAAAATTTTGTCCGGGAAGAAGGGCCCTAATATCCTATTTTTTTTGTCTCTGAGTTACATACCCAACATTCCAACATGAAATGAGAATAACATGAACATTTAAGAGAAATGTAGACTCGTCTGAGATGCAAGTATTGTAAAGGATACTTGGATTATTGTTGATGCGTTCTGATAAATTATTACAAATTTCCACTCGCCCATCAAAGTCGTCTTCAATTAATTCATGCATCAAGTGAAAGGATAAAATTTATGCTTCTGGAGAATCCTATTAACTGGTGACAGATTGACTCCAGAAACTTGCGATATCTTTCGAACAGATTGAAGAGCAATATGTCCATAAGCGCAACGGTAGTAACTTCATCAGTAATAATTCGGACGAGTTTATATTTCCAATTATAAACAGACCCAGTCTCCATGAATTTTCCCACCTATTTGTGATAGACAGGTTTATCCGGATACAGTTTACTAAAGCTACGAATAGCAGTTCTAACACAGTGTTTATTTATGCAAAATAAACTCACACTTTCTATACCGAATAGCAAATGCCGTTTTAAATTTAGGACGGTTAAAAATACGACTCCTTTTTTTTATTTTTTATTACTTGTCCTTTTCTATTCAAATAGAGGTGAGAGATGGCAGGGCTAGAGGCTTGTTCTGACTTCGAATATTACATCACAAATCTCTTCCTCCGAAATAAAATAATAAGTCTGTATCAAGACTTTAATTAATATTTTAAATAGGTAGTGCTACTCCTTTTCAAACCTGAAAAGTATGTTCCCACTCAATTTGCTAGTCCATATTTTCTTATTACATAATGAAGCTAGTTATAAATGTACCAATAACGTGCAATGAAACTGATTTGTTTCTTGTGAAATTCAAGGTTCTAATTCCAATCGCGTTCGAATGGCATTACAAATAATATTGCAATAGTGAATTTTATTGAAATTGATTTTCCATTGTCCGGAATTCAATGTGGAACACCCAAGTTTGCGTTCTGGTATGCTACTCACTACATTACCAAAAATGCTAAAATGCTTCTTAGCTGTACTTTCAGGTACAGCTAAACGTGATGCTGGTGGAAGTTACTCATTTTGTACACTTTTGACGTATAAGTATAATTACCATTTTCACATCACTGCCAAAAGCTAGAATTACGAAAGCCACGAAAGCGATCTCTTTACATAGAAGGGAGTTTCAAATCTGACCAATAGGTGACGGCGGCATATAAGTTTATAATTCTTATGGGAAAGTTGACTTAACATTTTGTTATTTTTTAATTTTAAGCGATTTAGGTAATATTTTCGTATTGAAAGTGTGGCAATGATATTTATTTGTATTAAAAAGCAGACTGCATCCTTTCTTTTTATGTCACATTATAGTTATTATGCTATAAGAGGACTTGACAAAGGAATATTTTATATGAGCTTTTTATATGCTATGAGTTACAATGCAAAAGAAGTTAGGTGTTCCATTTTTTATTCAAGTATTGTTTTACTTGTTTCATTTAATTTTTAAGTGTTTTTGAACCTATTTTAGTTTCAGTTTTGCTAAATTCGTTATTTTACAGTCTATTAGCTGAAACTTATAGTTGATTAGAACAAACAAACGATGAAATCGATATGATAAGTATTGTATCATACGGCAATTTTATATTTATAACATGAAACCGAGTGGCTGGTATCTGCAGTGTTATTTAAAATTAAAATAAAATTTAACGTTTACACCGTAATTAAGAAACTGTGTTCATTGTCATTTACTTTCTTATTTACTCCTCATGGGCTTCACCTATCAGCAATCCGTAAGAATTTGAATTCGCTCGCAGAAATAGGGACGTTACTGAATAGGTTGTTTGGTATCCTTAGTGGAGTTAGCCATGGATAACATGGGCGTAGCCAGCTATAAACAGAAGGTGGAGCAATTTTACAAACTTTGGAGGTGACCATTGTATCATAAAATAATACACAATAATAATAGTTTGCGAGGATTAGCTGCGAATTTTGAGCTACAGCTTCCACTAATTGCTTCTTGTTTGTAAATACCCATTGACGGTGAATGCTTAGCATTGCTAAAATAGACGTTCCAAATCTTACTGTTATATAGCCGCAACTTATAAGTGTAAGATTTCTACATTTTTTTATCATCTTATTCAGAGAGAAAGACATAATAATTATCATGCAATAGGAGGACCAGACATGAGAATATATAATAAAAGCTTTCAGTAATATCTAAACGGTTACAACACGGAATAGGTTAGGTACCCTATTTTTAAAATTAACTACCTACTGTTTCACAAATTTCATTTGCCTTTTAAGCGTTCTTGAACTTCTCATAGCTTGAGTGCTACTAAATTCGTTGCTTAACATTCGATTTGGCGAAATTTAAGTTCGCTTAAAGCAGACAAACAAATAAATGTGGGGTAGTACATAGCTTCTTAATTGTTATATTGTGATAAGCATTATTACTACACGCTAATTTTATACTTATGACGATTAACTGAATGGTTGGTATTTGTAGTTTTTAACTTGAAATGAAAATAAAACCTAACGTTCACCCACTAAAAAGGCAATTGTCACACTGTGCTTAACTTATTAAAAAATAATACACTTAATATGTAAGGCCAGCTATCGGCAATCCGTAAAAGCTTGAATTCGCCGGCAAAAACAGGGATGCTAGCGAATGGTTTGTTCGGTATCCTTAGTGGAGTTATTTTTAGTTTTTCTCATTAGTTGTTACGACTCCCCACTCATAGATGGCGAGAGAGTCTATTTCAATATTAGTGAAATGCGAACGACCAATTTTTAAGAAATGTGAAGAATTCTTTTAAAACTGAAAGGTGGGGCAGTTGCCCTACTGTGCCCCACCCTGGCTACGCTCTTGGAGTTATCCAGATAACAGTTAACTGCTAAAAAGCAAATATGTGTCAAAACTAAATATAGTCATTTGTTTGTAAGTGCTACTACTTCATTGAAACAGGAATGAACTGTGCTATTCAGATATGTTAAGAAAGGGTCTCAATAAGGTGAGAACTCATATTCCGTCAGCACTGACATGGGGATACTAATCCGTTAGGAGTTGACGGCATCAGGTCTTTGAAGTATCTCATATTTACTTCTTTCCGGGTAGATTCAATCGAGCACGATAATCCATTATTCAAGAAGAATGCTGTCTAGAGGAGATTTATGATTGCACAAGCCCTGCAGTGCTTTGTTGTTTGATACTACAAACCAGTCTGAAGCTGCTTCAAAACAAAAGGGCCGTTTGTTCGATGCACCTGTTACTGCATCCAGGTTGTGGCAGTATGGAATATCGAGTGGATTAATAAAACAACCGCCGTTGTGTCGACGCTGTGGGCGTTTAAAAACAGCACAAAGGTAAACCTTCGGAACAACGGATGATCTGCCTTTATTAGCCACCTGAACGAAAACTGTATAATTCCACCGACGGCGGCGTGCGTTTCCTATTATAGCAGAAATATGGTAATTTAGTTGTATTAAAGCCATCTCCAGGCTTGCTTCCAGATAAATCTTTTCGGGAGGCACTGTTTCGAGTGTAAATGGCTGGCGGTGTTCCGATTTCGTGTCTTATACACGGCTCAGACGAGTAATGCCGTTACTAACGCGGATGCTCGGGGATTATTACGGTTTTCGACAATTTATATAAAGTTTCTACTTGTAGGAAAATCGCCTTTGTTCCAATTTCTTCGGATGGCGTTCCGCGCGACTAGCGACTGCGGCTTAAGCTGGGTGAAACACGACAGCTTGAGCTAGTGCATGTACCAGGATAAAATTCTAATCTCTAGCTCGCATTCGTGCAACGTCTTGAAACATATAAGTATCATATGGTTTCATTACAATTATGACTAGTAGATAATATTGTTGTCAAGTCTAACCTTGCTTTTGTCCGATATATAACTTATCGCTGTGTAGCTCAAAAGTAATTCTGCACTTTCTAAGTGTGGTATAATCCAGCAACAAATATGCACGTTTTATTTATTTCACTAACATTTGAAGTGGTTACGCTTTTTATTCCTTTATATCAATTTCAGTGTACCATTTTCCACTTATAATAATAAATAAAACTATATAAGTAAAATAATACTAAAAACAAGTCACGTATTTTATTCTAATCATGTGTGAGTTCTTTTATGGATCTTGTTAAAAGCTGTAGCATTCGTGTACAGGTGTCCCATTTTCGTTGTAACTGCACGGGAATCTCTGTAACTATAAATACTGGACGGTTGCGGTTTCGACATTACTGTCCTAAAATGCATGTCTATGCTGTGCTGTCTACACCTCAACCAACTGCAGATAGATCTATTTTGCTGTCATTACAGCTCATCAGTGCAGTTTAGGTCTAGTGTAGACAGCACGGCATAGAAATGGTTTTGCTTATAAACCAAAGMAATGGTATGATGTAAGTAAGAATTTAGGATGGCAATGCCATCTGTCAGTATTACACTGACATGATGACAAAGCCACCCAGCTGCCTTAACGGGTACTACTTCCTAAAGGAAGTGACCTGTAGCCTGACAAATTGGCATGCAACTGCATACTTCAATTTGACAGCAGGTGCCCACAGCACTTTTTGCTAGCGGGCAAGAACCGACATACATTAAAATGCATGTCTATGCTGTGCTGTCTACACCTCAACTAACCTTTTTCTTGTGAGTTGAGGTGCACCATCATCATTTTTGTATGGTTTTTTGTTCTATAGCTATAGCCAACTTTTGAATAAAGCAACATTACTTTAGTTTTCAATATCTCGCTTGGGTATGTAGATACAAAAAACAGTTTGGACATTTTTATAGATATTCTTATTTCGAATCCGATGGCATACTCAGAATTTTTTAGGGGTCACATTTTTGAGATATAACACAAACTTGCACTTGTTTAAAATGAAAACCAGAGTTGGGTTTGCTATGGGTAAAAAAAAACAATTTTTCTGGTCAAGGAAATGTATACATCGTTAGGTTTATTTTTACTAATTTTGGTATTATTTCATTCTAGGTAATAATCTAGTGCGATTTTTGGGTTTTCGTCAAAATGGGTGTGGATAATATGATGCTAAGCAATGCGAATAACTATCTCCAAATAAATAATGATTTGTATTAGTTACACGGTAGTTTATATTACCCATAAAAAACTGCATGGCGCTCATTTGGGAGTCTTATGTATTTGTATCCAAATAGGCACATGCTCTTTTTAATGAATTAAAATTTTTACTTAATAATGCAAATTATATTATTGTGCTTTCTTGTTCCTTAGCCTCTTGGACGTAAACCTAAAATCTGATTAAATTGCTAAAAAATGAATAATACCAAAATTAGTAAAAATAAACGATATAATGAATACATTTTCTTAATCAGAAAAAAATCAGTTTTACAACGATAGCAAAGCCTACTATCGTTTACATTAAAGAAATGCAAGTTAGTGTTATACCTCAAAACTGTGACCCCCTAAAAAATTTGAGTACGCCAATGGATTTGAAATAAAAATATATATAAAAAATGTTTTAGCAGTTTTTCTTGTATCTACATACCCAAGCAAGATATTGAGTTGGCTACAGCTTTAAAACAACAGACGATATAAAAAATGACGATGGCACAGCTCAGTTTACAAGAAAGTAAGACAGTAATGTCGAAACCGCAATTCTTTAGCATTAATAGTTACAGAGATACCTTATAATCACAAAGAAAATGGGACACCCTGTATATCGTCGATTTCATCAATTAATTGCTTCAGTGTAAGGAAAATAGAAAGAAAATTATACTCTTGACAGTAATACGTAGATGGAGAAGATTTTATAATCAGCCCAGGGCGGAGCATTTGACAGTCTGGAATTGCATCGCGTGACGTCAAAGTAGTGATCGACATCGTTGTATATTATTGTATTGCATAACAACAATAAGATATTTTTGTGTATACTTTTATACAAATTTGTAAGTCGGCATGTGGTCACACCAAGACGGTTTACGAGTCGTTTTTGTGTTTATTTAAAATACTTTGTTTACTTAGGTATCTAGTTACTTATAAGAACAGCAAAAAATTCTTTTGCTACATTCTATAATGAAACTAATTACACCTCGTTTAGAATTAACATTTATTTTCTTTTGTTGATAGATAATAATCTTTGACGCTTGTGAACGGGGGCATTCTGGGTTGGCGGCCTGAAGGCCATAGTGCCTTTTCTTTCGGGTAAGGAATACATATTTCTTTTATTTTGTTCGATCCTTTGGACTTATAAGCTACTTTATTGAACAATCCCCTTTTCCCTTGTCCCGATTTAGCTAGCCAGCAACCGATATAGCAGGCTGGGAATTCCAATGTATTTATTTTGCATTCATAGGGGGCTTTTTTAATTAACAAACGTGCGTCGTTCTCTTACTCGTATTTTTGCTAAATCTTATCACTAAGCTTAACAATCTGACATTACAGCGTGTGCTTCGTTTCAGAGATTGTGGCATTATTTTTTAAGAAAAAATTATCTTTATTATCTACCTGTCCGAAACAGATCTAAATTGAAATATGCTTAACGAAATGGCCATATTCGCAAAATTTATATTGCCTTGATTGAGGCCGTTTAAAGGCACGTTTTAAAATATTTAGTTTTTCTATAGTACGTCGTATGTCCTAAAAGGCTACGCTAGCTTCTCATCCAGATGTAACTTTGTTTCTCTCCAAACACGTAGAACTGTTTTCAGTGTCAAGTTTCACACAGTTTTACGATACCGGTAGAAATGGAGGGGGAAGGAAAGGTGAAGCAGGAACGCAGGCAGGAAACCTTATAGAAGCAAGTGATTGTAAAAAAATATTAATTAATTAACACATTTGAAGATATCAAAGGAATTGTAATTTTTGTAGTGTTGTTTATTCTGCTTCCGGGATACACAGGAACGTAGAGGTACCAGAAGGTTTCATGGTGAAAGACAGGGTTTGAAGAATGGGTTTAGAACGCCACATCGTATAGAATCTTGATTCCCTGCAACATCCCCTGACTTGTTGCCAACGGAATATGATAGGATGGCATTGGCAAAATACTTTAGAGCTTTGGAACAGCTACGAATGTTTTCATCAAACCCAAGACCAATTAATACAAGAAGATCTGATTCGGTCTGCCTCGTTGAATTTAATAATGCTGCAAAAACCTCGGTGGGGCAATACATTATTCATTTTATGTTACTTTGTGTGCTCCAGTACGAGTTGTTTTTTGATGGAATTTATAATTTTCTTAAATACAGGCCACATCACTCTTAGTGCAGCCCCTCCATTCTTTATATCAATCTTAATCATTCAGTTTTATCTGTCTACTTGCCCTTAATTTTGAAGCAAAATGTCATGTTCTGGTTGAATTTAGTTAAAACTGTACAAGAGGGTATAAAAGTTGTTTTCGTTCTATTCAAGATAATTCAAGGTACTCTTGGGAGGCACTTGAACAAGCGAGAAAGTAGACTACTGGTTTTGTCGGTTCCTATAAGAAGGATAGAGCGGTTAAAGTTTATGATTCTTTTGTATGCGCGGTAGAAGGCAGTTTTGGCTCATAAATCCCTCAGATTTATTTCAAAATATCACTGGTTAATTGCAAGTCTGACTCGACGCTCAATTTCTTAATTGCATTGGATGGGTTAACTATAGATAAACTGCAGCTTGGCTACGGCTTGTAAATAAGTGGTAAAGAAATGAATAAGAAAGTTAATTTGTAAGTTAAATGCTGTTCTTCTGGCGTATGTTCTCTAACCCACATTTAGCAACTGCGCTTTGATTCGATTTGGTTAGCTTTGATTGGATTTTCGATATTTGATAATTAAAATGTAAACGGGAAAATGATGAATTTCGTACCATGGACGGTAGATGTGGGTTCACCAACGTCAGCATACGACAATCGCGTTAGTGTAAAAGAAAACCTGGAAGTAACGACTTTTTACAAAACTAAGAGTTTCGTTCTGCAGAATGCAGAAAGGTAATTTGTTTTGTTTTTGTTCGGCTGGCAATGCAGAGTAATTAATGTAAGATTTGGCCACGCTTTTGGGAATTTTAATGGATCATACTAGTCTCGCGTTAATTGTGTTAGTGATGTTTCTAAAGATAGTTCCGGTAAATTATTGGTAGTAAATGTAATGCTAAAGAGTTAAGTCGTAGGAATTCCTGTAAGATAATTAGACATGTCTGATTGGAAGTAGGTTTAATACATTAATTGCCCTTACCGATTCAAGCAAGATATTTTTTCGTCGCTTTGAATATGAATTTGAAACTGCTTTACCTTTAATAGTACTATTTTTAAATACAGGGTGTCGCCACAAGCAGTAAGGGGCTGTATATATATCATTGAATAGTAGATCCTAGAATCCCCGGAAAATTGTTCTTATAACAAAAATCATCTAGAAATCTAAAAATAATATTAACTTTCTCCGCTGACCACAAGAACGCGCAATTGTCAATGTGAACACAATTTGTGTAAAATTTTGCATATATAGGAAGGTGGGTTAAATTATTGCGGGTAATATATCCACGACATTATACACGTTTTGTTTCAAACATTTCTTTCTATTTATTACAGGGGCAGCTCGGGTAGTCGATATAATTTGTGAACGGTTTAAGGTATTTTTATAAACCTAGTTTCGTTTAAACCGTATGCAGAATGTTTTACACGTATAATAGTAAGTATATTGTTTAAATTGTAGAGGTAGCACTTTAAAACATTTTCGTATTTTTCAGGGTTTTTTCCCGAAAATTTAAATAGCACAGTACAGCTCTAAGCAAAAATTATACAACGAGATTCCGTTCTGGTAAAACCGGCGAAAACCGCATCTTTCTATCTTTATTTAATCCAAAATGAAGTACCAAGATTTGACTTAATACAATCAATACAAAGTAGGTCTTGAAAAACGAACTAGCTACAATGTTTTGACGTTAGAGTAGGGAGTAACGGGATCCGTTTGGTAAATACCATCGGTCAAGAAACCTTAAAGAAAATTGTCATATTCTAATGCTGAAAATTATGACATCAGAGTGATTATGAAATGATATGTACTTACAGTACAGTACAACCGACAGCACAGAACTGCCTCAATTCGGCAACAAATAGTTTTATTTATTTAAATGAGTAAGTAGATAGTAAAGTACTGAAAAGTGAAATGAATGAATGCATAAGTCATAAAACAAAAGTGTAAATAAACCTCATTACAAGATTTTTTTAATTACGATATCTTTGTCATCATAGCTTATTGTGCACATTATCTCTGCCTCAATATATAGAAGAGCTAAATTTTGATTTCATAAATTCTCGAGACATTAAAGACTTCTAATAATTATTCACTCGTATCAAACCGGAAATGTCTTTTTTCCTTTCTACTAATCAGTTTATTGTGACCAAATTTCGCTCGTATGGTACGACCTTCGACCCACTTCTATGCAGTGGATTCTTGAAGCAAAAAAAAAACGTCGTCGAGTTTATTCAGAAATATTGTAGATCGAATTACCTGTAATCCGCGAATAAAATGTTCGCATGCTAATATGTGTAGCTATTTTCTAGAGGAATTCACAAGTATACCATTTCCAGTTTAAAAATTCGGAAAACCTTTGCTGTTATAACCGTATCAGTACTGTTTGTAAACGATGGTGCTCTTATTGAAAGAAAAGAAGATACCTTCATGACCAAGATTTCTAATAAAAGTTGTAAAGAATATATTTTAATACGCTATATTAGTGTGACGTAGGTGTTTGCCATTTTGCTGCGGTACATTAAGATCTTGGATCAAAACTAATCAAGTTGTCATAGCTTGCGTAAGGGAGTTCACTATTTGGTGCAATTTATTTAGTTTTAAAAGAATATTTTTTTTTCGGTGCAGACAGCAAAGCATAGACATGCATTCTAATATTTTAAAATGTTACTGTGTATCTTTGAGTAGCTTACACTCGTTCGCCTTATTTAGCAAGCAGTACAAAAAGAAATAACATTTAGTTACAATGTATTCTTGAAAAGCTTCGCATACACCAAGTACGTATGTAGAGCATTACAATTTACAAGTTGTACAAAAAAATGGTAATGGGTTAGATCTCTGGATGTTCTCGTTGTAATGGGAGAGAAACACCTAATCTTTGCAGCAGTTTTTAAACAATAGATTGCAACTAAATGTAACTTTGGTTTGTAATACTTACTAAATAATATGAAGGAATGTAAACCACTCAAACATAAACAGTAACACTCAATGTTCAGAGCAAAATTATAGTTTAAAGCAACATTTTGAAGTGTACTGAGTATGTTTAAGTGGTTTACATGCCTTCGTATTATTCAGTTAAATATTAAAAACCAAAATTACATTTAGTTGCAATCTATTGCTGAAAAAATCTAAAATAAGTGCTGCAAAGTTTTATGTTTATCTTCCACCCCCGCCCCCATCCAAGGACACAACACGTTACCTTTTTCTGGTATAACAAGTAAATAAAATAAAACACGTGCGTGCCGTGTATGTTAAGCCTTTTAAGAATACATTGTAATTTAATGTAGTTTAGGTTTGTAACACTTGTTAAGTAAAGCGAAGGAGTAAGCTACTTAAACATACACAGTAACACTTCTAAACATTCTTTTAAAGCTACACCAAACACAGTTCCGTTACGCACGTTATGGCAACTCGGTTTGTTTTGATTTGGCATACCGCACAATAATGGCAGACACCTACGTCAGCATTAATATAGCGTATAAACAATGCCATCTATTTTTCTGCTAACATTATACCAAGCCTTTTGGTATACCTATAGGCAAAACCAGTTCTATGCCATGTCTGCATTAGACGTAAACTACACTGATGAGCTGTAATGACAGCGAATAGATCTATCTGTAGTTGGTTGCGGTGCATACAACATTAGACATGTATTTTCATTTCAATTTAGTGTTATACTCATATTTTTTTTAATTTACTCTGCTTTTATTCAACCCAGTTTGCAAGTCTCTCAATATACTAGATCTACCCTCATACAAACGCAATTCACATCGCACATCAGTTGCTTCCGGGAGCATTCATACAAAACACGAACGTTATGAGGTATAAATGCAGTGTGTAAAATGACAGAATGTTCTCGGAAGGCATTGTTGGACGGTGCCGGAGTCATCTTGCTAAGTGCCGAGCTTTCCCCTTTGAACAAACAAGGCCCTCCATTGTTCCAACAGAAAATTACCGAAGAAATGGCACGCGTCCTTCCGTTCATACTTCAGCCTGTCTCTCGCTGTTTTCGCTGCAATTATCCGTTTATATAGAACTTCCTTACGGCGCTGGCAGCCGTGATTATTTTGAGAACTGGCGACGATTGCGCCAGCTGCAGAAGAACTCGCTTGTTGAACGTCAACCGGCTCACTCTCGTTCGGGATAGTCTTTTTGATAACAAGAGTTTTGTAGGGAGGTAACATTCATTATCCTTTTTTTCAATTCTTTACATGCTGAGAGATATGCCAACGTGTATCTGGGAAGTGTGTAATGAAAGATAATTATTGCCTGAATGCAGTTTTAAGAAACATAGTAACAGGTGGATTATGGGAGCGGGATGTTTTGAAATCGACGTATTTCCGAAAGCAACAGCAATTAATTAAAACAAAATATAGCAAAAGCAATATAATTGTGTGCCATTTTTATTTCCTAAAAATTATGCCTGCTAAATGGCCCCCTCTTCTATACGTACACTCTTGAAGCCGAACGTTGAAATACTGCATAACACGACGCAACAAATCCAACGGAATATTAGCAATTGCTCCCCGAATTTTCATTTTCAGCTCCAGAATTTCTCGTAGTTTGTCAATGAACACGTTGCTTTTTAGATAGCCCCACAAAAAGTAGTCGCATGCCGAAAGATTTAGCGATCAGTGTCTCCGTATCTGGACACGACCTGAAAACAATCTTCTCACGGAATCCAATGATGCTCTTGCGGAATGTGAAGTAGCGCCATCTTGCTGGAACCAGCTACTGTTCTGTGGAAACATGTTCAGTTGCTGTGTATAAGGAACTGGTTAATTAGAAATATTAATGACCGATTGTCACTCATAAAGCTTAGTATTCATTATAGCTAACGGGTATACTAAGGAATTATAGTGTCATGAACAATTATAATATTCTTTACTTTAAGAAAGAGCTTTTGTTTATGACAGAGTTACTTTAAGAATACGCTTACTATGTCCTAATTCTATGAAAATTAAATTTTTGTTAGAGCAGGTTTAGCAACCATAAAAAGTATGGCACAACATTGTTAATGAAAAAATACTTGGTAGTTATAATCAGAAATTAACCAAGTAATTACGGGTATTCGGATTTTTCAAATAGGTACAAGAATTCTGATTTAAAAGCCTTCATACAACAATTAGCGTTATTGTTCTAGGCCTTTGGGATGTCATAAGCTTGCGAGTTTAATGTAGAAAACTATTTTTAGTTTTCATTTATAGCCGCATCACGTTGTTAGTAACTGCTGAGCGCTTTAATGGGGTTGAAGCACAGTCTCGAAAGTGTTTAATCTTCATGCAGCCAACTAGGTGACAAATATGTTCACAGTTCAAAGTGCAAACAAGCAGCACTTCCGAAGATTGCCAGCCTAAAACATCCCTAAGATCGATGATTGTGCGACGCTGGGGTCTTCTGTGGGAAATTTCACGAAAGAAGGTTCATTTTAGACAAGTTGACGCTCCCAAACGATTTATTAGTAAAACATTTTGTCTCATTTATCTCGCGTTATATCACAACACATTGCCTTTAGACACACCTTAAAAGAACGGATTAAATAAATGGTTAAGCAGTATTCGACATTCCTCTACATTAAGCTAAATGCAATTAAAGCAAATCACTGTTAAATAATGTCTATAGAACATGCGGGATCTGATATTTGAAACTACTTTCCCTTTAATACAGGAATGATTTATAAATAACTAAATTACACACCTTAGAAAACTAAAAAAGTTAATACTTTTCATACTTATCACCCTTGGACACAAAAAATTACATCATTAAAGGGTTACATCGAAAGAGTTTTTAGATTGAGTAATAGTTGTTTTTTTTTCATAATACTAACTGCACTAGATTTTATAAATTGTTCAGGAGTAACGGATATCCAGCCAGTCTAATCAGAACACTTCTCTACCAAGTAAAAACTAAATTAATAGTCCTACTCCTAGTATTGGAGCGAAAGAGGATCAACGTTACTTCAAGTTCTCTTACATTCAGGGGTTATCCGAAAAAATATCTAAATGTTTGAAAGCGAATAACATTATCTTGGCTTTATATAGTTTACACCCTCTTTAAAAAATAATTTATTCCAACATTAAAGATAAAACTAACAATGGTAGCTTGTCAAATTTAATGTACTCCATCCCGTGTTCTAAGTGTAATTTAGTATATGTTGGAGAAACCAAGCAATATCTACAAAAAAGAATATCTCAACATAAATGTGATTGTCACATCACTAACAAACTAAGAAAGATAAGACAGCACGTGCCCAACATCATTTCAACTCAGGTCACAATTTCAACTTCAACCAAACTAAAATTTTAGAATTTGAAAGTAATATTAAAGACATAAATATCACTGATATGATTCATATCCGTTGTAACCCCACGATCAATTATAGAAGTGATACCGAACACCTCAGTAGAGCATATGCCAAGATCTTGAACCACTACAAATCATATAAATTTGGCAACATGGCGGAAACTTGTCTTTGACATTGGTTTTAATTGTGACACAAATTTGTAGTATTCTGTTTTCTAGATTATGCAAATGTAAGTTTTATGGACTGGGCTCTTTCCCAAATTTTGTATTTGTTTTCTTTTGCAGACTTCACTTTTCATTCATATTTTGACCCACGTGGCCTGCTGGTGCCTCTCAATTTGTTAAAGATAAAAAAAGAAAAAGATTTGTCAATTTAATGAACATTAGATTCTGGCTGTTATCTACCGTTCGCTTCTTCTTCGCATCAGATGTCTCATTATTTAATACTAAAGTACCAGCATTTCCTCAAAGGTAGTAATTGTATTGTTATTGTGAATTGTTATCAGTGAATAATTACAGCCTGAAGAAGACGTCCTATCGACGTCGAAACGTTGCTGAAGAGGTGTTTTAATGGTTTTACTTTGTTCCGAACACCGTGATCCTGTTACCTTATTAATAAAAGGGTTAAGTAAAGTAAGTAAAGTGAAACTGGTTTAGATATTTATTCTGAATAAAGTATATGTCGGTTTTCCTACAGTTACCATTCAATTTTTGCTCAAGTCACCCACCACCGAGGGGTGAAGTTATTCGTCGAAAATTTTGTGAAACTTTAGAAAGGCAAGCATATGTTCAAAATAGCAGAACGGGTCTTCAGAATCGCGTACTGCTATATCCTGATTGATGTGTTGCGGATAAACTTTACTTTGCCCCGACCAAGGTGGGCGTTAATACAGTTAGCGACCCGGAATCAGCAAGTGGGCGTTTGCAATTCCACATTTGATTTCGTTTGCATGTATCTCATGAATATTGTGTATCTGAGACAACAGGGGCCGTTTATAACTAAAAGAGGGGGATTGAGTTGAATAATATTATTTTTCTTTACGTTAAAGTGTATTGTAGGTGCTTTCGTAAATAACGTATGCATTGTTTAGTTTGTCCGTTTTATCCCTTTAATTAAATACTTTAGAAACACACTGGTCCTGAGATTGCTTGTTACCTTACGATTTAGCTTGTTTGCATAGGTGTTAAAATGATTTAGGATTATTAGGAGTATAAATTCAGTTTTGTAGAGCAAAGAACTTCACTTCATTAGCTTTTCGTAAATAACTTGTTTACTTCGCTGAAAAGAATTGAGTAATGGAAGTTTCTAAGTAAACAACTACTTTGCTATCTTTGACCTACATATGTGCCACTTGACAAATATTAGATAGAATGCAGCTCTTCCAGAGAACGGTTAAAAGAATAAGCAAGTGCACAAACTACACGTTCATTATATAAAGCACTTGTGAAATTAAAATCTTAAAAGAATAAGAGAAGCGCAAGTGTAAACAATGTTTTTATGTATGGCCTGATAAATTAAATTCTAATTACATCTTTGTTTAAGCTTTAGTGCATATGGTTAAGAACTTAATTGACACAAAATATGTAAGGTAGTATATAATAAACTGCATACTGTGTCCTCATTCTTTCTCACACCTTTATTACAACTCTTTTTGGCAACAAGAAATTTTGTTTGCGTCACTTAGTATTCCCTGATTTTATGTACCGCTCTGATAATAATTTAATCGAGGTTGACATTTATCAGTCGCGACACAGGTAGTAAAGAGTTGGCTCGCGCAACTGAAGTGTTAATTTCTGTGACAACCTTTCATATATTCTTGGTCTTTGACCCTCATTGTGCATCCATAAATAGATATAAAGCTATCTAGTAAGGAACAAAGTACTACATTTGTTTTAAACTTGGGTAACGAGAAATTATGCGCATCCCAGGGCCAGGATCTATTTAAGTGATGAGGAATGTAGGTATAATGTAGGGGCACCGACTCCATGGTGCTTGGGGGCTCCAGCACCCACGAGAGGTAAATTGTGGGTGCAGAGCACCCACGACCAAATAGACACCATTCCACAGCTTGATTAAAATATGTAACTGTTTTACATTACCTGATTTTGAATCCTCGTTAGTCATTTATATTAAATTTAACACCAGTAATAAAGGATTAAAACCAACTCACATGTCACACCAATAATAAAAGATCGAGAATACAATTGTCAAACAAATTAAAAACTGCCTAATCGATTTGTATCCTAAACTCAGACTGACTTGTCACAAATATAAAAACGCACTGGTTGGTCAAATTTATCAAGTTAGAAGGTCTACAGTGCTGCTGGATTACTCAAACCCACCCAGCCGTATTTTAGAATTTCTTCTAAAAGCAAGTACATGTTGTAAATGTTGCTCAGTTTCTGTATATCTGATTTTTTATGTATTGTATTGATATTTTGATTTATGTAAACCATTTCAAGTATTAATCTCTTGTTTGTATTACTTTCTTTATCCAAAATTTTGATATTATTCCAGTTAATATGATGTTCATGGTTGATTACTATCATGTGTTCTGTAAGTGAGCATCTATCTCTTTGTTTAGTTATATAACTTTTGTGGAGGGCCAATCTATTACTATTAATTTTACATTGAGCTGTCTGTCTTATTTATACTTACCTTCACAATCCCCACATTCCAAACAATATATAACATTTGCTTGATATTTTGTAGGTATTTTTGATTCTAGTGTTGTATGGTGTATGGGTATGGTTGAGCGATTCTTTTTGTTCTTAATTGCAATTTTTATGTTTTCATTTTTAAACGTTCTGATTAATTTTGTTGTCAATCCAGTAATGTTTCGTAGGAATCCATACCTTCTATGTTCTACTGTTTGTAGGTTATTGTCAACCATATGATGATGATTTACCCTCTGCCCCACGTCACCCTGCATACCACCGTTATTCACCGTTAGCGTGTTTGTGTTACATGAAGTGTTGATAAATCAGTAGTAGAATACAAGATTTTATTTATCATCGTTTTCGGATATAAATTGTATATTAATAAATATTAAATTTTTGTATATTTTTCTCAATTAATAGTGAATGTGATATTTTAATAATTTTATGTTTCATCTGTTTTACAAAGTTTATTTTAATTCGTGTCGAATGAACTTACAAGTAGCGTATATACCTCCCCGATGGAGTTGGTTTCCGATACCAATCTAGTATTATATTATCATTTTTTCGTTGACTTTGGTATCCAAAAAGAGTACTCCATATTCTACCTCTCGTTCTGCAGTGAATTTTATATACTGATCATAGGCGTTGAACACAGTTTCTATTCGCAAAAAGTTTGTTGATTACTTAATAATGCTGGTACCAACAAAGGCCTTAGAGCAAATCTAGCATTTTTGTACTTATCTCTATTTTCTTTCTATTTATATCACACATATTTATGTCCTATTGCATATGTATCTATTGAGTTCTATTGGAAGGATGCATAGATATACGGTTTTCACGATTATGTTAGCATGAGCACCCACAGGGTTTTCTAAAATCCGGCGCTCTTGCATGGAATTATAAAGTTAATATGCCGTTTATATAGTTTTGGGATTACCTGAAAAAATTGATCTATTTCAGTACTTGAGTTGCCTGCGTCTGCTCGATAACCTTGATTATCATTTTGCACCGTACGGTTATGCGTGTACCTTAGTTAATTATAAGACAGTGAATTCTACTAAACTCTAAATTCAACATTCACTTAAACTATATATTTCGGTGCGAGAAATATCTGAACAATCAAAAATATAAGTATCGCAACAAAGCCAAAAACGTTGCGAATTAAATGAATACTAGTTTAATTTAAAGGTTAGCTATTTTAAACATAGGATATTCTTTATATAATTTGTGTTACTATCTGTAAATGTACAAGCACTGAAATATTCAAACATTTGAAACAGTTTCAGAGCTACTTCTGAGGAAGACACCGACATGAGTGTCGAAACGTCAAGGTCTAATAACTAACGTGGGAACCAGCCCGGAAACCAACATGTCATCGACAACAACCACGGAAGCCTTCAAACCAAATTTTTATGTTATGATAAGCTTAAGATTTTTATTTGTTGTTTTAAAATGTTTGTAATTCATAGGTACAGAAAAAAATATTAAGTTTATTATTATTTTCTATAACTGTTATATCGATAAAAACTGGGCCTGGTTTTGAATTCAATTCATTTTTATGCAAATGTAAGGTGACATTATGTAGATATGTAATTACTAATAATCCTGTTTCTTTATTTGTGGAGGGTAAACGAGCATAATAGTAATAATTAATGAATATCATACAATAGTCGTAAAAAAACACTGTTTAAAACAAATGATTTAAACATTTGTTTAAAACAAAGTTTTAAACAGAAGCGTTGTTTTAAACAAGTTTAAAACATTCTGTTTTAAACATTTTGTTTTAATCATGCCAACCCTGGTCAAACGCGAAATCACGGTAGGTTTACCGTGGCGAAATGCGATCCCACCACACTCCTCCACTCTAGCCGGGTCAAGTGACGTTGCTAGCAATATTTGAATTTGGCGGAAAACTTTAGAAGGCGAAAATAAGACGGGAAGGCTCAGTTTTAGGCTGCGGCGACTCCCCGAACAATAAAGGAATGGTAGTTTCCCTAGCGAAATGCTACGCCAACTCCAAATTAATTCGGTACTTGTTTACTTCGATGAGAATTTTAGCGATAGAGTTATTTCATTTACGATTTGCGCTTGTATATATAAAAATGTAACCAACGTAAGTTGAAGTTTCTAAAATATACCGCCAGATCTATACAATGATAATTTTAATTCGGATATTTCTTTAGAAACATTATTTATATTTCGTATTTAATAGGATACTTTATTTTTATGAAACTTCACTTTTTCTTCTAATAAAGAGTAAAACGGCGTTCGATATATTTATTTAACTATATTTGAAGAAATTCAGAATTTGCTACTATAATGGTAATTTCAGGTCTTTGGGCAACAGCTCTTATAGCCTAACGACGTGCCCAAAAGAAGCTGGGAGTTGTTTTAATCTTAATTATATTTTTCTTTTTAGCAAATGAACGTTTCTAAATTAATAACCGTACTCGATATGCGTTTTGTTATTCATTTAAAAGCTAATTATTTTCGGTTTTCTCTTAAACTACCAGGGATTTCCTTCTACTATAAAACAGAAATAAGTTTTATAGCTTTCAGAAATGGTCTTTTTATCGAATATAACAGCGTATGGGCACTGAAATGACAATGAAATTAAACGAAAAGCGGGTTTCCATTTTAGTCAACAAAGTTATGGAGCATTTCTGGTAAAGCCAGATTAGCCAGTTTTTGAACATAATTTGAGAAACTTGATGACTTGCACGTGTTTTGCTTTGCTAAGAGTTTTCGACGCTGTAGTGAGACATTTTCTGGCAGAGAAGCGAAATTATCCCTGCTGCTGTGTACCGTTGAAATCAATGGTCACGACCCATTAAAATATCATTAAAATATTTTAATAACCATGAGTAGGTATTAGAGGAAGGTTGCCAGCAATGGACCGGCTCCTCGAATGGACCACCGCTACTTTGCTGTGTTCCAAGTAACCTAGACTTTGAACCTTGAACATAGATGACAGCATTAGATAAACAGTCGGCGGCGGCATACGCGATTTTAGTCGTGACAAGTTGGAGGTACAGGTGTAAGTGTACCGAAAGTTATTTTTGCCCGGTCGATGAAATATTGAACTTCAGTGCCTAGTGAATCTGTGCAAAATTCCAGATAAGATATGCAAAAGACACTGTTGATTACCTAAAAGTTCACCCTTTTAGCAATAAATTGATGTAGAAATAAATTGTTTAGTTTATGTTAGGTTATGTGCAGTCAGTTGTTTGAAACCACAGCTGGTCCACGCTGTGGCTTCCTGGAATGAATCGGTCCATTTAAGGACACTGGTTTAAGTTTTCCACCCACTGTTTTAAAAACGTTAGACAACAATTTTTTCCGTTTAGATATGACAGATACAAGAAAGGGAGATGGACAATTGAAGAGCTAGCACTAGCTCTAAGCCCTTACGAGAAAGAATGTGGCTTAAATTTGTGTTCTCGCATTTATGATAGTCCAAAAGCTACTCTCAAATGCCACATTGATTCATAAAACAAAATTGCCAATGGGAATATAAAATTTTATGGTGATGTCCCAACATTTACCACAGATATAGAAAAAAAAATTGTTTTTCATATACAGTACAAATGGAAGAAATGGTGTTTGGATTGACCTCATTAGACGTGAGGAAATTGACTTACGAGGTAGCAAAGTAAGAGGTGCAAAACTCTGCTTTAGTAAAGAAAACAAAGTAGTAGATAAAAATGGTACAATTTTATGAAAAAAGCACCCAGAGCTATCGTTAAGAGCTCCGGAGTGTACATCACTAGCGCGTGCAAAATGTTTCAATAAAGCTAATGTATACAAATTTTTTGAAGGTATTTGTGATCAATATTCATTAGATGGGCTCAGGATTTTTAACGTTGACGGAAGCGGCTTCTCAACTGTACAAAATGGATACCAGAAACTTGTTACGAGTGGAGGCAAAAAAAAATAAATCGCAGGACTGTGTAGTGGTGAGTGGGGGATAAGCACAACTGTGGTTTGCTGCTGGAGTGCTTCAGGCCAATTTATTCCGCCGATGTAATTTTCAAAAGACTACGAATGGCCCCTGAGTTAAAAAATCGAGCTCGAGAAAGTAGCCTAGTCTAAGTTTCGGAGAGTGGGTACATAGACTCAGCCTTATTTGTTAAATGGTTAGAGTTTTTCATAGCAGCCGTTCATCCGACTAAAGAACGTAAAGTGCTGTTGTGCGTGGATGTTTAGACAACACACGGCAAAAATTTGAGGATCTTAAAATTAGCACGCGACTCTGGAGTAATAATCTTACAATTGCCGGCGCACCCAACACACGGACGTCGCTCTTTTAAGCCACTAGAAACGTTCTACATTTAAGAGATGCAAAAATGAATTAGATCCAACCCCAATTCATCGGTATCCATGTTTAATGTTGCATAAATTTTTGCGATAGCATATAGACGACAACTAAAAACGCCTGTAACGGATTCAGAGCTACCGTCATCTGGCCTGTAATTATGCACGTTTTTAGCGAACATGAATTTACAGCTAGGGAAAACCTCTTATAAGCATAGAAGATACTGAAGAACCTACTACAGGTGTTAATAACAGTCCCTCTACTAAAACCAAATCTCCAAAAGGCAGTCAGTTAGTAGTTCCTATACACGAAATCTCAGCATTGCCAAAACATGAAAAAAAAATACAGCAACAAAAAGAAGACGAGTACAGGAAGCATGTGAAATGACATGAACCGCTATAAAGACGACCTCGCCAAAAAGAAGGATAAAGCTGCTAAACCGAAATTTTTATTTGGGAAGAAAAAGCATAAGCCGCGGATACGGTTACATCAGAACTATCTAACAGCAACTGTTCTAATACTTCAAGCAATACTTTCCCCCTACAAAAAGTGTCTTAACATGCTACAAAATCTAGGATACTGTATGTGTGTATGTATTAACAATTTTATAGGCAAAACAAGTAATATAAAGAGTTTTATTTATTTATGAGTCGAATGCAATGCTATCGTGGCCGGCTTCCTCGGCGCCTCCGCCAAAATCGGCGGTGCTCATCGTCCCGTGCAGATGACCTTTTAGAGGTGGAGCAACTCGAGATCTAATTAATACCAAGTTAATATTACACGGCTTCATATCTGTTTAAAGTGTGCATGCTATCTCGATAAAGGCCATGGGGATATCGTCAGTCGCATCTGTGCGAAGTAATTGCATTCGCGATGCTGCGCGTGTTCATGGCTTACCTTGATGTGTATTCATGTAAGTGAGCCTGCCAAGCGTTTCCGAGTCGCTTAGCGAGGCGATTATGTGCGCTTACAGTTGGCCATGAATCATCCCTCGGCTCACGGTCTAGTTGCCGGGCTTTGGCCACCGCCCAAGTTTCGCAAAGGTATCGCGAATTAGTTACCTGTTATGTTCGTGCGTTCGCGGCAAGGCAAGACTCTTGTGAGGATATTATCGGCAATCCGATCATTGGATATAATTCCTCGAATGTGAGCTGTTTGAGGAGCATTAAGAAGCGCGCTGTCTGGACGTAAACTGTATTCGAACACAAGAAAATAATTACTGAAATAGAATAAATCAGATTACAGGTCCAGAGTGGTTTCCAGGCGAGTTGGTTCGGCTTTTTCAATGGAGATTAGAGAAATCAAAGGCTAAAGTGTTTATGATGGGATTGTTGAAACTTACAAGTGAAAGGCGAGCGAATGGCTGTCACTCTACAGAGCCACTTCACATCCTTGGTTGGTTGGTGGCTGCAAACAATCATCGTGGCATGCGTACTTAAAACTGATACCATAAACTCTAAATAATATATTGTTATTCAAATCTAAATTAACTGACAAATGTGAGTTCTTTGTGATAGTATATTTTAACCATACTATCGATAATAAATAAAACAAGCAAAGTGCCTTTCTAGCATTTTGTACGAATCCACAAGCATGCCCACTATACGTATAAAGCTACAGTGTATCTATAAATGATTCATGCAACGAAGGCGGCGTTGATTTCTGAATTTTTTGAGCCGCCTTTTTGTAACTGCTGGCAAGCTGCAATAAGCACAATATACTGTCAACTGTCAAATACTGTAATGAAAGTTGTTAATAAAGTTATACCTAAGAAATTGATAGTTTTATGAAGATTTTCCAACATATTACAGTTATATTTTCCCTTCAAAGGTAAGTAATAATAATAATAATAATTTGCTTGTATAAAGCTACACAACACACTTTAACACACATAACCGTCATAACCCCTTTTTGTTTAGGTCGTCGCCTGCCAGACGCCAGACGCGGCTTTATAAATCTATCTTCCACAAATGAAAGCCTGCGTAGTCAGTCTCAGTCCTCTTCCATATTTTAATGTTTGCACTTCTTGTACAACTGGCACTGCACCATCACAATGTAGCTGTTTACAAGTTGTATGTTAGACGTTAGTGAACGTCGCTGCAAGGTACCCGGAACCCCGGTAGTGCAGCTAACGTCGCTGTCACAAAACCTAACTGTGAATTTTACCATTGTGGCAGGCTAAAAACATCTTTTAGTTCATCACAGTACAATTTAACAAGCTTTACCGTAGTCACAACCTCACAACCATGATACATAACCTAAAAATTATACGAAACCGTGTCACCCCACACCTAGGAAATCTGAGCCTTCTTTATTCTTAATGTTAATTATCCCACAAAACACTACAGCATAATATGCTGAAAATACACACTCCAGCGCGTTTTCTGATATTAAAATATATCAAATAATTTGACAATCGACAGATGACAATTATCTGTCAAAGCAGTAGTTGTGTTAACGTTCCTGAGAGGCGGCAAACTGATATCGATATTTTACATAAGCGTCTAGATGCATTAATTATCAGAAACCCTGTATATGCCTCATAAGAAGTATCATCTAGTGCGATGTATATTATGTTATATTTGGTAAGTTATTATATTTACACTACACGCTTCGTAATGACTTTCATTTATTTATTATTAAATTTAATTAGCGATGAATTTATTACGAAAACACCTCCATTTGTGCCTACTCCATTTCGAATTCGTAATCGAAGTGAATCGGAAACGCAATAAAACATTTATAAAGGGATTATGCAAATTTTTCCATCACCTGATCCAAAATCTGCCGAAACGGGAAGAGGTTGCTAATTTATGTATCAAAACAGAGACATTCCAAGCTCATCCCCAAATTGAGGAGTCTAGTAAACGACTGGTCGCGCCCTAAGGCTGTAAACAAAGTGATCAATAACGCAGCCACTACCTGTGTTCCATAATTCAACGAAAACATATAAAACATAGTCGGCGTCGGCGGTTCTGTCGTACATTAACATATTAGCTCTTATTCTAAGACGATTCCGCGTTTTAAAACTTTGACGTTACACAATAAATCAAAGCAACCGCGTTCGCGGTATTGAAAGCTCATCTTCTTTTGAGCGAAGCAAGCAAATTTTTAGCACTTGGCAGTAAAAGATCAACGTCAACGTTGTGACAGAGGCAAATTAAACACTTGATATGTTTTAAATTGTATATTGAGTAAAATACTTTTACACGTATCTGTTTCGGCATTCCAAGCCTTTGTCAAAGAGTTTGCAGAAAAAACTGATACTTATCTTATGACAATTTATACTTGTGGTATTTTGCATTTATTTTGAAACATACCAAGCATTATTTTCTACCACTAGTTAAAACTGTTTAATGATTAATAGGTAGTAATAGCCCCTTCATAAATATCCACTGCTATTATTATTGAGTTTTATTAACAACGTGTATAAACGTTGATGAAGTAGCGAAAGGAGAAACTATATCATGGTCATACATTATCTGCTACAGTAATACAGCGTCTACTAAAATTGGCCAAATTTGAACAAAAATAAATGCCATGTATGTAAGGTAGCAATTAGGTTAACCACATCTTTTTTGTCCAGTGAATTATGCTTGAAAAAAAAACAGATGTGAACACTACATAAGTTTTTCTCTACCTCTTACTATGCAGCCTTTAACTTGCAATTGTTTTTCCTTGCAGTCATGATACTAGTATTTACAACTTGAAAAACAATACGAGGAATATTCATAAAGAAGCTGACGTTTGAGGAAATTTAAATATCTGTGAAGGCAGGAAAGTTATTGTGTTGCTTCAGTCGTCGTTTACGGACCAGCACAAGGAGCAAAAAGTGTCTCTTTCCTCTTGTTACACTTCAAGCAGTAGCTTATTGGACAACACTTTGAGATCAAGGATCTCAAAACCGCCATTATGAACTGGTTCGATTTCCAGGTGGAGAACTTTTATGCAGAAGAGTTGAAGAAGCTGGTGCAGTGCTATGAAAAGTGCTTGGAAGTGAAAGACGATCAAGTGGAAAAGTGAAATATGTTTGTAGAAAACTAAAACTGGGGATACAATATTTTAACGACTACAATGGTCCGTATATTTCGAATATGCTTCGTAAAAAAACAATTGCAGTTATTTCTTGATTTCATATTTGTAAATAATTATCTGTATCAGGATAAGGACAAGGTCCTTTGCTACGTGTACCGATCCATTAGTATATTGGTGCCTCATGTATTGTTGCAAATATTAATGTGTTAATACCAAAAAGCATTAATATGTAAGACTATCCTGTATAAGCTTGACAAGCTCATTATTTTTATTCTTACAAATTCGTCGCGGCACTATCCACTAATACCCGAAAATGAAAGGACGTATAATATCAAAGGAAAACGTAGCTACGGTGTTGCTCCTTGGTCGTCGCTGCAAATTGAATCAATACTTCCACATCCAATTGTCAAAATGACATTTATGTTTTTATTTCTTATACTATACGATTAATAATCATGTTTTGAGCAATTTTTCTCTCTACACATTTTTCTAAGACAAACAGTGCTCGTGATATTAGCAAAAATATATAAATTTTAAAATCAGTTTATTCCAAATAACTCGAAAATTATTACCTTACCGAAAAAAAATTACAAGAGTGCTTTCTATATGTATAGAAATTTGATTTTCTACACAATACAAAAATTTAAAAAAATCGTACGAGCAGGGTCCAAAATAGGTTTTTTGGAAATATTTAGAAAATGTCAAAATTTTGAATGAATTTTCTAAGAAAAATTTTATTTCCTATCTGATGGTATTTTCTTTTTTTGAAAATATTAAAATATTCGGAGATATTTAGGAAAAACCGTTTCCTTTAGGTGACGCTTTTTTTGCTAATATCTTCTAAACAGTTTGCTGTACCGAAAATTTATAAGAACGAATAATACTCGCAGTTATACTACTAATCACATACTAAAACAAAAAAAAATTAAAAAAATAAAAATTTGCAAAAAGGGTAGTTACCCCCCAATTTCGCCATCTTCCCGATACCCTACTTACCCCACAAACAATAGGTCGCTTTGGGTAGTTGAGATTTATACGTTGGCCAAATTTCAAGTTCATATATTGCCTTTCGAAAGTTATCGTGTCCACAAACAAAACCACACACACAGACAAGAAATTTTTTTGCTCAAATTTTGTTATTTGCGTTTTCGACCATTTTAAAGCGAATGAGCAAATAAAAAATTTCGAAAATTTTTTCGCGATACAATATGTTCCGTGCAAGTAATATAGCACAACTTAACGCGAGAAACACGTCCAAATCTTAAGAAGAAAGACAGAGTGGAAGTGCGTCTAGTATTATGCAGTGGGTTGCGATGCTTGGACTGTGAAGGGGAGAGACAGTGCAAGAGGGGTTAGCCGTTGCGTGATAAGATTCCAGATACTGGAAAGGTGGTAGCCATCCTCACGGTTAAGATTACTTGGTTATTAACAGAGTTCTATCGTTTCACGGAATTTGCGGGTGAGGGTAAAGAGACATGACTTGGTGCAGTGTCTATATTCCGTAAACCGGGTTCTAATGGATCTCCATGTTTCATCGATATACATGGCACCACAAGAACAAGGAATGCTATAGAGGCCTCTAGACGAGACAGGATTTGTTTCGTCGTTCGGAAATGGGAAAAAGTATGACAAATTTTAAGGGGGTTGGAATGGGTTCGAATGAGTTGTTTCTTTAGAATTTTATCAATTCTATCTGTAACACCTTGAACGTAAGGAAGTGATGCAATCGATATATAATTTGGGGATTTGAGAGTTGGTTTGCATGGATTTGGGATAAAGATGACGATTAAAAGCAGATTGTATTTCACGGTTGTTATACCCGTTGTTGGCCCGACTGATACGTAATTGTTGCAGTTCACATTGAAAATTGCCTGGTTTCAAATTGATACTGCGCGATAAATTAGTGAATTCAGGATCGAAATTTTTGCCACCCATACACCGGGTACACTAGAAAAAGGGCATCAAGAAATGGGAAAAAATTGTGACTTTGAGTTCAATTATAAATTGAAACTGATTCAAGAAGAAGTTAAAGTTTCAGAACCGTTTTAGGTTTCCGATCCGCTGACCCCAAAACTATTTATTCAAAGGCTTTCATGAATACGTTTGCCATCACGGGTGACAACAGCGGACCTATAGGTTTGCCACAAATTTGTCGCATGGAATGTGAAATTCATTGAAGTGAGATATTTTTGACGGATGGCTATCACGGATTCTGGAATTGAAATTTTGGTGGCTGACTAGAATATCTTTTGGGGCGAAAGTGAGTTCTGACTCAGTATTTACCTAAACCGATGCAGTCTATTCCAAGAACACCAAGATTTCTACAAAAATAACTTCATTTTGATAATTGTTGAGGTTTAATTTAGAAATTATAATATTTATGTCAACCGATTGATGTGTACCTTCTTGTTTATCCGATCATCCTTCTCGGAGACTTAAGATTCACACTTCATAAACGGTGTTTAGCTGATGCACAGATATCATTAAAATTCACTGTTAAATAATAAACATGCTAGCGCCATCTTTAAGAAGTTGTACTCATATAATACATTATTGATATATTCCAATCATGCCTCTAAAGCTCCACTTTCGAAACTTTTGTACATGAAATATTAACGACTGTTAGACCCCGAAATCCAGCAGTCAATTCCGTTATTAGTTACTTTTACATCACGATAAATAATGCATTGAATCCAAGTACAGCGGCTAATGAAATATTTGATTGCTTACCAAAATAGCACGGTAACAACAAACGTAGCGTGCTGTGGAATTCCGGTGGCGGTTGATAGGAGTCATCAATGCTGGGCGATAAACTCCTACCCGTATGAGTTTGAAAAGTTCCACAGGAACTTAGCTGCTGGCTCGACATAGTTCAAAACAAATCGCTCAAAGTTTTACACAAACAAAACCGTCGATTCGAACGTATCTAGTGCCGATCTATCGGGGCATTTATAGTTCGGTATAAAAGATATTTCAACTTTTTGAAGCGCGGAATTCGTTGTCTGCCCTTTATGTCTATCCTTCGAGATAAACTTTTATAGATGGCTAGCGCTACAGAGCGATACAATTTTATATATATTGTTTACCGATGAAGATACTAAATTTAAGTTACGTCCACCGAGAAAGAATGTGTAAGTTTTTACGAAACTCTTTTATATATAGAATACTCATATGCGCATAAATTATTTTTATAATTATTATTTGAGAAGTAGATAGATAATCTTCAAATCAAGCAATTAAAATTACTTTATCTGCAATTAATCTAAAGTTTTTTTAACACTTATAAAATTTCGTAAAATTTGCGCAGTTTAGTCGAAGTAGGCAATTTTAGTTGGAAAAATGATGGATAGCGAAAATAGTGACAGTGATATTCCGAATATTCTTGCGGAGATTATAAACTTTAACTTTAGGTTTGTTGCTAGAAAAAAAACAAGGAAGTTATACGAACAGCAATATAACCTATTTGAGACATGATGCTGTAAGTCGAAGGAAATTTGTGGATATTCAAAAATCGTCTCCTCATCTAGTTTTCTCATAGAGCAAAAAATCTAAAATCTTCATTATGGTCGATTTACTCGACGCTAAAATTCACATTATCTAGCAAGAACGATATTGATTTAAGCAAGTTAAAAAAGTCAACAAGTAAGAAGTTGGATATAAGCCTAAGAAATCAAAAACTTTTATACAGGCGGGAATATATAGATTTTTGCGCGAAGACGGTGATAAAATATACTTATTGAAAAATATAAATTCGGTACATGTTGGTTATTTGTAAAATATACTTAACAAAGATACGTTGTTAAAGGTATATAGTTATAATTGTTGGAACTGCGGGTGCTTGCAGACGTGACGAATAAGTAAAAATTAATGTTAAGGACATTGAGGGCAAACATTTCTGCTAACGGTTACCATGACTGATGCAAGGACAAGAAGAGGTCAAACTTTTACTGTCATAAATAACACTCAAGGCGATTCTATCAACTTTTTGACTTTCAAAAGGAAATATATAGCCTTAAGACCTAGAAACGTAAACGTGTCAGCACCGTTATTTTTTAAATTTAATACTGACAAGTATTTAATTAAGTTAGAGTACTGAATAATTGCTAAATTCCAAATAATATTGCTAATTATTTTAACCTACAGAGTGTCGTCATTCATTTACATACACATTCACCGAATATCGGTTATTGTTTTGTGTATGTTGGAGGTAATATGTACAGTAGCAGGGTTGGCAAAAAACATTTTTTTAAATTAAACAAAACAAACAGTTTTTTTTTAATTTAATCATGTTTAAATTGTGTTAAACATGTTTTTTCTTAGTTAAAAACATGTTTAAAACGTTTCAAACACTGTTTTAAACATGCACTCTCATGCAAATTACTATGTGTATTAGTGAAAATAAATATGAGTAGATGACGCAAAGCGTAGCAGTTATTTAAAAATCCCTTAGGTGACTACGATTGCCTGTTGTCATTTGTATTCGATGTGTACGGCGTTTACGCGGCAATTTTAGTTATTATGAGCCGGTTTTTCTTTTCTATTTTAAGCAACCATGTTCTTAAAAGCCAGACCAACACATACTGGTTACTGGGTGGATTTTAGCTAATATCAACTTTAACAAAGAGAATAGGAACCGACCTTGTATGTTTAAAGTTTAAAGTTCAACAATTACAATGACCAGTAGGAGAAATAATGCAGGGTGGAATTACTGCTAAATATATAATTATCTAGTAAGTGTTGAATGAACGTCTTACTTATTGTTTTGTTGTATTGGACCAAAAATACAAATTTTTATGTTATGGTAAGGTTAAGATTTTTATTTATTGTTTTAAAATGTTTGTAATTTATAGCTACAGAAAAAATTTTAAGTTTATTATTAATTTATATAACTATGTATCGATAAAAAACTGGGCCTGGTTTTGAATTCAATTCATTTTTATGCAAATGTAAGGGGACATTATGTAGATATGTAATTACTAATAATCATGTTTATCTATTTGTAGAGGGTAAACGAGCCTAATAGTAAAAATTAATGCATCATATACAATAGTAGTTAAAAAACACTGTTTAAAACATTAGTAAAAAACACTGTTTAAAACAAATGATTTAAACATTTGTTTAAAACAAGGTTTTAAACAGAAGCGTTGTTTTAAACAAGTTTAAAACATTCATTTAAACATTTTGTTTTAATCATGCCAACCCTGTACAGTAGTAGCGACACTGGAAATGGATAGTCAATCGTCAAAATTTGTTGTACACACTCAACGTCTTTAGAAGCTTTTTTTTTGTTTTGGACAGGCATCACTAGTCAGCGCATTATGGGTCTTTACCTTTTTGAAGGTATTTTACTGCAAACAGGTGTTTTTCAGAAATGATTTGCTACCTGCAGTGGGTGAGATTCCATGACTAGACTTTTGGTTTCATCAAGATGATGCACTGGTATAATTTGGTGCAGCGGTACGTCGATTCCTTGATGACATTTTTGCTAGGTCGCAGGGGAAGTCGTAGAATGCCCTACCCCATTGCCAGATTTGACTTCTTTAGATCTTTTCTGTGGGATCGTGTAAAAAACAGGGTATACGTAGACCGTCCACACACACTGGAAAAATTACAAATACGATTACTACTGGCACCTCCAGAGGATGTTGAATGCAGTGTCCAAATTGTCTTTGTGCGACTTGGGGAATGACAGTTTGTAAATGGACTGAAATTTGAACATTTGGATGTGTAAAATATTTTTATGTGCTAAGTTAAAAGCTTGTTAATTCATTACATGTGTCATTACTTAACGACTTTTTTGTTTTATTTGTATACTTTCTATGTATGCCCATTTTTATTGTTTTTTTTGAATGATGATGTAAAAATGCACATGGTGCTACTAAATCAACTAACATTTGATGACGTCGTATTATCCTAGTCATAAATAGATTGTTGTGTTCTAATCGCATCAAAATAAACATCTGTTTAAATCTTAATTTACTTGTTTTGTCGTTTCTTTCGAATTTATGCAAATAACTTTAATTGTGTATTTTATGTTTTACTTTATTGACACTCTGCATGCGTCCATTTATAGATTTGCATTTGAATACTGCCACTATTGAGTATCATCTCTTGTTCAGAGACATTTTGCATTAAACTGATTTGATTATATTTAGGTTTCGTGTCCAATGTCCATCAAGAGTTCTCCGGATCAAAAGTGGACAGGTGACAAGCCGACTTCAAATTAGGACCAAAATAACCGTTGCAAAACCTCCTTCTTCAGAACGAAGGTAACTGAGATCGTTCAGGTTAGAACGTTGATCTTTTTCGTTTTCTGCAATTCTATTTGATTTATAAACGAGTTGCGATATGCTATCGGTTTGCAAACGGTATAAATTTTCCACTTTGACCAAGCAAACGAACGTGTGCACGCTGTATAAACGTAATTTAAGTTAATGTCGATAAATTAGGTAGACGCCTGAACGGAACGGACGCCGATTCGGCTCATATGCAGAAAGTGCGCGCCCGCCCACCCGCATGACCTACATCTTAGTCAGCAGTGTAGCGAGAGCAAGGGGGAGCGAAAATCCAGCGAATTTAATCAGACGAATTCGTTAAATAAACTTTGCTTTGATTTCCCACCAGCTTGAATCCTACGTAGCGTACCTAATAATTCCATCAAGGTATCGGGGAAATCGATTTGCGATAAGGGAGTTTTGCTTTTTTCGGCAATCGTGCTCGTCCGTTCATTCGATGGTCCTTTTCAATCGTCCGTTGCTTTGATTCAGCAGGTAAATGCTTAAAAGAGTGCTGCTGAATTTGGTTGCAAATACATGCTGTGATGCTTCAAACTTTATATTATAGTCATTGCTTCTGCGATGCACCTACTGAAACAGCTTTGAATATATGGTGATTTGTTTAAAACAGCACACATCAAATTACTTTAAACATTTTCAAAATTTTAAGGATTATGTTGTAACGGATAGCGCTTCATCTTATTGTACATTGTTTGAAAGCATATCTTACTGATTTGTGGTGTAGTAGATTAATAAGTACCTTGATATTATTTACCATTAAAATGTATTTTTCATTTACTGTTTTAGAAAGCCAATATCGACGAAAAAATATAATTATTTGCAGTGGCAAGAAGACAGAAATACATAATTTTAAAACATGTATTCAAAATATGCACCATCTCTTTCCAAACAAGTAGTTGTAATGGTTACCTTGTCTGTAGCCCACCTCTGGTGGAGACAAGAGCAATTAGGTATAGGTTCTTGCCAATAAAACTGACAGATAAATCCTTTTAACACTATATTACCATGAACTACAAAAATTCAATATTATTTAAACGTCAGACCCTTTCCGCTATCAACCCAATGTTACGAAAATGTGCGTACTCACGCCCTTTAACCGTCACCTCGTTTCTTGTTTATAGCACCGCCAATCTGGAAATCTGCTGTTTCTAGCGCAGATGCCGGTTCCACTTGCAGCACTGCTTCAACTCTGGCACAAACAAATCCATCAGGTCGGTGCTGCCGTAATTGCACCTCCTGTATTACCTTCCGTCAACTAACAACCGAGTAGGCCTCAGCAGCTATCAGAATCAGAGTGTTGCGAATCATCCCCGTACAGCCGCTGGCTGTCGAGCTGTTCTTCTCCCCTCTCCCAACCATCAGCACTCAATGCCAGTGTATTGCTGCTGCCGCCATCTATTATCCGTATGCCGTACTTCGCCGAACTTCCAATGCGAAACCCTGCCCCCTTTACGCCAAGCTCCCGCACGCGACTGGTCGGCCCGCTACGCACTCCACAACGCACACAAAAACTACGAATTCAAACTTAATATCTACTTCCCCTTACATAGTACAGATGCCTTTCGAACTAGGAGCGGCTAGATATCAAACTCTCAACTGTGTTTTGGTAGTTATTTTGAACAGAAACGTTTGACTAGTGTTTGTACTGTATTACTATAATTCCTTTCAAATAAAATCTTTAATCATTTATAATTGGTCAATAATAAATAGACTTTCCGTTCTAGATTGCCAAAATACTTAACTACTTTATAATATCAAGTTCACCTTAGCAAGAAGCAGTCAAGTAGTAAGTAAAACTGTCGGTCTTGGAAACATACATTGTAAACAATCAGAAGTCAGTCAGGTAAAAATTAGGTTTTAAATTTAACAATTTGCAACCCTGATTCACTTAATCCTTTTTCAATTAAAAATGTTGTTTCTAATACATCATATGTGGAAATATGGTTGTAAAAACCTTAAATCTTTACACTCCTTACCATAGGATATGAAACTGAAGTAAAACTGAACTGTAATTATTCGGATATTAACTGGGATCAGACTCGATCCAGATATCTGGATTGGATATCTTTAGCTATAGCTTAAGTTGGAATAATTAGGGTTCTATTGCAATAAAGAAGTGTATTTTATAATACGCCCTTTAAACTATTATATTGTTAACCTTATTTACACTTTATTGCATTCATGTTGATAAAGTAGGTGTGTCTGGAAGCATGTATTCAGCTGAAATTGTTGAAACATATAAATTGTCAGTAGGTTGACCAAGATATTTCATAATCTCCTCAGACTCTCCGATTAAGAGATTTTTGTATGTAACACCACGTCCTTTTGTTTTATTTTTTCTTTCAGTCGAACAGAAATTTATTTATTTTATCACAGAAACTTTGTCATTAATAGAAAACCATGTCTGCAGTAAATAAATTATTAGACGCCAGTAGTTGTAAGCTCATTTAAAAAGTATACCTGCAGTACAGAGCCTGCTAACAAAAAAAACCTAGGATCGGAAAGTCTGAGGAAATCTTGTTTAACCTACTGACGAATTAAATGTTTCAACTGCTTCAGATTCCAGACACAGCTACTTCATCAGCAGTGAGATATGAATACAATAAATTGTTAATAAGATTAACAGTGTAGTATTTGTAAATAGAAAGTTAGTTTAAATGAACAATTTGTAATTTTTTATTCTGTAGTTTTTACATTTTTACTTGTAATATGCGTTATAAAATAAACTTCTTTGTTGCAGTAGATCCCCAATAATTACCCCAACTTAAGCTATCTAGCTTGTCATAATTATCTGGATCGTTTTGAGTAAGAAAAATGATGTTGAAGCAAAGGTACATTGCATATTTGATGAAAACACTGAAAATGTTTAACGGGATGATTTTTGTGTACTTATACTATTTATGGCATACTGTACCTTTTATTATCCAATCCAGATTTATGGATCGGGTCTCGTCCCAATTAATCCAAATAATTAAGCTGCACTTTAGTTTCACAACCTGTGATAAGGAGTGCAAATCTGTTACTAAAAGATTTAAGTTTTTCCAATAATATTGGTTATCATTTATTATTATTATTATTATTATTATTATTATATTATTAAGTATTTTGGCTGTCTAGAAAGGAAAGTCTATTATTGGCCAATTATAGTTATTGTATTTGAAAGAAGTTGTACAGTACAAAGATTAAGTTTAAAGACCTGTCAAACATTCCTGTCTAGAACAACTGCCGAAACATATTTGCATATTTTACCAGCGCATACGCCATTGTTGGATCGTACTTTGAGAGTTAGCCGCTCCTTTCGAACTCGTGCGGCACTCGTTAACAGGTGATTAACAGTTCTTTGTCGTAAAGGTTCTAGGTGTGCTTTGTAAACAGCGAATTTAAATGGCCCATGGAAAGACATGTTAGATGTTTAATTCGGAGGTTTGATAACTTTGATGCTGTCAGTCGTCATATGGATTTTGTGCTGCCTGAAATTGCATTTGTAATATATTAGTATTATTATAACCTTAAGATATTGAAGCGTACTTACACTGTGAAGTTTGTTATACTTTTGTTGTTTATAATAACAATACGCCATTCCAAGAAAGTTTTTCATAAAACTTTAAAGTTACGTCATGGTATAAATAAGCCGATTGCCACCGTAACATAAATTCCTGTGATATAGCTCAGAGCGTGCTCAGAGGGGCTGTCAGAGCTAATTTACGTGAGCACTAGAGTATTGCGTCAAATATATTGCGTTGATAGGTTGATGCTAACGACCGATATTTCGCTTTTTACTGTCAGTAAGTAAACTTATTGCGGTTGTATCGGCATTAGTTGTTTTTATATATAGTTTCAGAAAAACGGGCTCTTACATTTATATCTGGGTACATGTATGATGAGCATGCGGAGAGAAGCATGCGACGCTATCGAACATACACAAAATCCTTCCCTTAAAATACCTCGAATTATAAACGCTTGTTGTTCGAAAAGCATTTAATGAACTTTTGAGTAAGAATTTAGATGGCAATGCCATCTGTCGGCATTACACTGACATGATGACAAAGCCACCTAGCTGCCTTAAACTACTTCCTAAACGAAGTGACCTGTAGCCTGAAAGATTGGCAAGCACCTGCATACTTCAATTTGACAGCAGGCCCCCACGGCACTTTTTGCAAGCGGGCAAGAACCGACATACATTAAAATGCATGTCTATGCTGTGCTATCTGCACCGCAAACAACTGCAGATAGATCTATTTCGCTATATTGTCGCATACCCTCTAATCACCCGCAATATCGTAGCAATTTTTCATTTAGTAGATCTGTTCAAAATAAAAAAGAAACATGACAACTCCGTAAAACGCAAAGCTGCGATTTTTACTTAAATACGGAAATCGAAAAGATCGAGGAGTCACGTTCGGGCTTGATCAGCGAGAGGTTGCGACACTACCAACCAGGTATCCCCATTAGTTAAGAAAAGAAGATGTAAGTACAATAACTCACGTAAATAGTAAATTTTATTAACCTTTATTCTCTTTAATAATTCCCTATCGTTGATTTTTGTGTGCGTAGATAATTTTTACAATTTTATTTTTGTGAAAAGTGTAACTTGTTCTTTATTTTTTGTATGTCCCTGTTGAACAGATCTGCCCATTGTTTGTAAAATTAGTGTTATTAAATCTAGTGGCTTGTATACGGCATTTGACTTGACCATCCCTGATCCCATCCCGCTTCAGGTGTCACTCTCGCTGAGGCCCAAATGCGACAATATTATGACCTAAACTGCACTGATGAGCTATAATGATAGCGAAATACATCTATCTGCAGTTGGCTGCGGTGCAAACAGCACAGCATAGACATGCATTTTAATGTATGTTAGTTCTTGCCCGCTTGCAAGAAGTGCCCTGGGGGCCTGCTGTCAAATTGAAGTATTCAGGTGCATGCCAATTTGTCAGGCTACAGGCCACTTCCTTTAGGAAGTAGTTCACCCGTTAAGGCAGCTAGGTGGCTTTGTCATCATGTCAGTGTAATGCTGACAGATGGCATTGCCATCTAAATTCTCACTCACATCATACCATTGCTTTGGTATACAGGGTCCGCCACCTAAAACTCCCCAGGCTCGTATTTTCTTTGGTTTTTTTTAGGTACAACCTTGAGTTATATGTCAAATTGTAGGTCTTTTTGAACTCTTTAAAAATAGCATAGTGGGTGTCAAATTTTTTTTGCTGATTGTAATATTTTGCAAATAAAGTTAATTTTTGTAAACATTCTTTTAATCTTACCCCGTATAATAAATATTGCTCCATAGTTGGATGCCGATTTTTGTCTTCTTCAATTTGTGTTATTACCACCCATCGCTGCACACAAAACCCCAAAATTTGGAGTAACTTTTAAATAAATCAAGTACAAAGCTCGTTCTAAAGAGAGAGAGGCTAGAAAACGAAACCCTGCGATGAGGCTAGTTTGGTCTTCTACATCGCGCACTAGCCTCGCCGCAGGGTTTCGTTTTATAGCCTCTCTCTCCCTTTAGAACGAACTTTGTACGTGATTTATTTAAAAATTACTTAAAATTTTGGGGTTTTGTGTGCAACGATGAGCATGTAGGCACAATTTGCACCGTAATAAGCTACTAAACTAATACTTAAAAGTTCTGAACAACCATATTTAAAGGACATGGCGGCGACTAGTTTTTCTTGTTTTTCACTAAGAAGGATTAAAAATTATGCATACATGGTAATGACACAAATTGTAGAAGACAAAAGTCGGCATTCAACTATGAAGCAATATTTATTATACGGGGTAAGGTTAAAAATATTGACAAAAATTAACTTTAAATACAAAATATGATAATCTGCAAAAAATGTTCTTGGACACCCACTAAGCTATCTTAGTGAAAATAAAGAAAACACGAGCCTGGGGAGTTTTAGGTGGCGGACCCTGTATAGGCAAAACCAGTTCTATGCCGTGATGTCTGCACTAGACCTAAACTGCACTGAGCTATAATGATAGCAAAATAGATCTATCTGCAGTTAGTTGCGGTGTAGACAGCACAGCATAGACATGCATTTTAATTTAATGTACTTAATAAAAATTACTTCGATCTGGTCTATAACATTATATAATACATGCGTAGGTGTGCAAAAAAATGCTTAATTATCGCAAATAGTTGCCTGTTTCACAAATCTTAGTAGTTGCACCGTTTGCGCCGTATGGCACGTTATTTTTTGAGATTAAGCTTGCGTTTCATCCAGCAGGCACACCTGGTAATAATGAAGACACATGACTTCACATTAACTAATGACGTGACGTGTCGTATATAAAAAAAACTTTGTAGTTTGTTGGCACTATAAGTAGTATATTTTTTTAAAATATATTATGGGTTTTAGAATAAGGATCTTGATTTTCTTGGTGATTACTTCGTTATATAAGGGATGGTCCGTTTCACGCTGATTATGAAATGTGTTACGAATTGCGTTTTATTGTATAGTACCTTCATTTCCAGCTTATGTTCACACATAAGCAAATAATACTGACGTCATTTTATAGCATGGAAAATACATTGAAAGAGCTTTAATTTTTCAAATTCGTTTTAGCATCTGTCGGTATAAGCCATGCATCATTGTAATCAGCTTCCACACGCTACTGAATTGTTTAGCTGAGGGTAACAAATTTCGTATCCTAAAAGGCTCGTAGAGTCGTACCAACCGTACGTCATTTTAACGGCACCCGAGGCGACTTTAAATTTTCGCAATCCATATTACCAGGTGGTCGCGGTTGCTGGATTAACATCCGGTATCATAACTTGGTTTAATTTGTTTCTTTTCGCGATTTCACCCGAATCTGTATGTGGCTCGGGCGCAATTTCGTATGCGGACTGGTTCTAGGCTAATTTATGGGCAAAGCGGGGCTTATTGCGTATACATCTGCGAGTTGTAGGTGTTTTTCATGGGCATGTAAGTGCTTGGGAAAAAGTTTTAAATGCTGAACAGTTTTCTTTTTTTAGCTAAGCAACCAATTGTGTTGAATCGGCTTTATAAAAATATATTTGTGGCTAGCTTCTGGCAACTTTTGGTATTCACATTCTTTCAATGTAGGTACTTAAATTGAATAGCTCCTTAAATGTAATTATTAAAAATATATAAAATATTTTCATTTTCAAGTCGGTACTATAAATTGATCGCATTTATTCCCGATAGTCGAGAGACGGTAGATTTAGTACGGTGTTGTCGACTTTTTATATTTTTTTTATTAGCTTTGAATATCACAACTAATTAAGTTCTATTTTAATGTCACTTTTATCGGATTTATGAAGTTATTTTGGGTTACATCACGAAGTTAAATCAAATCCGGGTAAATCCGCTACATTATAAGTTTACACAGGGCGACCTTAAACAGCATACAATTATTTTATGAATTATTTAAATAATTTATTGGAATAACAACAACAACAATAATAATAAGATTAACAATAATAATAATTATTATTAAAATGATATATTTCCCAATAAAAGAAGTGTATGGAAATGCACAAAAGCATGAACTATATAAAGAATAATGTTATACAAGAGGAAAAGGAAGAATTAAGTAACACTAATATTCATCCTCAAAAATTAAATATTTTAAATTCTTTTTAAATAATAACAACGACATGGCTTTCAATCTATGTGGTATCTTATTATTATAAAGAGTAAGTAAAATAAGTAAGTGAAGATGAGACATTTTATACACATGAATATTTAAATTAAATAAAGCAAAACATAAACTTTGACCTTGGATACATATTATGACTATTAGTGATTAACACGTTATGCACAAAGGAAACTAGACGCGGAATCTATCGCTGGCGCATATTTATCAAACCTGGGCTACGTAGGTATATCTGGCGTTACATGCCCTCTTGTATTAATTCCAAAAATAAAGCTTCTGTTTGCGTCAGACATGGGCCATACACTACATCGTAGTATTCAGGTCTATTCAAAAATTAAGCTTTTACATTCGTTAGATATAACATTTTTGACTATTTTGCTATATTTATATATTATATTTATTTTTTACTATAATTTAATTTAGCACATGCGTGTGGAATCAGTTTCTTAATATAATAATGAAAAACGAATCAGCATTATAATTAGTCCATCTAGAAGAAAATTTTATAACCAGTATTTTTTGGACGTTGACACCATTTTGCACTAAACCACTCACCAACTATTAAGTGTGAAATGAAATAAGTCATCGCAGCTCTTTGAAGATATTTATGGACGTCCTCTTATTACTGTATAATTTATACTTATTTGATTACTGCAACACCATACATTGTACGACTGGAGAAACTCCAGCAAAATTATTACTAGGCGGAAGACCACGAACATGTTTTGGTATTTTTAATCCCTTAAAAAAAGACGGATTCTCTCGAAATTGTAAAAAAGAAGAAAACCGTGAAAAAAAACCGCTGCAAATTGAATCAATACTTCCATTGTCATAATGACATTTACCTTTTTATTTCTTATACTATACGATTAGTAATCAGGTTTTGAGCATTTCTTCTCTCTACACAGTTTTTTATAAGACAAACAGTCACCGTGATATTAGCAAAAATATATAAATTTTTAAAATCGTTTTTTTTCCAAATAACTCGAAAATTATTAACTTAACAAAAAAAAATACAATAGTGCTTTCTGATCAGAAACTTGATTTTCTATATAATACCAAAATTTAAAAAAAATCGTACAACCAGGGTCCAAAATAGTTTCTTTTGGAAATATTTCGAAAATGTCAAAATTTTGGATAAATTTTCTAAGACACTTTTTGTGAGAAATTTTATTTCCTATCTGATGGTATTTTCATTTTTTGAATATATTAAATATATGCGGAGATATTTAGGAAAAACCGTTTTCTTTAAGTGACGCTTTTTTGCTAATATCTTCTAAACAGTTTGCTGCACCGAAAATTTATAAGAAGCAATAATACTCGCAGTTACACTACTAATCACATACTTAGACGAAAAATAAATAAAAATTTGCAAAAAGGGGAGTTACTCCTCAATTTCGCCCTTCCTGATAACCTACTTACCCCACAAACAATAGGTCGCTTTGGGTAGTTGAGATTTATATGTTTGCCAAATTTCAAGTTCATATATTAAGTATTTCGAAAGTTATCGTGTCCACAAACAAAACCACAGACACACAGACAAGAAATTTGTTTTTGCTCAAATTTTGTTTTTTTTTACGTTTTCGACCATTTTATAGTGAATGAGCAAATAAAAATTTTTGAAAATTTTTTTCGCGATACAATACTTTCCATCCGTTGGGATATGGAAGTAATTATCAAGCCAGACAGAAGAAATGGTGAAGTGGAAGAAGAGCGAACGTGAATTTCCAAGTTGGAGAGACAGTATTTTGCAGACTATCGTAATCCGAGTAAACCAGTTTGGTGTAGGGACTGTGTTGCGTATAATAGCGCCGCGAATGTACATTATACAAATGTTTGGTACGGAATTAACGCAGAAGGGGCACGTAAATCAGTAAGACGGTTATTACAAAATGGCACACATTATGTGCGACAAATAAAAACAGCGATGATTACGATTCAAATTGTGATTATTGTGAAATGTTTATTTCTAACACAAATGATGTGAGCCAGTGTAGTTCTAGGATTTCTGAGGTTAGAGAGCCCGCGTCTTGTTCAATGGGCCGATCAAAATGTGTGCGCGATGAGGCATTTTTTCGTTAAAAATAATCGGAGATTCCTGTAATCAAGGACGGGAGTATGTAGTGCGCTTTAAGCGCAGGGTGCACATGCGMACAACAGACAGTATTCATGTTCATGCGTGACCGGAAAATTAGCTGTAAGCTGTCAGTAAAAAAGTCTGCAGTTATTGCAGTTAGAAGCAATCTTGATATAAAGTGCCCAATGCATATGTGTGCATTTACTTTATACCAGGGGGCGTGGCTAACTTAAATGCAATGGACGTATTTCTAGCATCCACAGAGGAATAGCGTTTTTTAAGCTTCTATAGGCAAGAAAATTTCAGATCAGCATAGTTTGAAAACGAAAAATGCAAATGAAATTTAGTTTTCAAGATTTTCACTAGCGACACCAATACTACATAATTCTTCGTAAATTGAAAATTAGTGAACAGGCCCATTACAGAATATTAATGTTATTGAATGGTGCAGATAAACCTTAATTGATTCGAATGATCCTCTCGATGGCAAAGCAAGACTGCAGTGGCAAATGAAAATTTTATAACAATTGTGAGAACTGAAACAATTTTGTTTTTTCCTCGTATCCCTGTAACTGGATTATGATCATCCACATCATTAAAGATTATTTGAATGAATGTTTTTTTGGTGCTAGCTTTACACAAACAACGTACGCTACTTTTACAGGTAATGAGCACCACGACAATTGTATAGTCCCGCAAGAATAATATCAAACAGTGCTTAGCTAACTTTTTGAGAGCGATTTCAAGTATCACAAGAACAAATCGTTAATGCAACTAAGCCCCAGGATATAATTTTTCAAGTTTCAGCTATTAGATCGTGTTTTAAATCAAACCAAACCAATTACAGCGAAGAGTCCACTACTGTATAAATTCTGGAGTCCTCTATCGGGGCATTTTGAACGCTTCATTACAAATTCCGTGCCTCTGTAATTGCTCAGACAATATTTAACTCGCAACTTCACCTAAAAGCGCTTTTGAAGTTGCAGGCAAGTTAACCTCAAAAAGTGCACAGCGTGGAAGTTTCCTGCTTAAGCTAAATATAAATAAAACTAACGCAATTAACTGCACTAGCAGCGAGCGGCTTGTGTTCGAGCCGCTTTTCGTGTATTTGATGAAAGCTTAGAAGAGAACATGTTTATTCTGCAGTAATTTGGTGAAATGCGGTCTGCAACGTATATAGAGAGTAATGTCGGTAAATCGTCTGCAGTAGTTTACGTACGAACGATCTTATCTGACTGCTTAAAGTTTATCTAAATTAACGTGTTCATAGCAATCTGATTTTTGAATTCTCGGTTGCAGGAGTACTGTAAACATTGTCTGTGTCCACGTATTATGTATTTTACAATCGTATTTTGAAGCCTGTAAATATATAGAATATACGATTTATGAATCCTAACAATGTAAAGTGTAACTCTTTTGTAATCCTGTTTGCGGGCACAACAGCTTTAGCGGAGATTAGTTGACTGGACCGATATATTATTTGCAGCTGTTTTTTTGGTAACCTAATGTAAAATGATGTCTTTATCTACGCCATAAGCAAATGCATTTTATCATCACTTTGTAGCAATAGGCATATCCGAGTAAAATTTAGGTAAACTTGTACATTTAGTTTTTAAATAAACCTTTATAAATATCTTGTGGCCTCTTGTAGGAATACACCATAGAGAAAGGCAACTGACGATAGATCTATTGCTAGTTATGGACCCTTACAGTTCCGTGATTTTTAGGAAAGCCGCGGCCTTTATGGTTTCTGACTCTTTTGTGTGCGCATCTTTGGAAATTATTTTGGTTGTCTCATAAACCCCTTTGCTTGTTATCAAATAATTACTAATTAGCTATGGTAGGTTGATTTGATCGTTCAACTTCCTCATATGAATTATAAAAAGACTACAACTCGGCGGGTGGTTTTGGTGTGGGACCTTCTACTGCCAAAGATTGATGAGGAAATGAATAAGAAGCTTAATTAGCAACCCCTTCTGACATGTTTTCTCAATCTTACATTCAGGGAATGCACGAGCTAGCTAGATAGAACTTTGATTAGCTTAGGTTAGGGTTGGGTAGATATTTGTTATTTGAAAATAGTTTGTAAAAGCGTACACATGACCAGTTTCGCGTCTAGATTGTAGGTGGGGGTCTGCAATGGGGCTGTAGCCCCCATTTTTTTACTCTAGAACATGAATCTGCATGAAAAAATAATATACCCGTGTTCTTTTTATTATTTGCAAAGCGCGTAGTCAATGCTTAAAAATTAATATGTTTAAAATTTGAATTTGTTACGTCACCGTTGCCCGACGCGCTTACTTCTGTCTAACTGTATGATGTTGTCACGCGCCTTTTTGATCCTAACATGTCAGTCAGTGCACTCGGCCGATACTATAGGTTTCTAAAACTGAAGTCGCAGGAGCGTTACCACTTTATTGCACAAACTCAAACCGTAGTAATGATTTATAACAACCTACATGCAAATGGAAGTGTTAAACGCGATGCGTTAGTTGTTTTCACTGTAAATATTAATATTAAATTAAAATATTAATTTGTAGCGTAATTCAATTTATCGCAGAAATCTAATAAAATATGCTAAAAATCGAACGATTTGGCCACGTACCGGTATTTAAGATTTTAACGTGTTGTTGCGTTCTCAAAACAAAGCATCATCAAAGGTTGCGCGTGTTCAACAGCGACCAAACTAAATAAATGTCAAGGCGTCAAACATGCAATAGGGCATATAGTACATCTGCGCAATAGCGCAATGCCTCACTAGAAGCGGTGACGAATCACGCAATATTTGAATTTGGTGAAGAACTTTTAAAAACATTAAAACATTAGGCCATTAGGCCCATCTGAAGTCGCACATGTGTTATAATAACAATTTGCTGTCAAAGGCCGCAACCCCATTCTTGATCGCAAAGTTAAAAATTCTAGTCTTTATTATACTTTGTTCAAGTTCAAAATATTCTAACAGCGTCTCAGTGTAAACTAGTAATAGTCATGTTGTTCATATTTAGCCGACAATCGAGCGTGAATCGAGTAAGTCGTTGTTCGAGAGTAGGTAAAGGTATCCTTTTCTCAATTCGTTGGAGCAGCCTGAGTTTATTTCAACAGGTTAAGGGCTCAGCGAACGCGTTTTAGTAATAAAAAGCAGTGAGAGAAAAGTAGAGACAAATTGTGTCTAGACAGATCTTTTTTCACAAGATGGCCAGTTTGAACTTTCCGCAACTGAAGGGCCGTGAAAATTGCGACTAATGGACGTTTGCAGTACAGAACTTCTTGGTCCTTGAGGAGTTTCAGCATTGCATACAAGGGCAAGGAGCACAGGGGGTAAACACTTCAAAGTCAACCACTGCAGAAACACCAGCGGAAAGGGCAGCTCGTGAGGTAAAAGAAAAACTAGAAGATAAAAAAGCCAAGGCCAAGTTGGCCTTAACTATGGACTCTAGTTTTATATACACATTAAAAGGGCTAAAACGACCGTTAAAACAGATGTTCGACGATAGTGGGTTCAGCCGAAGGATTAGTTTGTTAATGACTCTGTTTTCTACAAGGTTAGAAGATTGCGATTCCATGAATCAGTACATAAACTAGATTGTACAAGTAAGTCAGCGAGTTGGAGGCACCTGCTTCCACATAGATGATGAATGGACAGGGTCAATATAATTAGCTGGTCTACCGGAGAAATTCATGTCTATGGTTATGGCAATCCATAACCACAGACGCTATCAAGAGCAAATTACTTGATATGGAAAGCGAAAAGTGAGAGGCAGCGCTTTTGATGCAAAAAGGAAGCCTGGTAAGACGGAAATAAATATGAAGAAGATAAAATGCGTTGGATCTTAGGTCCAAGAAATCAGGTGATCGAAACGGCAGACTGGATTGGATAGCGCCTTCAATGTGGTATTTCTCAGCTGAGAGTATAGAAAGAGTTTGGTTCGTTGATAGCGGCGCTAATGTACACTTGATTGCAGTTGCAGATGAAATCTTAATTTTTAGAGAATAGCCAGTTTCAAATCCGAAACATACCATAGTTGCCAATACGACAGTTCCTGTCGCTGGATGCGGTAAGTTCAGAATGGCAACAGCTGTTGGAGACGAGTTGCACTGCATCACAGTAAAGAACGCATTCTATGTAACTGACATCACAAAGTCTGTTATCGGTGAGTCAACTTATCAAAAATAGTCATTTTTGAGAAACAGCAAGATTTACACCAAAAATGAAAAGTTGATTGCAATCGCTAATTCAGTCAAGGGCCTTTGTAAGTTGAACTTGCAGTCAGATTTAATGTGCGCGCCACGAAAGAAGGCAGACATGGTGGGAGCTACAATTTTCCGCAGACAGTTAAATCATTGGTGTGCCCGCCATCATTCATGGTCACAATTTCAGGCTAGCGCAGGGATTAAATTTAACTCGGTTCACCCATGCGGTTCACTCCGTTCAAATTGTGGACGATGTTACATTTTTAAGGTTTGACTTCCTTCCTGGCTCGCACTACAGAAAGCTGTTTGATGACAAATATTGTAAGCCGTACAGAAACGTGACAAATGAGATTGGGGCATCTAAATAGTGCAGACCCAGTGAACACGAAAATGGTGCTGTAGATGGTTTAGACTTTAGAGTATCCTGAGAAGCTCGATATTGTGAAAGATGCTGTGAAGCCAAGCAGCACAGAAGCCGTTTCCAAAGGATGGAAAAAGCACAAAAAAAAGTGCTATATATTATACATTGTGACATGTGCGGACCAATGGAAAACAAGCAGTTGGAGGTTTGAGATATTTCTTGACGTTTCAGGATGATCATTCGAGGTATGTGTTTGTTTATTTTCTAAAAATAAAGGACATGACTGCAGAGTGTTTTAGAAAAATTGAAGAGCTGGTCGAAAACCAGCAAGATGGAAGGATAGGAATTCTCAGAAGTGACAACGGTGGCGAATTTGTAAATGGAGAAATAGAAAGTGTTCTAAAGAGGAATGGAATTATTCACCACAGAACAATCGCATACATTCCGCAGTAAAATAGGGTTTCTGAAAGGCTGAACAGGACAATGGTAGAAAAAATCAACTTGATGCAAATTTATAAGTGCTGCCGCAGTCACTGAAATAATGAATAACAACAAGAATACATTCCTCTCAGAGTGGGTTTTTGTTTATTAATAACTTTGTCTATTTATATGTTACCTTGGACTTCGGACGAAAATATTGATAATGCTGATTACCCGTCATTAGACTTTATTTTTAAACTTACAAATTATGACTACGGGAACTCCAAGGGGTATTACTCATTATAATCAGATCACTTTGGTTGTTTATGGAGTATTTTTACCACATAGTTTTGTGGTAACCTTTTACAATAATTTGTTTAATATATGTGTCATATAACATTTATTTCCAAGTCTGCAGTATGGATGTCATAGCAAGTCTTGCAATGAAGAGTGACCTGCTAGCACTGTTAACCTACTTACTTCACAGCACAGTTGAATACCGCAAAGGGGAGAGCATGTGGGACTTGTAAAATGAGACATTTTCCGACATGTGTTGGGGTTGAAGCACAACCATTCCGTCGAGTCCGGCAAGGGATTAGCAATCCGACAGGTCGGCAGTGATTAAACTACGCCCGCGGCACACGTCAGTCTGGGAGCCGGTAGGCAGAGACACGACTCGTAATTAGGCGTCGGTGGAACTCACGTTTGCGCGACTGTCTCAAAGACAAACTATTATATCCTAAGTTGGCACTTTCTGCTAGTGAGAAACTTGGGTGCGGATTGCCGTTACTGCTATCGGGCCTACATCTTAATAGATTTGCGGAAGGAGAGCAATTAGTTCCAAGATGTTACGCTCTTGGAGTTTTCTGGTTGTTGGCTCATTGATGATTTATAATGTTTGCCTGTGTTCCTCGCATAATTTTCGCCAGTTCGATGCCTGGAACGGGCTTTCCTTGTTTCGCTCGAGTTAGTTCATTTTGCAAGCGTATACCGACTTATCTCGCAAGCTCAAGTTAAATGTTGGCAGGAAAGCTTGGGGTTCAAAGCACTTTGTCGCATATATTTCATATGGGACGTGCAAGTGCTGTAAAGCTAATTGCATTCCATTGTTGCATTCTGAGTCGTCAGACTTTGATGATACGAACTGTTCTAATAATGTTTATCATTGAAAACAGGATAAAATCACACTGAAATGAAGCAATAATCACCGATGTTTGTGCGCTGTTGAAACTAACTGTAATAAAGTAACCTAATTAATAATAATAAAATGGATAAAATAGAATTCTGTCCCCCTTTTTAACGTTTAATCGGCATGTAGGGTGGCGTGGGGCAGGTTCGGACATGGCGCTCTAATGTAATGTTATTGCAACGCCATCTGGATGTCCAGTACCAAATGTACTGTTACAATGTCGGACGAGTGTGTTATCAAAACGAATAAAAACCAACTGAGCAAATCGCTGTAGTGTGTTGTGCATGTTGCTGATGTTACTTGTTCGAGTTCGAGTGCATTAATAAGCTTACACCCTTGAAACAAACCAATTCAGGTAAGTTCCAACTACTTTACGTGAAAGACCAGTTAATGTCGAGCAACATAACCTCTTCAAAATTGAATATTGACACAGTAGTAAAAGACTGTTGTAAATTGTATGGAAAATGTTGATGTGGGGCACATCCAGGCAAAATTGGGGGGGGGGGCAGTTACGGACACCGTCAGATTGTTCCCCAACATCTTTGATACAAATGATCACTAATTGTTATTACAAAAATAAAACAATCATGATTGTACGGGACGGTTATTTTAATGTTATATTTATTTTAGGATGGTCAGAAATTACACCAGGAAGATGCATAGGTCGAAATTCCTGAATCGGTAATACATAATGCAGCAAAAACATCTTAAAGGCGGCTGTCAAACCCAAAGTAAATATAATGGGCCAGTTCCTATTCTCTTTGCTAAAGTTGATATTAGCTAAAATCAACCCAGTAACCATGACAACACCTTAAATTGGGGTATGTGATTGGTTTAGATTTTAAAAATAGAGTTGATTTTAGCTTAAAATAGAGAAGAGAAACCGGCCTAATATCTCTAATTACAGTATCAGATGTAAGACTATTTCAACACAAAATCTAAGTTGGGAAAGTCAAGTGTAGTAGCATACCTGATAAAATAAAAATTGAAGTACTAAAGCTAGATAATTTAAGTTAGAAAAATCACAAGCTAAGCAGAATCTGACTACTTATTCAGGCTTAGGCTGAATAGCTATTAAAGCAGAAGTAAAGAAGGTAGCAAAAAACCAGTAAAATGGAAGAAAGAAGCGTAATAAAAATGATACCGCATCATCAGACTCCAAAGGCGATGTTCTCCTCGAGGTGTTATGAAGAAAAGTTAAAAACGGTTGGGAGTCTTATTTCGATCTGGATATGATTTGCGAGAGTGATGAAGATATTTTTAAACTTTTAGATGACAAAAAAATCTCCCATATAGATTATTTGTTAGTACGTTGTGGAACAAAAGCAAGATCGTTGCATTATCCTGGGAAAGTAGAAAAAGTATGTGAAAACGAGTAATATGTAATCAAATTCCTTCGCAAAACCGATCACGACTTTTGCTTTTCACAAAAAGGAGATATTTCCACGGTTTTTAAACAAGATATTATCCGTAAACTCCCAAAACCAAACGTTGGACCAGAAACATCAAGAATGGCATCTTTTCTGCAGGTCAATGTAATTTTCTTTGGATATAATGTTCACTAAATTGTTCCCAAGTTTTTTAGTTGTTATACGATGTTTTTGCTTTCATATTTCAGTATCATCCGAAAGTGCCCCATGCCTGTCCAAACCCACAACGGTGCACTTTCAGACAAATGCAATACTTTACAAAACAATTCTTCACACAAAAATTATTGGCTGTATAAGTCTATAAGCCTCACAGAATATAGTGAATTGATGTAGCTACATTTCGATACTAAATTCATACCTAATAGTTCATTCCGTACAAAGGTACAAACCTTAAAAAAAGTGTCCGAAACTGCCCCGCCCTATCCTACCACGTGACACATTGAAAAAATTCGTAATATTAGTTTATGGTGGAAGTAACGCTATTACGGTTATCTGACCTCGCTATTAAATGTCAAATTTTAAATGAATTTATGCACGATGACATACAACGATAATTATAACTAAATTTCTTTGACGTAAACGTCTTTGTAGAGTCCGCGGGCGTTATTATCACCCAGTGTGCTAAATGAAACGCCATAATTAAAACCAATAGACAAGAAGCTATGAATTTATTCAGTTTTATCTTTTTGATGTTTACAATACAGTTGCAATTTCTCGCCATTTTGGGAGCTTTTCCAATTTCGTCATGATTCTGGAGAGATAGCTTATTGCGTTGAAAATTGACTACCAAAGTTTGGAATGTTTAATTATATATACAAAGAAACCTTTATTTGGACAAAAACTTTAGTAGTAGGAACTATAATACCTTTTTATTATATATTAGTTACAGTTGAGGTTTGTTTGTATTGTGGGCATTTCAATGGAATAGTGAGCTAGAAAAAGTTGAGAACCATCGCCCTGCTTTTTGAACGGACGCTGAACCACTAAGCTCATTTTGAGTAAACGCGTTTGCCGTGTTGTCCCCATTCTTACAGGCAGCTCCCCTCTTAAGCTGATGGGTAGGCAAGTTGGTAAAACGATGAAAATCTCTATCCGGGTTCGAAGCATAGCTCTGATTTTTGCGAGCTAGTGGAATTTGGTTGATTTCACACCCTGCTACTATCTATAAAAGTGTCGCCACAGTATACAGGGAGCTTGGCGGGCGATGGCATTTTAGATGTTTACAGAAAACTAGACATATGTTCTGAAAATTTTGTTACTTCGACAATTGGCTCTGCTCTGTCGATCTAAAATATTTAATTGCTACGATGTTGCTGCTTATATTGAGAAGTAGCAACAGCGGTGATATTATTAATTGCATTTTTGAGTTTTCTTGGTTATTGTATAAGGTTTTCCTATATCTCTCCAACAGTTTACGAGGAATTAATTAGGTTCCTTATTTTTTGGTCAAAACGTGATTCCAATTAAATGTTTATAACTGTGACTTTTCGATTTGTGGAGTGCTGAAATTTTTGATGTATATTGTTAATGTCCTTTATATCAGTTCTGTGCAAAGAAATTGGTTTTGTGTTGTATGGGGTAGTTCAAAATAGAGATTCTACCGCTAAATACAGAAATAGTGAGAAGTGCTTTTTTAAATGGAACATTCTCTGTATTATCAAATATTCTAAAAGCCACAAAGTCCTTTTTAAATTATATATCAACACCTTGTTCCTAAATAGTTAGGTTTCCAAAATAAAAGCATGTCTCTATAAGATTGTTATTATTTTGTCAAATTTATATTAAGTAGCCACGAACTAGCAAGAAACGTAAGCATACGAAAATTTGACATTAGTGCATCAACAATAAAACGTTTGTTGTAATGAACAAAAGTAACTTGAAAAAATTAGAATGGAAAAAATTATTGTTTGGATGATGTTTTCATGAAATTGTTTATTCTTCGTGGACGATTCGGCTAAATTATGGCAAAAAAATGCTAAAAGTTTAAACCAGTGAAAGAGGAAAGGTTTATGCAATTACAAAACGATTTTGGCCTGTCACTCTCGTTAGCTAAAGTAACAATTTTAAAAGTTAATCTATTCGAATGTACCGTTGCAATCCCAAATCAGACTTCATCATGAAAATCGCACATATATTAGGTCAAAATTGAATATTCAATATACATGTGTTAGCAATAACATTATAACTGAATCTAGATTTTCAACTTGAGCAAACGTTCATTTCCATTTTCAAAGTACCTTCTTCCTCCCTTAGCATATTCAGATATAATTAGTTAAATTGACATACTTATTTATTAAATAAAAAAGTGTATCCCTAAATACCTTTCTTTGTCCATAAGTACATTGGATATATATACATAAAGTCTGGTTAAGAAACGTGTACGAAATTTCGAAAGCAACCAATATGTCAACGATGTTGGCGTCATTGACAATTGACATAAGGACAAAACAGTAAAATATTAAGTTGTTTACGATGAAATTTTGTATTACCATACCGAAATAGCAGTTTATTTTTAAATACGAGTATTCTGCACGTGAAATATTCTGTTTCTTCGTAGTCTATTCAATTTTGTGTTTTATTTAAGATTGTAAATTAAACGCTTTTTTGGTATCATTTGTATCTTGGTTCAGAAATGGTGTCCTTAACATTGAGAATTAAATGAACAGTCTGTCCATTTCCATTGGTGCTAATGGGGATTAATTATCTAAATGAAAATTGTCCATCCATTGTGAATTACGTTTACACTAAACCATAGATTCACTAAACTGCCAAACTTAGGTTGACTTCTGAAAGCTTACTAGTTTGGCCGCCAGCATTGCTGGAAACCCAAAGTGAGAGTCAGTGTTCCCATCTGAACAGGCTGTTTATAACTTTGCAACGGCGTTCCCTTTGCGGGAAGAGTCGTCCAAACAGCCGCAGCGCGAAATAAGAAAATTGCCGCCGGAATTAAATTTTATTGAAACGCTAACGCCACCTTGAGAATTTTATTCACGGGAAACTCCTCAAAGCGCAATAAAATAAGAAAGACGCGCGCGCTCGAAAGGGGACGGCAATTTCATCCCCCCAAAAAAAAACTCGCGTTATTTTAAAGGCCGGCGATGTAGAACAGACCGGATCCAATTATATTTTGTAAACACCGTTGATATAGCCTCTTTGCTTTACGTTCGCTTAGTGCATTCTCTGGCTGTCTTTAGAGTTTGTGAGTTCGTTATGAACCTTGAGCGCAAAATGAAAACCGCGCTTCTTTGGTCTGTTCACTCTCCATTTTAAATTGAAATTTCACTTTGAATGTGATGGGATCAAAGTTACTTGTTCAGGGACGCGGCAACGCAACCCACACGAGTTTAAGTTGTGGCCATTTTGCACTTGGGTGCAGATAAAAAGGATCGCATAATGCAGAGACGCCCCATTACTAAGATATCTCTGTGAGAACTCATGCATCAGTAGCATCTGTACTAAAGACAGTATTAGGGTTTTAAGGACACCTAATTCCGGCGTTTTTGATATTTCCAATACTCATATAAGATTTTTTAGTGCATCCCTTTAGAAGCAGAAACAGCGACCCAGATTTACCCACTATTTGGTGTTGACGGCTCGCAACGAGCTTTTAAAAGATTTGTGCTAGTTCTTTATACAGAGTGTCGATAAAGACAAGCATAATTTGAAAAATTAAAAAAAGGCTGAAACAGGTAACTTAAGATTTGAGAGAGAGATATTTATTTTGAGATGATTTAAACACAACAGTCAGTTGCTATGATGTCATCAAAGGTTTTTTACGCATTTTTTGTGTAATTCGAGCACTTATTACATAAGTAATTCAACCACTTCGCATAAAAACAATTAAAATGGCCACAATTGGAAGATGGTTATTCAATATGTCTATTTCGTGCATGAATAAAACAAAGTACGTTATCAAGTAACCCTGGTCTCCCCGTTTAGTGAATTAAGAAGGTTTATGATTAACGAAATAAAAAATTATACGTTCACCACTGGAGATGGTAATCGCGTTTCAACTCCAATACGAGATTCCTCCAGTGTGTGTGGATGGCCTACGTGTGCTCTACTTTTTAAATGAGTCATATCTGGCGATCTGGGTGACGCATTTTATAACTCTCCGGTGATCTAAGGATCTATTGGTAAAAATATCATCAAAGAAGCGGCGTACCGCTACACCAAAGTGTGCGCACCGTCTTGTCGGAACCAAATATTTTCCCTTGGAAGATTATCGTGTAACTCATTCGGGAATATCGTATCCAGTGCAGGTACAAAATCATATCTGAGAAGTTTCTAATAACTATCTACTGTAAAATTAGCTTCAAAAGACTTTCCGTGTGGGGTAGAGACAGTGTGATGATTAACTGCGCTGTTTAAATGCTTTGTCGGCACACAAAATATTCTTTAAAAGGTAAGGGTTTTTATCGCGTCTCCTTATCAGCAACTCGCAAATTTGTAAGCGTCAAAGCGTCTGTTAGGATTGTCCTCCTGAAGTTGATCTAATCTTACTTATAAGTGTGTACGTCATTGTTTATTTTACTTGATGCAAGTGATAGGTTCGGATTTTTTTCGACTTCTAGTAAATTGTTTAATTTCGGATGAACAGATCGTGGCAAACTTTTTGCACCAGTCGTTTTTTTAAAATTTCGCAACACTGAGTGGACTGTGCAATAGGAGGTTTTAATTAATTAATTAAATATGTGGATCGGAAATTTAAATTAGTTGTTTCAGAATTATTGTCACTGCCAATGTCGTATTTTTACTAAGCGGACTTTTGCTAACTTTAGGTTCGGAATTCTTTCAGTTCACTCAAAACTCACATAATCACTTCGTATGAAATAAAAATGGAATATGCAAGCACTACCTTCTATTTCAGCCCAACTTGTCTGTAACTGCTATTGGAACTGCACAATCTGATGGGTTTGACTGGCCTGATGTAGAGGAGCGAGAGAAAACGTTGAGACAAGGACACTGCAAACAGCCAAAGCGCTATAGATTTCGTCACAAACATGTAATATGTTTGTTATACGTCGCTAGGGTTCCGCAGATGTCCAACTATCAATTAATTACCGAAGTATGTATTTAGAAATTGTAATTTAGAGTGACTGCAAGTTAAGGAAGTTTGGCGTCTTTCTTGCAATTCGTGTAAAACCTGGCATCGTAGAGAACTAAAATGCCCACCTCTGCAAAAAGCTGGTTGGAGCAGATATTACGCTTTTTGAGGGCGTAATTGGTAACCAATATATACTTACCGGAAGTCAGTTCTATTTACAATCTATTAACTGGAGTAAGAATGCCGTCTGCGGAAAGTTGGCAACACGTACATAATTATTACGCCAATGTCAACCATATCAACTTGCTGAGTTCTCGAATAAGTTTTCAGTATACAGTAATCAATAACTTTAAATTAGATGTCGTAAACATGCGTTCCCAGATTCGCGTGCTGTTCGTACTAGTTATTAATGACAAACGAAGCTTGTTTGACGCAATGTGGGTAAAATGTAAAATGCGATTTATAGGCTGGTTGTGAAGTAGATTTATATGAAGCACATAGGCACATAGTATAGAAAGAACTATGCAATAGATTCCATACCACTTATTCAAACTAGTCAATTGCATGAGCTATGAATTTAATCATAATACTAAAGTGCTTAATAGATACACTAGTTATACGCAGATGTAACAATATTCGAAACCTACCGCTTCCATGTCCCGCATTACTATCTCCTCGATACTCGATATAATATTGCAATTAATGGTTACGATTTCCTTTGTCTATACAGCTGCATTGTCTGCTTAGCACTAGCAACTGAATAGTTACAAAATCTGCACGATTGTGCTACATTAACTGAGTTAGTTGAAAGGGAAGAGCGCCTTTGAAATTTGCAGCAACAGTCTGTTCTAATCATTGACGTAGTTTAAGGTGGGGCGGCATAAGCATTACAGAATGCTTGCTTTAGGTACATTCTATTCATATTTGTAAAAAATATGAGTTGTAAGGACATGTTACGATTTACAGTATAGTAGATTATTGTAAAGCTTACATGGAATGAAAATGAAGGCGAATTTCTTCAGTATATTGTTGCGGATCAGTGCCATCTGTGGACGGGAGTTACAGACGTGTGGATGTGGTGTGGTAGGACACTGGAGGTGATGATCCTGGCTACAGGCCGATGGCGGGAGGATGTCAATATCGAGGTCGATGCTCTCCAGAAAATTCGATTTAGCGAAGATTTGAGAACGCCCGGAAGGTGTCGCTTCCGGAATGTTCGATGTAAAGTAGATAGATCTAGTGACTTTAGTTCGATGATGGGTATAAATACAGCCCGACGGAGAGAAGCGCGGGAGTTCTAAATTCGAATAGCGATTATTGAGCGAGCAAAAGGCCTAGTGAAACAGGTGCTTTTAGTGCAAGTGTTTGCAGTACAGTGAATTAGTGGTATTAAAACACTAGTGGTGTATAGACTTAGTGTATTTGATACAAGTGTTTTGAATAAAAGGAGTTTAGTCAAAATTCCGCAGTTTTCGTACCCAGTATGGAACTTGGGTGTGAAGCTATATGAGTAGATTTTCCAATCACGAAATCCCAAAATATTAGAATTTTATATTGATGAAAATCTAAGAACCTTTGTTCGTAATGCAAGTTATGTATTGATATTGGACGTGAATACATTTGGTATAACACTGTTGAAGTGTTTAATTAATATGAATCCATAATATGTCACAAACGTGTACTATACTTACACATATATAAGTATAAAAAAACTATTTGCTATTGTTCTTCTTTCATAGATCATGAAACGCCTTATTTGATAAAAAGTACAACATAAAGACGCCCAAATTAAAGACGGAAACCCTGGAATATTACAGTTAGTAAGGCATAGAAACGGTGGTTTCTATATATGCCTAAAAATAATGTCAAAATTCTAATATGAGTACTTTAAAATGAAAGCATTCCTTAAACGCATGGTTTTAATATTAAATGTATCCGAAACTAATGAAGTAACGTGACTAACTTCCCAAACCAGAATATTATTTGTAACCTAAGATAAAGAGGGATGGCCGCCTATACAGTGATTATGTACTTACACCACAGAACTAAACTAAATACCTAGAAGTTTAATCAAATACCCAATATTGTAACATATAATATTTTCAAAACTGCTGCCTCCACAAGATGCCGAATGATGTACATTTTGTTAACATTTTAATACGGGGATAAAATGAAAGAGCTTGCTACAAGATAGCACATCAAATGAAAGAGCTTGAAGATTAGAAAACGATTAATTGAGTGATATCACGCTAAACTTAATATGTCCTAGGCGGATCACATTTTCTTTTTAACCCTCTTGATCTCTTCAACGGGGGTAACAGCACATACACGAAGTTTGGTGTTTCGTTAGGCACAAGTAAGCTTCAAACTGAAATAAATGGTGCATAAACTACTATGTAAAGGTATTGCGAACGGTGCCATTGGACACAATACAGAAATCACATGGCTCTGCTTCTGGAAAGCAAATTGTACRAAACTTATTCGTCCGTATAGACTTCAGTAAAAATGGTGTTCACGATGTCTAGTTCAAACCTTTGTAATTTTAGGCAATGTGGCTTTACATTGGGTCAAGTCACTAGAAGGTCTTCTTATTGATGAACCGGACTGTAGTAAATCTGCAGGCAAGCTACCGTGCAACAACGACGAATTAACTGAATTGAACAGACTTAGAAACATGCCCAACGAAAACAAAAAAATACAAAAGATAATAGTAGAAAAAACATGTTAAAGAATAAGCATTTATTGTAATGTTCTAAAAAAGGAAAAAAACTTTGAAGTAAATCAAACTCGTAATTTTATTATACTATACAATTTTATTGTATTACAGAGTATTTATTTTGCACAATTTCTTATTCTTTAATTAAGTACTTGTGCCAATAAGATATAGGTAATCTCGCGAAAAACTTTTATATCGTATCGAATTTGTATGTAATAAAATGATGGGTTTGATTTACTTCAAATTGTATTTTCTTATTTTTAGAGCATTTAAATAAAATGCATGTCTATGCTGTGCTGTCTACACCTCAGCCAACTGCAGTGCACTGATGAGCTGTAATGACAGCGAAATAGATCTATCTGCAGTTGGTTGAGGTGTAGACAGCACGCATAGACATGAATTTTAATGTATGTTGGTTCTTGTCCGCTAGCAAAAAGTGCCGTGGGGGCCTGCTGTCAAATTGAAGTATGCAGTTGCATGCCAATTTGTCAGGCTACATACAGGTCACTTCCTTTAGGAAGTAGTACCCGTTAAGGCAGCTAGGTGGCTTTGTCATCATGTCAGTGTAATGCTGACAGATGGCATTGCCATCCTAAAGTCTCACTATTAAATAAAAGCTTGTCTTTCAAAATTTCTTTTTCTTTAATTTGTTATCTCCAATTAAATCGACCAAAATATGTCTAAAGACGTGCTCATTATCAGACACCTGTTTGGAATTGATATACACTTGCCACAATATTTTACAAGGTGCAATGCGATTAATAAAAAATATGAAGTGCCGAATTTGGAGGCCTAAAAGTTTTTTAACCTGCCCACGCCAATGCGTGTTGTGCAAGGACAAGTAGTCCGTTTCGGGACTAGCACCCTCACGGCCATGAAACAGCGTCAGCTCTCGGGGTCTTACGTGGTGAAATGTTAGATTGTTTCATGTTCCCGCTTGTCAACAAGGATGTTGGAACAATTCAACGCCATGTTATGCATATTTAAACGTTCGGAGAAATATTGGTTTCAGATTCGAACGCTTGCTCAGGCAACGTACGTTGAATAATGCTAAGCGAGAAGGATTTTTCTTGCGTGAAAAGCTGATACACGATTGCTAACAGATGTGGACTGTACAGTTTTTGAATTAACTTCTACAGGAGCTTTTATAATGTCTATTTATGCATACAGATGTATTTAATTGGATATTAGCTTATAGAGGATGGTTAAAAAAAACAACACTTATGTGTGTTAGGGCGCAATAAGATGTCCACAAAATAATATACTATAGTAGATACGTGGCCTTTTTAAATAAACCATTTTTATACCTTATTACTGCTGAATGAACATTCCTTTTCTTCTGAGATTAATTACCTAACGTTTTGCTGCTGTAAAGTTCAAATTCTTCTATTGCTGTGTTATTCTAAATTATTGAATACCTCATTCGTTCGTCAATAGTACTGTAATCTAAATTGTAAAAGAAAAACATTGCAGCAAAATTTACATTTTATTTTGCTAAACAATTGTTACTGAATTAAGATTAAGAATTAAGCGCACTTCGAAAAAAAAAACGATTAAACTCGAGATAGGGCATACTTTTAGGTATGAGCTAAGACCACATATATATCAATGTGTCTTAACTTAAGTTACGTTAAGAATATTTTTGGAAATTGTTCAGAATGTTCAAAAATATTTCCATTATCTTCCACGGATTAGTTCACTTCTTTTAAAACGGATTCATTTGTTGCTATAGCTAGTTGCTGACTGGGCAGGTCATTATAAGCTTTCATATCATCTTCTGTAGTCACCGGACCTGCATAAAATTTTTGTTTTATATAACAGCAAATAAAAGTATACAACGGTTCTAGGCCTGGTGGTCGTGAAGGGCAAAAGTAATCTGCATCCATTTTCTGTTAAATCTCCGACAATCTCTAACGCGTACAATATTATGGGCACCATTCATTTTCACTAGCACAAAAAACATTGAAGACCAAGACTTGATACTGGCGATCTCAACGTAAATCTGTGATAGCGATTAAATAAATCGTTTTTTGTAAATTTTGTTCTTTCTGTCGATATTATTCTTCAGAAAATTATTATCTTCTTGCGTTTGCAAAATGACAAATTAGCAATAATTTACTTTTCTTTGTGAGTCTCCTTGATGTAAGTGTTGCACTTGTTGCTGAAAAAAATGGTTTTCAGTTTAGAGTGCTTAAAATTTTATAAACCAGCTGAGCGTTATATACTTATTTCACTTTGACATCCTGCAACGATGCTGTAGGATATGCACTAAAAAAAACCATTGTCTTAATCTGATTATTTTCCTGATTGTCCTTTTTATAGTTTTTGTCTCACTGCATAAACAATAAGTAAATTAGAAAAATGGTTTTTGATACAAGTAATATAAATAGTCAACAGAAATTGTTTTTTTTTCATGGCTCACTACGTCGGGTAGAAGGTATCTACCATCGTGGAAAATGAAACCACCTAAAGGGACGATTTTTTGGATTCGTAGCAAAAATTTTCTGCATTCGCGCCAACGCTGATATAACTAGGTAATGTTCTTCACCACAAAATTGCACTATTACGAGACAGCAATATTTGTTCTGCTAATACTGTTATACTACCAAAAATTAATGATCTTACATAACGCTCTTAGATTGTTTCATTTTCAAAGTCCACGCCTGTACATTAGTAGCTGTTGGATATAAATTTTCAGAAAAGTTTATTCTTTTAAAACTGCTAATTTTCGCTAAGGACAGCAGTATACCAATCTATTTAGAATTAAATTTTCTTTTGAATAATCAAAATAATGAAAATTTTGTGTATAATGGTTGCATTACCTACTATTTGTCGAGTAGGTACACCCGCGGACATAGAAAATGAGACGACCTAGCCAAGTGGCATGTCGGGCGGGGTATTTTGGTTCACAACTCTTTTGAGTGAAATCAGTACAGCTAGTTGCCGCATAGCGGCGCAGGCAGAGCCATTTACATTATATCACTGGAAGTTATGCTACTGTTATAACACTCTTCGGCGTTTTAAGTTTTAGGTATTCGAAAATTTATATGCTTGCTACCCTTGGTTGGCCAGGTTCCAGTTTCACTTGTTTGTTGGCTCCCAGTGATAAAGTTTAGCAAAGGTAAAACTATGACGACTGACAAGCAGATGGGGGAAAATAAAATAACTTATTTAGTGCAAGTAAATTTGTTTTTATTTTCATATTAACCATTCATGTATATGTTGGAATCGTTATAAAGTAAAATCTGGTTATATTCTTTAATAATATTAGATGACTTTAAGAAAACAAGCTATTTTTTGTAAAAAAAAAATTGGGCAAGGACATTGCAATATTATATGTTGCAAAATGAAATTACTACAAATAAGTATGCAGGCAAATTACATATTAGCGAAAATATCAAACAGTGGTGAGGATATTTTAAATGTGATCCAAACTGATTATAACAAAAACATGGATATATAACGTCAAAATAAGTATTAGAATCTTATTATTATTGGTATTAGTTTGGAAAACATTCTTTTTCTCAGAAACGGTAAACTTCAGACAAATTTGCAGAGAGGCAAAAATTATAGATACTTGAAACGCCTTTACAATGAAATAACGTAGTTGTGGTTCTTACAAGTGTATCCGGTGAAGCAAAAAAAAACAACTTTCGGTTTGCAAAATGTGTCAAATTTTCTTGTGAATAATGTTCCTAAACTTATTTATTGTTGCTATTGATCATGACTTATCATAATCAATAGCAACAATTCATTAACATTGTCACTAACAAAAAAACTATTTTTTTGTTAAATTTTGGAGGGCTGTAACATACCTAATAGTTTGTAATTAGATAGGTAATAAAAATTTTTGTGTGTTGTAGTCCAGCACTGTCATACTCATACAGTGCTATTTATTCAAATTTGAATTGCACTAAATAAGTGATATCTTTGTAACCTCTAAACAGTATAGATATCAAATTTACATTGAAATATAGGGCGCCTTAGGACCAAGCCAGTTCACATATGTAAACCTGTGCTACGTGTTGCACTTTCGACGGTTCGATTGATTTACTATAAAAGCAAACCAACTCTTTAAACTACTACAGCAAGTCTACCAATTATTATTAGGTATTAGGCATTTTGCTTACCGAAAATATGCCATATTTCATTTATTATATATTTTTCGGATAAAAGCATTCTTGACAGTTATTATTAAGAACTTGACGTTTTTAGATTAGAAATTAAAACTGCATTTTTAATTATAAGCATTTGGAACCTTAGCAAACTAGTAAGCCGAAGACTGCACTTTTTCCGGAGCGATCTGTTAGCTGCTCTTAGTTTACAATGAGATTGATTGATACAAAAATAGTATCATTTGTAGTAGTTTGAGCCACGTAAGTAGCTTAAGTAGTTATTAACCGGTTATTCTGCGAAATTCGACGCATTGTCACTTCTCTGTAATTGTGAAGGATTACTTACCTATACTTTCCTATACTACGGTGATGTAAGTGGACTTGATGTACATCAAGTGACGACATTCTAATTAATTGTATTGATTTTGCGAAGCAGTCCATTTCGTTTATAATTAGATTCTCGTGTGTGTTGAGCCATTACTAAGTTATACACGTTTTCTCAAACTTCGACATATAAAAATTAAAAATAAAATGCCGTGCAGAAAAGCTGGGCATAAGAGAACCTTTAGAAATCCAGAATCGTTAAAAATGCCTTAAATACAGTGATTTCTGAGGATCCAGACAAGAAAGTATAATATGCGAAAATGTTCAGTATTCGCTTCTTGATATATTTAGGTAAGTTTAAAGAATTTGTAATTGACAAAAATTGCAAATATTCTACCAACTACGGAGTTAAAATGATCTGGTTAAAAAGTGTGGTCAGCAACATTGGGTCTGCAGCCAAAATTCAGTACTGTATAATAAAAAAAGAGACGGACAACTTGCTGGCCACGGAACGGAAGCATGGCTTTGTCAAGGCACATTCGAAACATCTATCAATTAGGAAACATTAAAGGAAATGAATGTTGTTTGGTGGCTTTCTTGGGTGTGTCAAAGCGGTCAGCGTAACAGGCTGGTCAACTTGTTTTATGCTTTTGGATTACACTCTAAGGACGAGAGAGTGCTTTCCATTGTATAGACAATCATGAAATCTACTGTTTCTTCGAAGCTTATAGTTGTGATATATTCTTCGCCTTTACACTTTTTCGTTTATTTGTTTCAAAACCTATACAATCAGGCTGTGGCGACATGACTATAACTTCAAAAATAAACACTTTTGATATTCATCCCATTGCAGAAGCTTTGCTAGTAGCTTATCCACTGCCACTTACACCAGCCAGTACTCTTTTTTATTTCTTTAAGTCACGGATTTATCCTTTTGACCGGCAGATTTTCACCAAGACGGCTTCATTTTTGGATCCACACGTAAAAGATAGGGATTAAGAGATTTGACAATAGAACCGCATAATTAATTAGAGAAACCAACTGAACATGTAGCAAAAATCATTGAACCGATTTCTGGCTTCTCTATTGCCAAATACAATTTTAAGGTAATCAGGTGAGGAGTTACTTTAAAATTGACTAAATTACCAAATGTATAAATGTGTTATTTTTACACATTACAAACGAGGTTCAAATTACACCAAAATAGTGTGCACAAATAACAAAACCCCGTATTGCACGGTTCCACTCTGCTTTCAGAGCGAACTAATGGAATTGGTATTTTTGCGTGAAGATGATCCCAAATCCGACATTAGGTGGGGCGCACAATGGGTAATGAAGACGGCGTCGGTGATGCACATTAATCCTTCTGCACACGGCATTTGAACGCGACGCGTCTCTCGCGAACAATGGAATTATGGGATCCAAACTATCGTAGGAATATAAAGGACGAGTAATTTGGCTTCGCTCATTATCATTCAATCTCTTTGAACTCGAGCAGATCCTTTGTATCTCTACATCTATTTAGCTATATATCATGTATGACTGAGGAGTGCGACGAGTTCGGCTCAAGCGGTGTGAAAATAATCAGATAATGAGCTAATCGTTCGCTTCAGACGCGCACAATCATCCGCGCCCCCCACACCCCAGACAACGGGAGCCCGCTAATGAATGCCAGATTAAAAGTGCACCGAGAAAGGCTGTATTTCTCACGTTCATTCCCTATTCATCCCCGTCGACTACAGGCACTTTGCTTCATTTGTTTGTCCTCATGCCTTATTCACGAAATCTATAACTAGGTGTTGATAAATTATGGAAACCGAAATGGAAGTCTGGGGTCCATTACACGGGGGCTCTTAACTCGCATCTCTTGGCGCCGCTCTCATAATTTTAATTGATTCTTTGCGTAGAATTGCGTGCTTACGCGGCCCCTTTCTCATGCCGCTTTCATAATTTGATTGCCTAATTTGATTAAAAAATTCGCTCCGAATAATTTTCTCCCGCGAAGAAGCCATCTATTGAAGAACTCTTGAATGATCGGAATAATTACAAACAAAAGGCTATGTTGCACTGGAAGATTGCAAGGGTGAAATTAAAAATGCGTAATTAAGTAAAATATACCTAGATGGTTTCATTTATAGTAGGCTACTCAACTCTATTAATACACTTATTGTTTCATCAAGAGGTAAATGTACTATTAATTAACGTCCCCACAGCGGTGTGTAACGTTAGTTAACTTTGAAAATTCAAGATTAATTAGTAGCAGCCCTAGTTAAAGTAGTTCCTAAAGCTTATATTTGCTTAAATTTATCTTGCTGCTTTTTCCTGTGGAGATATAACCTGCTATTATAACCTAACAATAACGATTCTTTATTAAATTCATTGTAAAATACACATAATATTTTAAAAAAGGAACTAGTTTCATGTCTTCGCTGTAGCAATATTCTATGAAGGCAATTGTTACAAGAACAAACTAGCTATTTTCACTCGGATTTACAAGTTCCAAAGTAAAGTAGCTTTTGCATTATAGCTGAGATGTTTAGAGTGTAGTGTACTACACCAGTTATTAGCGCCAGCTAGCTTTAATGTTTAAGTTTTTTCTACTGAAGTGTTCTTGATTTTATTACAATGTACAAAGTTAAATAAAGAGTTGTAAGAAAGTGCCTGTCTAAAAGAGGAGTATATATTCGTAAAAAACTGATTCTGCAAATATGTACCGGATGCAAAATACAAAAAAACTGTTGTTTTCAAAGGAAATATTAATTCAGTCCATGATGTGGTGTTAAATAACGAAATATAGTAAAATTTACAGTAAAAATACGTACCTGAGCATTGAATTCCAAAAATACTAAAATAGCATTCGGTCCAAATTTTGTTAATACTGTACAAGTAAACAAGGTATTTTTTGTCCTTGTGGGCAGGCACTTGATCAGGTAGTTGTATTAACAGTAAGTTGATTCGCAACTTGAGAAAGTAGACTCCGTTTTGTCGTTTATAGAAAGGAAACAGCGGTCGTGGCCTTCAATCTTCTTGTATACTGCACTAGGCATTTTTGGAAATCATTGTTTGGCAAGTAAACTCCTTAGCTTGATATCGCAATTCATCATTCTATTATTCGATCGCTCAATTTCATCATTACACAAGATAAGATAATTAATTAGGATTTGACAACCCGATGGAGTTTTTTCTCAACTAATATATAGATTAGTCTAGTTCGTTGCCATTTTGCAYGGTACCTTACCCAAGATTCGGGATATCCACGAGTTAGCTGGAGATAGAGGTATGCTAGTTTTGGTTAGCTTTGTGTAGATGTTTGATGAATACGCGAAAAGAATGTAAATAAGAAAAAGAAGTTTCGCGTCATAGATGATAAGTGGGAGGATCGTCAACTTCCATTGATCAGTTACGTACCAGTAAAGAAAATCTGTAGATAACGTATTTTTAAGATGTTTAAAATTAGTTTTGTTCTATCTTTTGTACAGAATAGTAATTTTTTTTATTTTGGTCGAGTTCGCGATGTAAAGTACCTAATTATTTAAGACTTGGAAGAGTCCGTTAGGAAGCACTTTAGTGCAAAATTGTTTGTGTTGAAGATAGTCCATGTAGTCGTTTTAATGTAATTCACATTGATTTCGGGCTGGTCATGTTTCCTTGTATTTTTGAAATAGTCTAGTTGACCAAGTTAGCCTTTAGCCTCTCGTTAATTGGGTTAAAGTTGGCGATGCTTTAAAGTTAGTTTGGTTAAACTGTTCGAAATGTGTAAATGCTAAAACTTTAGCTAGAGTCAGTGTAATTCCTGAATGGTTCAGAAGTAGGTAGTTTCTGTCAGCTTAGTAAAGATTATGCGAAATAGGTATCAATTATTAAGCACCGGCTAGAGCACAGTCTGTTTTGAATTGTATTTTGTAAAAGTCGGTAGGTGTCCTTGGTTTCATGATTTTTATGCAACTTTGTCGAATGTTCGTTAATACTGCCTAAATATATATTTGTTGTTAGAAACACCGTTCTTTTATTTTGCGCCATTAATAACTTAATATATTACTATTCGCAGGAAGAAAGATATGAGTAACAATTATTCTTAAGCATTGCTACTTAGATACAAGTTATGCCCAAAATAAAATAAAGCAGGTGAGCAACGTCAAAATATTTAGTTGTATGTTTTTCATTGTTCAACTTACAGATGCCAATGTTTATGGTTCTGCAATGCCTACTATATGATACCATTTAATGGTTGTGAGCGACCTTTGACTATAGTTTGCAGTACGTTTAGAAGTACTGGTTCACCCATTTGTCATAAGTAAAAATCGTTCTACAAAGGCATCGTATGTACGTACAAAGAATATCTAGTGTGAAGGGTAACAGTGTGAAAAGTTTAGTCGAGATCGTATATTTTTTAAATTGACTTATCGCTAGTTACAACACACAATTTCTTCTTTGATGGGCATAAGTCATGCCAAAAGTACGACATCTGGCAACACCGCCCCCATCATTCAGTAACTTTGAACGTTACTATTTTTTTGTTATAAATGAGCTAGGCGGGAAACGAACCTACAACCTCTGCATCCTGAGCCTTTTGAAGATTAAGTAGTTTCTTAATTTTAAGCTAGAGGAACATATTTATGTCCTACTCGAAAAATTTAAAAAATATGCGAAGATCAGTTTAAATTGTTCTTATGGCCTGGTACTATTGTAGATGTTATAAAAAGAAAAAATATTTTCACTAGCAGTAAGATACTATGTGGAAACTTTAAGGGTATTGAACCGCTATGTACGGTTCTTATTTTCATTCGCATGTGTTAGCATAGAGTATATAAAGTATTATTTACATATCATCCAACCGCGACTCGATGGATATTGTGCGATTTGACTCCGCAGCAATATTTAAACGATATCAAACACGGAGGTTGTATACAAACACAAACAAACATTAAACAGGAGCATTATTTCTGATGACTCGCTGCCAGCGAGCGAAATGATTTCCCTCAGGACGTAGAAGCATTAGACAAATAAATACAGCGAAATATTGCTGACGTACGTTCTCGACGATCGACCAAATATTTATCAAGCAGGTATACATTCAGGTATTATCCGAAGTTTGAACAGAAGGGAAATGTATAATACGGTAATTGAACTTCAGACATGGATATTAATTTTTGAAAGGTTGGAAACACGAAGGTTTCTACCAAACACGTTTAATTACGAACTTGTTGAATATCACATTACATCCATTTTATTGAAATTTCACCATGTTCAAATTGAGATTTACATATGTATCTTAGTGTTGGCAAGATCGGCGATGCTACTGAAATGTTTGATTTAAGGATTAGATAGTTTACAAGAGATTTGCAACTAACTTTAATGATATCGATCATTATCACGAAAATGGAGAATTTTGCAATGAAAATACACACAGACCTTTATTTTTATCGATCTATAAGTAAATAGATTAAATGGAAGTTCAGATGCACATATTTCAATTTCAAAATTATTCAGTCAAACGAATTTGTAGAACTAATTACATGGTTCAAGCAATGTACTCGAAAATCTGTTGTTAATTAGGCAGAACCTTATAAATTAAGCAACGGGAATTTGAATATTCATCAACTTAATTGTTGGATGCAACAAATACAGACATTGTGCCATATTATGTGTTAACCTCATACCGTTTGAAGTTTCAATGCAGAGATAGCCTGTTCCCCTTCGCTCCTTCAGTATCTTTTCTTTACTATTCTAAAATATTTTACCATTAATAAGTTAGCTATTTAGAAACACACAATCACCTATATTGATTATGAATATTCTGATACAGTCACTGCTAAGTCTATTTTACTGTATTAAGAATTTTCATTTTTGATGGTATTATTAATGTTTGTAATGCAATTTGTCATCTGTTATAAGAATCTGTAAATATTACATGCTTTTTAATGATTAATTACTGAACAGTTGTGAAAATGCATATCTACAACTTTGCATCCTAGCGCTGTCAGTAAGCTCAAATATGGCAGATGATGAGTCAGCTATGACAATCTGATGCTGTAGCTAAGATAACAGTAAGGCAGTAGGTACACCACAAATTTAATAAAATAAGTGACTTTAGCAGAAAGCTTATAACTTACATACGAGGGTGAATGCTTTCAGCGTCTATAATGTAAGATACTATATTTTCGGATAGATCCCTGTCACTATAAAACTGAAAAAAACTTGCGTGAAGTACGTAGACTGTTTATTTGTTCATGTGTTCCATAAATAAATTAGTTTTAGTAAAGATTACAGTTCTTAGTATGAACAACAGATATTTTAATAAATCGATGCGGCATCGAGAACTGAGAATGTCAAAATCTCGTCTCGTCTCGTCTTAGTTGAAGAATGCTCGTATTCTGGGGAAGCTTCCAACAAGTATAAATTTATAACTGTTGCCATATAACTTGCCGTCACGTAATCAATTATTAATTAGCGAAAAATAACAAGACTTTATGTTGCCACTCGTGTTGCCATTTTTTAATAATTTCATTAATTATTAAAATCAATCGTATTTAATGTAAGGCAAGGCAGCGCGCGCTGCCTATGGCATGAGAGGCTGGTGGATTTATATCCCGTCTAGGGCATGCGTATTGAATAATAAGTATAATTTACACAATTTAATGGCACAAAAAATTAAATTGAATAAAGAGGATTTAAACTAAAGTAAAAATTGTTAAAGACCACTTAATTGAAGATTAACGTAATGAGCTGGTTATTCGCCCTAAGCTGGCAAGGCCATTAAAACAAAAAAAAAAAGAATAATTAGCAACTGCTTGTACAAAAATAATAATGTTAAGAAACTAATTTCATAAGACGCCATTTTGTCGCACACACCCAATGATGACTGGTACAAAGAATCTTATGAAACTAGTTTTTTAATATACTATTTTTGTACAAGTAGTTGTTAATAATTATTTGTTTTTTATTCAATGGTTTTCCGAAAAATAACGAATATCTCGGAAAGAAAGAAATATAGGGATATGCGGTTTTCGCTAACCATTAGAGAGGAGTATCCTATCACTAGTTAATTTATGAATTTTCGTAAATTATATATATCCACAACTTGTTATTTTCACACAATCTTTCGATTTTATCAAACATGTATGGACTTGGCTTCTTTCATTTCATTATAGCAGTGTAAGTAACAGAAAACAATGTTTTTTTTCTTTATCTTTTTTTACTGTTCTGTCAAATTTGTAGTATTCCATCTGTACTTCGCATACTTCACGAAAGGGGAAAGTATAATCTACTGCGTTGTTGGAGAGGGATTAGAATTATCCATTAGCAAACTGTATTTACGCAAAAAAATATTCAACGAAAAGACATCCCAATGTTATTGAATTTGAAATCTCGCAGTTCGAGTGAGTTGGCCGTGATCGTGACGATTTTCTCTTGGCTGACATGTTCTAGTGATCATCTTCAGAAGCTAGTTCATTGTCGAGAATGTAGCTGCCCTTGTCAACATAAACGGAGCCGTATAAAACATTATACCAAAGGCTTTTGATAAGTCCAAAAGAACGAAGTTGGTGAGTTCTTTTTGACAATTGCATTGATTGTATATACATCAACTACGCGTAGCAAATTTTTGTCACAAGCCGGACTGAATTCCTCCTGAATATCTCCGTATACTACTTATAGTGCGCGCCAGGAAAGAATTCGGGCCTTAGGAACGTAACATCGTCCACAATTGGAACGAAGCGAACCGCATGGGTGGGCCTAGTTAATAAATTAATTCGCCGCGGACATACCAATGATTTAAATGCCTGGCAACAAATGCCCCCACCACGTCTGCCTCCTTTCCAGTGATGGGCGCGTAGAATACGCCATGTAGATTACGCTGTTTTCTACGCATAAACTATGTAATATTCTACTTTAAAAGTCTACTGTAGAAAATAGCATTGTGTAGATAGACAAAAATCTAGGAATATTTGGCTTTTTAATGGCGTTTATCACCCATACTGCTCAATTTTAGTATTATCTTTATTTTTTTTTAATAAACGAAATACAAAAATTACCCTGTTGTAATTAAGTTAACTAGACAAATGTCTAAACCATAACTTCTTCGGATATTATGGCCAGAAGACCTGAGTATGCTGTATGAGCGTGCCGTCAAAAGAACATTGGAGCCACAATGGGCCAAGTGGATTCCTCAGTGTCTGTAAACTGTGATTTTATTGTCTTTCTTCTCTATAAACGGAAACGGACAGTTTCACACGCTACCCTTGTTCTTTTACCTCAACATTTCTAATCGGAGGTCAATTTTATTGTGCTATATTGACAGGATACACAAGCAGTTCCTATTACTGGACATATTAATATAAAGAAGCAAGTGGCAGGTGATATTTGTAGAAAATACTTAAAATCAACTTGTATGTGAAGCATGCGTTTCCTAATTTTATAGCATCTAAAAATGGGCCTCTCAGAAATATGCCTAATATAGTCACGGAAGTAAAGATTTCGAAATATATGCTTTGTCTTTTACGTCCAAAAGAAGTAAGAAAACCGTTTGGATGACATATTAAAATATGTTATGTAAGTTTGTAATACAGATATTAAACAAACCTGTACTAAATTTCAAAAATTTTGTGGAACTCGGCACAAGGAAACAGGAAAATTAGAATCAAACTAATTTAGTTTTAATATCTACTTACTACACTTTAGCCTTAATATACTCGTCTTACATTTTCTACTCAAAATCTACCCCAAAGTGCTTTATCTACATTTTCTACGCATGTAACGTAGAAAATTATAATTTACGCGTAAACGCCCATCACTTGCTCTTTTCCGACGCGCACATTAAGTCTTAATTTAATGCATTCTCAAAATTTCCTTTAGAATGTTCTATATTTGCAGATGAAAACTTGTTAAATACCTCAGAGGGAAAGCAGCGAAACAGCAAGGCGAAATACCTGAGCTCGAAAACGATGAAAACCTGTGGACAAAACTAATGTAAAAATTATCGAACCAGGATACAGAGTGGCCCAAGGAACCAAAATAGTGTTGTGGCAAGATTGACATGTAACAAAGGGTAACATGTATTTTTCCAAGTGACTTACGAATTAGCATTGTACTCGTTTATTTGCATGAATTTTTTTCCAGATTTTGATTGTATATTAAGACATAATTAGTCAGCGAAGCTACGTTTTCTTTTTTAAATACATAAAATATGTAAATACACTAATACGTATGTACCTTGACTGTTGAACGCTCTTAGTCAAAAGATCGAATGTGTAAGAGATCTCATTGCCTTCTACCAGAAAAGCAAAATTTACGTACCACTCGAAGTAGTGCACAATAATTCATATGGCAAGCAAGCATTAAATTGCTCTCCAAGTAATGCGGATATTTATTTATCCAACGCAGCTCCCTCATTTCGCCAGCAAACGTAAATCAATCTGTTGCATTACTCAAGAACCGCTCCTCAACTAAATTCTATCCTCCACTAACAACTTGAGATAGACGAAGCGTAACAACCACGGCATAATCCTCCGAACGTGCATATGCGTCGGGGGGTGAGCCAAAAACACCCCTTAAGGTAATGATTAAATCTTTTTGCCAAACCGAAATAGAAGGCAATCCGAAACGTGAGTTGAGAACGTGAAAAGTTGATACGGGAGGCAGCGGTATTGATGGGTTATTTCCGTGTCACAAACCAAGATCGTGTCGCCCCGTTTGTATAACATATTAGACGTTTGGGAATAGGGAACAAGGCGCAGGGAGGACTCGAAGCTTAACGACGCCTATTAGGAAAACAAGAACGGAACAAATTGAATGAAACCGAACACTTCCGGATTTTTATAAAGCTGTCAGAAGGCTGCTTTGATCTGGAAGTTTCACTCGAGAGACAGTATTTCATGGTAGTGGAGGTTTCCTAATCCAGCATGGCTAAACTAATTATAACAAGGAAGACTGTAGCAAAGCATATGCTACGATATACATACCTGTGTATCTTAATGAAAAACAAAATACAGTTTTAATTTCTTTTTCAGTTAAGTTATATGTACGCAAGTAAAATCTCAACATACATATACAGGGTCCGCCACCTAAAACTACCCAGGGTCGTATTTTCTATATTTTTTAGGTACAACCTTAAGTTATATGTCAAATTGTAGGTGTTTTTAAACTCTTTAAAGATAGCTTAGTGGGTGTCCAAAAATTTTTTTGCAGATTATCATATTTTGTACTTAAATCTAATTTTTGTAAATATTTTTTAACCCTACCCTGTATAATAAATATTGATTCAAAGTTGAATGCCGACTTTTGTCATATTCAATTTGTGTCATTACCATATATGTCTAATTTTTACTCCTTCTTAGTGAAAAACAATAAAAACTAATAGCCGCCATGTTCTTTAAATAGGGTCGTTCAGAATTTTTAAGTGTTAGTTTAGTAGCTTATTATACGGCACAAACTGTGCCTACATACCCATCGCTGCACACAAAACCCCAAAATTTTATGTAACTTTTAAATAAATCAAGTACAAAGTTCGTTCTAAAGAGAGAGAGAGGCTAGAAAACGAAACCCTGCGACGAGACTAGTGCGTGATGTAGAAAACCAAACTAGCCCCTCTCTCTTTAGAACGAACTTTGTACTTGATTTATTTAAAAGTTACTCAAAATTTTGGGATTTTGTTTGCAGCGATGGGTATGTATGCATAATTTGTACCATAATAAGCTACTAAACTAACACTTAAAAAAATTGTGAACAGCCTTATAACAGAACATGGTGGCGACTAGTTTTTCTTGTTTTTCACTAAGGAGTAAAAATTCCGCATACATGGTAATGACAAAAATTGAAGAAGACAAAAATCGGCATCCAACTATGAAGCAATATTTATTATACGGGGTAAGGTTAAAAAATATTGACAAAAATTAACTTTATTTGCGAATGCTATTTTTACAAAGTTCAAAAAGACCTACAATTTGACATAACTTAAGGTTTTACCCAAAAAAACAAAGAAAATACGAGCCTGGGGAGTTTTAGGTGGCGGACCTTGTATATAACGATTGCCACTAATTGTATGATCGAATAAATTCAAAACATCTACCTACGAAATTTATTATTACAAGCAGTAAGATTATTTTTTATCTCTACAATGTGCTTAAAAATTCGGGAGCAATTTGAAAGTATTACTGCTAATTTGTTTCTAGAATGCCAACCTATTGTTAACCATCAAAATGATTGCAATTGGAAATAAACGGTTTACCTAAAGAGTTTTTCACTGGCCTGGAATCCAGTATATTAGTCTATTACAATTGGGTAGCTTAATATCAAAGTCGGCTAAATGCACTGCAAATATGAAAACAAACAGCACAAAAGTTGCGGAAGATTCACATGCTAGCACTACAAAAATGTGAGTATACAAATATGTATACATAACGTAGTTCACTGACTTTTTTGTTTTGAACAATAATTTACAGCTCCTTGTATTGTTTTTCACGAAATCTGGCAAGAACACACATCAGACATATAACTTTGTCAGATGTTAAGAATATTCTTTATATTTAAAAACTTTAAGATACTAACGTGAAATAACAAATATTTTCAACTGGAACATAAAGTTTTGTACGCAACTAGTACAGAATTGAACTTTTCTTGACTCATTATATTCTTATTATGTAAATGCTCGTAGTTATCATTTAGGACATTAAAACATGCAAAGGTTGCTTCCCAGCTTATTAAATAATAAATAATAGTTAATTCAGTATGATTTCGTTGAAAATTTCGTCTTATTAACTTGTAGTTTCTTACTACAGGTATATAGGCAAAACATGCTGCCTATACCAGACTTAATTGGACTGACGAGCTGTAACAACAGCGAAACAGATCTGTCTGTAGTTGGTTGCGGTACAGACAGCGTAGCATACACATGCATTTTAATATTCTATCACTAAAAGTTGAGCAAAGTATTACTTATTTTTCTATAAAGTTGCCAAAACCATTAAATATTTTTTATCATATCGTGACTTAGGCGTTTAGAGACTTTAGAACTGTGTCGTCAACTCGGTGTAGTACATTTTCTTGAGCTTTTCGTTGGTGGTAAAGCGTTATCTGCTTAACCATGGAGCAAACGATAATGATAAGAAATGAGGTTTACTGAGAAACAATACGTTGTTTGCGACGAGTAGAATAAACGAAGATGCATGTTTTTATTCGGATTTGTTTTGATCCAGGACAATGCATTACAACTAACTACAGACATACCTGTTTCGCTCTTGTTACAGCTCGTCAGTGTAGTTTAGGTCTAGTGCAGACAGCGTGGCATAGAACTGGTTTTGTCCACGGGCTAGTACGATGTTAGTACAAAATTAGATGGCAATGCCATATGTCAGCATTACACTAACATGATGACAAAACCACCTTTAATGCAAACTAAGAGTACGTTATTCAGCCTTTTATAATAAAATAATTTCTTTAGGTACAGGAACCCTGTTTCTATACCTTATCTGAAACAGGACCATTAAGTGAGCTACTGAAAGGCATTTTAGGTCAAAGAATAAGAACATCGAATCGCATAAACATTTTCGTTTAAAGTGTCACTCAAATAATACTATTGTAATAAGGTGTTATAGAGGATACTGCGCTGATTTAGGTAACATTTGTTTGATATAAAACTTGATTTATTATACTCATAAAGCTAGTGGGATATGCAATATTATTATTATTTTTTGTCTGTGTGTATATTATGCTTACTGTGACAAGTATTATTATTTGGTTTTAAATTTCTCTGACTGTAATTTGCAGTTAACTTCAGATAAACTAGAGGGCGGCGCATGGTATGTATAACGGTAGGTTATATTTCGGGTGAGAAATTATGTCGATCGTTAATATCATGTTTAAATTGCCAGGATAAATAATTAACCTTTTCGCGAATTTACTGCGCGTTTAAAATAGAACCATAAAACATGTAAACGACTCACTCAATCCGGCCAATAAATTAGGCCGTCAAATAAAATTTATTTATGAGAAAAATGCTGCCGGCTCCGACCATCCTGCTGGGACGTATTCCAGGAACATAAACGGGAATTAACAAGTCGCCAAGCGGTGCCATTAACCATTAAATTAAAGCAGAAAATTAAATCCAACCTCTTTTAGTTTTGTTCCATTAGGCGAGAGTGGAGTACGTGCGAATCCCCTAGCAAAAACGAAGACCTGTTATTTAGACAAGTAAATTCCCGCGGTGTACTTTACGATTCGGATCTTGCTCCTTTTTGTGGAAGAACAACCTAAGTTGCAGAGCTTGCAATTACACCGGGCTAATTATACCGCCGGCATAACTGCGCCGATTCCGTTTTCTGCGCTTTTCAAACAGATATTCTGCTGGATCCGCAGAAATGGGGTTGAAATTATTTATTTGATTTAAATTAAGTTTGGAAGTTTATGCGCCATTGATATCGTTGCACCGCGTTATATTGAGGGTTTAATTAAGAACGCTGATTAAGGAATTTGCCTGCTCGGAGCGGAAACGCCGGCGGTGGCTGGCGAACGCAAAAAAGATATGAATGCCGTTGCCACATAACAATAAAGTCGATTTATTAGCTAATGTGCTTTCCATTTGAAAATTAAAAATATGGCGCTTTGTTGGAAGGCTATCTTAGAATGAGAAGTATATATTGGAGGGTCGTTCTTAGTTGTGTAGCAGACTGCAAGGTAGGTTTCCTTAAATCATGCCGGGCGGAAATATTGTGCTTTGTACTAAACTATGAACTTGACCGAATTTACAAACACGTGCGATTTAGTAATGAAGGGTAGTTGATTCCCAGTTACTGACGACAAAAATAATAAGTTGCTAGTAAAATGTGTAATCAATTGGGATGTCAAAATGGGAGAAGTCATTCGTTGGATTCGATAAATATTGTCGTCAGTAGCGCCATGTATGTGCAGAAGACACCAGCAACAATTGCGCGACGCAATATTACCAAATTTGTAATGATAGTAAATATAAAGCTTTTGAAATTTTGTAAAGACTGATAAAGCATTTTGGCGAAAAGGCTCTTGACAGGAACAAGAATTTTTTTATTGTTGGAAAACGGTAGAAAATCTGAGCTATTTTCGCCGATCTTGGGCTAGCAGTATCGCGCTTTGGAATCTTTTGCACCGATTTGCAAACTTATTGACAGCAATATCAGAAGTCCCCCATAAGAAAATTTACAACGACCTAGGTTTACGGAAAATGTCTGCAAAGTGGGTTGTAACGTCCTGACCTAGTACAATAAGTATAGGTGCTGGAAACTCTTGAAACAAGTAACCCACAGTTGTCGCCACGCAATTTTCATTTGACTTGCTTCATTTTACAATGTCGCGAAAGACCAAATATATATTTAGCCGTTTTAATAGTAGAAATAGCAGAATTAAGACTCAACGGAATACTAAAGAATTCATAACAGTATCTGAAGGTTAAAGAGATGACAACCTGAACTGAAAAACGATTAATTTGAAATGATACATCAAAATTAATTTGAGATTGACTTGATAGAAATACACAAATACAGCTTACCAGCTTAACCTTTTAAATTTCATCTTAAGAGCATCACTACCTTTATGTGCACCTTTTCATGGAATAATAGCAGGACACGACCTGACAGGATGCTAATCAAAATGACTACACTTCGATCCCATTGAACTGCCTTTATGAAGAACAATGTTGATAGCGAAAAACCATATCACTACCTTAGCCTTGACTAATTTTAACAAACACTACATACATGACTGAATTTTATCACTTCGACTTTGCCAAAATTTGTCTACGCTAAATTGTTCTTAAAATAAAAAGTTGCCTTGATTAGTTCACAGGACCTGGCGGCAAAATTTGAAGCTTTTCATAACATTTATTATTTGTTTTATTTATTTAAGCTAATTAATTAATTATGCTAACTAGCTATTTAAGTAGTTCCTTCAGCATTTACAAATATTGAAAGAGAAAGCCTCACTGCCGTTTGCTGTCATATTGTCGCCAGATCGCCTAACACCCTGACGCAGAAAGGGATTTCACCTTTGAAGATAACAAAGGAAATGGATCAGATTTGGTAGGACGTACGACGTATGAACGCTAAATCCGAAGGACACTTCTGCTTTAAGTATCCACACTACCATGTGCTAACCACGCCAGGAACACAACAGCGTGCTCCCGTCTCACATCTTCAAAATTAATTGAAAAGTAATTAACACTATTATAATATAAAAAATAATTAACTGTTCTTTCCAAATTATAGTTTTCTATTTGTGTTTTTGCTTTCCTCATTAGTTTGTTATTGCCTTGTCACCTGATGCTGAACATTTTTATCCCAAAACGCTCGTGGATAATAAATTCTCAAAACGAAAGGAAGTGACCTTCAGTTACCCTTTTAATCTTTTTGACAATAATTTGTCATCTTTCACTGAATTCTTCATATGAAGACTTTCATTTTGATATAAAAAGGGGGGGGGGGGGCAGAACATGGCAGAGGTATCTAGGCCTCGCATACCTGATGCAGCTGAAACAAAATGTATTGCTTTTGAGTTTGTTAACGGCAGAATTCAATTGAAATTTTAGTTATTCGTTTGTTCACTTGTCGCGAGACAGCACATTCCGGAGCGCTTCATCGTTGTTACCCGTCACTGTCAAATACATTCCCATATTCATTCGTTGTAAAGCATAGAACGCATGTAATGTTAGTTTTCATCAATCGTTTCTGCTTAAAAACGTGTTAAGCAGCTCAGCTTATCATTTGAATGTCAATTGATCAAGATCATCGGAGTTTGTGAATGTCGTTGAGCATGTTACTTCTATAACCATCTGTTATCTTTAAAAAAGCACCATCTTTAATTATTTACATAATTCAAAGGTATCATATTTTCGATTCCACCGCCAAAGTATAGATATTTGCAAGTGTGTCGGGGTCAATAAATATAAATAATTTTTGCTTGAATATCATTTTATTTATCTACGATTATTTTACGATGTCATCTTTTCAAACTTTTTGTCAAGCTTTTATTTTTTATGTGATGAGGACGGTCTTTGACAAGTAAAGAAAAACAGCTAACGAAGACTAGATCACCTTCTTAGATGCATTATAAATGCAATACAATACAGCACAGAAACTAGGAACTGCAAAACAGAGGATTTCTTTTTTCTCCCTGCTGGAATTCAAAATGCGCATAAGTATTGCAAAGCTACGTAAATTTAAATGGTTTTTAAGACGCTTGGTTGAACAACATGTAATAAAACAAATTTTATTCGCAAAATAATAACTTCATAATTTTGCTAACGCACAGTGTTCATTTTTTAGGATAGAGCCTACAGAATTATTAAGTAACTTTTCAGTTACTAGCTTCGTTTGTATTTTCAGAAACATAAAATAAATTTTGAAACTTACGTACTTGTAGACATCCACAAACAATTTTCTTTCCCCTTTGCGCTTATAGCGCGATATTACTGTGTACGATATACCCTTGGCATATCTTGGAATGCTGTTTTTTTTCATAAGCAAAGAGGGATTATAGGCAAGGGCTAGCATTTAAAATTCTAATAAAGCTAACAGGAAACTAAAATGTCTGGAATGCAGTTTAATATTACAAGATTACTTGAGCGTAAACATTTTGTGGTATTAATGGACCATTATTGTGTCATAAAACTCTGAGCCTTACGTTCTGTTTAGTTATAAAGACTTCGTAACACAAATTCGAGAAAGAAGGTTAATGTTAGATTTTTTGTATTAATATCTTGATGGATTTATTTACAAAATATGTGGATATTTCAGTACAATTTGACCAACGCGCTATGATAACTTAGCAGTATCTAAATTAGCATACAACATCAAGTAGTGTTTTTGTACTCGTTTCTCTTGGATATATAGGATCTTCTGATGTTACTACTTTGTAGATTGTGGCGTTTGTATATTTTTATTAGGGTAGTAACGACGCCTTGTGCGTCAAATATGATTTCAATCCATTATTTAATTTTTATTTCAAATTTCTCTTGAAAAAAAAAAGAACAAAAAGATCTTAAGCAAATCCTATAGGGTGTTAAATCAAGAAACGATCCAAAATGTACAAATCTCTTTTGAGGCAACTGTAGGCAACCATTCCTAATGTTCTTCGTTTAAATGTGTGTCCTGTTGTGAAACATTAATAATATGCGAAATAAGCGTTCTACGTTTGGAGATTATTGATTGCCATGCAAAAGTAGTTTAGGTAGCAAATTTTTCAGAAGTGTTTGGAATCTTTGTAACTTTGAATGCTGACGCTTACTTTTTCTCTAATTTGACAGGCGATGAGCTTCGGTATATCACTGGGATTGAGAGACAGAATTAGAGCCGATGCTGTGGGTCGATAAGGGTTATCCGCCTACACCTAGTTCAGTTGGCAATTTCATTGTCCCTTGGAAACAAAACGGAATTATTTGCGCTGAATATTGGCCGTAGTACAGCACATTAACAGCAGTCACATATATAGACTAATATATGAGTTTCAAAGCTATCATTCTGTAAACTTATATAAACGTTGTATATGTCAAGACCTTTTCTCGCGCACTTACTAATTATGTCAAAATAATTATCAAATTGAACACGTCATTATTGCATGCATGTCTCGGGAAAGACAGGCGTTCATGTGTCTTTTGTAAACATACTATATACTCGTATTTCAAATTGTTGTTAATAACAGCACCGCGAACGAAGCGTCTGGTAGGCATTCAGCATTCGTACTCGAACAAATCGTTCAATTTATGGATAACGACGAGCGATTTCTCAGACAGGAAATTCATATATGAGTCGAGACCGTGACTAACGATGCTCCGCAAATCAGAATCCATAAATCAGCAACGTCAGTAATCGTGCCTAATAAATAAATCGCAGAAACCCAGCAGTCAAATGAAGCATGCATCCTCTAACGTTCATCTGAAACTTATAAATAATTCAAGCTTCATTTGATAGATTGTTCGTTCCAGTTCAAACACACTGCAATAACTGACAGATGGAGTGCAAATCTTTCCACGTTTGGTCATTAAATTAGTTTATGAATGTGCTGGTATAATTGGGTTTAAAAATAGCACAGAAATATAGGGTACACAGCTTATTTATTCGTTGTGAACCAACGCAATTTCTTATATTTTGTAATGAATGAATTTGATCCGACTTACTATATTTTCAAAAGGAAAGATAACTAAGAAACGGGTTAAAATTCCATATATGAGTTGACTTTTTCTAGCATCTTATATGTTACATAGTTGTGTATTTTGAATTCCACTCCTACATCTAGCTAATCTCACCCTATATGTGGGGTTATTCAGAAAGATGGGCTCAATTCAGTTAATGCGTGTTTAACGAACACAAAAATGAAAAGAGGAAGTTTCAAGGTTTTTAAGCACATAAAAAAATATGTTCAGTGTCCTTCCCCTTTTGCTGCATTGCAAACATCCAAGCGATAGTGATACTCTTCCCGCAAGTGAAAAAACGKGTCTTGTGTTAAAGGGCTTATGCTTTTCCTAATTGGTGGTGCCAAATCGAAGAAGAAAATCCTGCTGTACCCTAACTGCCGACTCCCTTCTTCCAAACTCAAGAACGCAGAAAACCTTATGGTGTTATGGTCATCTTACTCACTAGGTAACTTAACTTATCCAGTGGCTGTGCTATTCGAAATTGGCGCGGGTACTCTAGCGGTCGTTTAGACAACTACAACTCTCAAGCGGTGATAAACAAAACGTTGGTACTTCCTCTTTCCTTTGGTATGTATACTATTCATGTGCAATGTGTATTTCGTGCAAAACAAGGTAATTAAATTGAGACCATCTTTTTTAATAACCTTCCATACTGGAGTTGAAGTCTGTTCCTTGGGATAAGTGGCCAAAGGGGGGGGGGCGAAGAGGGGCAGTCCCCAGTATGGCTTTCACAAGGAAAAATCAACCAATGATGCCATAGTGTCACTCGTGGAAGAAATAAGACGTGGACTTGATGACGCTGCACCCTGTTGACCTGACACTGTTGATCACAATTTGTTATATGAAACGCTAGAAAGTGTGGGTATCAGGGGCCTGGCAATGACATCTTTAGGGCATATCTATTGAACAGAACGCAACAAGTCAAAATTGGTTCATATATTAGTGATAAGGAGGTAGTGCAATGTGGTGTTCCTCAGGGCACAGTATTGGGGCCGATATTGTTCTTGTTCAACATTAACCACCTATTCACAATACAAAGTTCAGCAAGGATTGTTGCTTTTGCGGACAATCCTGCATTTTACTACAGAGATACATCCTGGGAAAAGCTCAAAACCACAGCTGAAAAAGACCTATGCCAAATAGGAAAATGGTTTAGTGCAAAGCTACTTGCAATAAACCACGATATAACCAAACTCATTACCTTCACCTGCCATAATTACAACATGGCAATTTTCAAAAGCATAAATATGAAAAATGGCACAAAGAAAATAAACTCAACTGAGCAGCATAAGTACCTTGGAGTGTGGATAGACCAGCACTTAAAATGGGATGCCCATATAAATAACTTGACAACTAAACTCAGAATAATTCTGTATAAATTCAAGGTACTAAATCTAATGTTTGATCTGCGAAGTATGAGGGTTGTTTACTATGCTCTGGTGGAGTCCCTCCTGACATATGGCATAAGCATATGGTGTTTCGGCAACGGATAGCGTACTAACAAAACTTGCATCATTGCAAAAGAGTCCAATTATTCTCAGAAGCTGGAGTTCATGACTTGCGTCTGTTGTACATCACGCATCTGCTGATACACCGATACATAACTGGAGAACATAATTTTCTTAACCATCCTTATAAGACAAGAGACCGTGAGAATGATATTCTTGCCACAATTAAACGATGAACAAATGCTGGGCAAAGGTCGATTGGTTTCCTGGGTCTTTGTCTTTTCAACAAGGTTCCATATGAAATAAGAAGCAGGAAAAGTTTGAAAAGCTTTAAAAAGCATCTGAAGAAGTGGCTATTGGATGACGGAAACAAGAATCTGGTCTTGGAATGTCTAAAACATTTTGTCTGATTGTGTGTTATTGTCTTAAATGAAAGTTTTTGCAGTGTAATTAGTAAATTCATAAGCATTGATATGTAATCACATACAAGCTATTAGATTATTGTGTTTTTTTTGTAAATCAATACATTCATAATTGTGCCATACAGAAATAAAATAACATTTGCATATTTACTGTCGTCCAACCGAAATAGTGAATTCTGATTTTAGTTGTAAATCTTGCCAACAATGCGGAGTGGGATTAGTTGGCAATAAATAGCAAATTAAGGATTCCTCGTTTCGTCCTCCTTTTCAAAACAGATGTTGCTACATAAATGGATTTAGGGTATAAGGACCAGCAGGTAGAAAAACAAATTTGCACTTTATTACCGGCTGATGTCCCACCCCGCACTATTGGCAAGATTACAACTTAAGTCAGAATTCACTATCTCGGTTGGACGACAGTATCTTGATACTTACATTACGTTTGAGGGCTAATTTCTATCTGAGGAACAGCGTTTTATATTGTGAAATATTTTAAGTTACTGTCCTGTTGTTTATAATTATCTTATCTGCGTATTTATACTCGACTTGTTTGCTAGCATTCTACTCGGTGCTATCATGAAGTGCATCGACATAAAAATGTTAACTTTACAATTAGCAAACGCAATCATGACGTACCAATGTTACAAACAGCGATTGCTCATTGTGTTCTTGMAGTTTACRATTCGTCACTTTGAATGCACCWCATCTGAAATATTACTTATTGGCCTGATCATGTTGTTATGTAGGTATTAAAACTGTAACAAAATTATGCCGTCAAAGACCGTTTATAAACAAGGAAGTTCTTTGCCGTAATAGCTAAGGAATCCATTAGTTGTAAATTTTTAACTCCATCATGTACGTACTAATTTATGATTCGTGTACGCGTGATGTTATTTAAGTAGTCTAATCAATTACCGACATAGCGGCCTCCGCTCAACTACGTTCGTGTCTGTGAAGTTATTAATTATAAACTTTTAACCAAATACAGCCGAGAGTTAGCAAAATTCATTAAATTATGATTAATACGAACAGAGAAGCCGAGCCCTCTAGTAATATAACATAAATTCCACACAACGTTAATATCAAAACAAGTATCTACAAAACGGAATTCGGTTATAACAATTAAAACGGGAATTGTAATCAGGGAATGCTTTGATTTACGAATACTCGGGAATCTATAGTGTGTGTTGGCCGGGTTACAGTTAACAAGGATGGCCGTTTCGACCTCCATTCAATAAGTTCCGAAGTTTCCCTAGTTAGCAGTTACCCTGTTTACTCGCAGTCCTTTGCTAGGAAAGGCGGGTGTGGATTCTGGTCCGGAATAAAAACTGTTAATTATTCTCTCTCTTGTCCCGAACTCCGGCGACTTGCTAAATTTCGCACTGCCTCGAGCACCGAAGTTGAGGGCTCTTACACTAAAATGTTCTCATCATCCCTACATAGAGTTGAGCTGTACCTACTGTAATCTGCTGCTGAGGATTACACCTAATCAACTTTTACACGTGGTTTATGGCACGTACAAGGAGGTGTAATACCAAGCAGTTTGCTTTCACAACGGATTTCTATAAAATAACGTAGTGAGTATTTGCATATTCTATTCGTTGGGCACTGGGCTTGCTAAAAGTAAATTCCTACGAAACGCATTTTATATTTACAAACAGCTGCAAAAATCTTAATATTTGGTTGTACAGAAAACTGTGAGAGATCATGCTTAAAAGACAAAGCGGACGATTATTTTAATTAAGGTATTACTAAATAAAGTGAATATTAAATCGATATCCCAATGTGGCTTTTTTAATACAGGGAGGTAAGCGAGAGTTGTCTGTTTATGTTGGGATGGATGTGAACGCAAGACCTTTAAGCTGGTCACGACATGCAATTTTCGCGCCTACAATTATTTGGTTGTAGGAGTGACTACCATTGTAGCATATGGAAGCGCGCGCACATGCGATTGCACTGCAGCTTACCACGCATTACAAAAACGTAAGTATTATAAAACAAAAAGGAAAACCAAAATTATTATTGAACTGCAAAATAATTATACAGGTGCATACCGCTCACGCAATGGGCAAATAGCACGACTAGCTGTAGGAGAGGGCTGGGTTCAAACTTCACAGCTAATTCCAAAATTAAAAGGAGAGCCAAGGCGCTAGATAATTTTAAGCCCAACAAAGTTTTCCAATAAATCACTGAAAAAAATACCAGACAGTAGGCTTGCGGTAATTAACAAAAAAAAATATTACTAAACGTTTATTACAGAAGTAAAAAAATAGTGACACACCTTGATTGAAATTAAATTTGAATTGATTTTTAGTATTTAAATTCATCTCATATGAAGCCGGATGCATTAAATCAAGCGAATCACAGTGTATACTGCAATTTCCAAACATATGAGTGCGCATTCATATTTACCATCGTTGGAAAACCAATAGCACAAGGCTTCGAAATAAAGTGTTAATCAAGTAGTACAAGCTCCACAAAAATATATATATAATACGATATAAACTTTACAAGAAAAACACGTTGCAAGGGATCGTAAGAAAATACACCATAATCAATATTCTTTTACAACTAACTCGACAGGTAACTAAAAAGGTACGCATTATCTTAAAATGTAAGTACACAATGCTATAAAACGCGAAATGAATTTTTGATTCGGCGTGATCTCCACTATGGCAGTCAATACAAAATAGCGATACACCAAAAAAAAAGCTTAGCGATTACTTCAAATGAACGATGTGAGGTAAGTAAGACGATACAACGAAAATTTCGTACTTAGCCTAGGTCCAAGATAGAAACAGCTATCACATCCTTCATAACAGGGCTCAATGCACGTAAGCCGAGCCAGACTCAGATCTATAGCCGCTGCTTCGTCTCAGATTGGAAACTCAACCAGACCAATCCCAGAAAACAATGAATTTTCCACAAGGCGTTGCGTTGCGCCCTGTTCTCTCCATGGTTTTCTTGACCGGGTAAGTAAAAAAAGGCCTATCGAACGGATAGTTAGATATAAAGAAATTCTTGGGTTCGACACATACCCTGTATGGAGGCGGGCTTTTCACACTCGGATGTATTAAACTGAAGATTGTTAAGCCAGGAAATATGTCTACTGTAGTGAATTGGGCGAATCCAGCATCAGCTGATTGTTATCGACGAAGGCCAAGGGTCTCGAAATATTACTAAATCTCACCCACTAAATCAAATACCGAAATGTCGATAACAACAATTTGTAGTAAAACATTAAATCCTGCTTCATGCAGTTGGAATTTTACCAAAATTGTTTTACTACGTCCCCGCTTTTCAGCTTTAACTCAGGCCCTCTGTTCAACGCGTGTTCTGATACCCGATGGGAAAAAGAAGGCCACCTTCAGGCGCAAGAAACCAAGGTGAAGATGTTTCCATGCTGAACCGGATGCAGCAATCGGATACACTTTTGAATTAAACCGCCGAATTAGCATTTTAGCGTTACCTACCAATGTAAACAAAATTACAACAAAAATATATTTGGCAAAATGCATCGTTAATGTTACTTAATCGCCTAAAAGACTGTTAACAGAAACACTTAAAAAAAGAACATTACCAAAGTGTCCAAAAAACCGCTGCAAATTGAATCAATACTTCCATATCCAATTGTCAAAATGACATTTACGTTTTTAGTTTTTATACTATACGTTTAATAATCAGGTTTTGAGCATTTTTTCTCTCTTCACATTTTTTCTAAGACAAACACTCCTCGTGATATTAGCAAAAATATATAAATGTTTAAAATCGTTTTTTCCAAATAACTCGAAAATTATCAACTTAACAAAAAAGTTACAAGAGTGCTTTCTGATCAGAAATTTAATTTTCTATATAATACCAAAATTTAAAAAAAAATCGTACTAGCAGGGTCCAAAATAGGTTTTTTTTGGAAATATTTCGAAAATGTCAAAATTTTAGATAAATTTTCTAAGTGACGCTTTTTGCTAATATCTTCTAAACAGTTTGCTGCACCGAAATTTTTAAGAACGAATAATACTCGCAGTTATACTACTAATCACATACTAAAACGAAAACAAAAAAAATAAAAAATTGCAAAAAGGGTAGTTACCACCCAATTTCGCCCTCTTCCCGATACCCTACTTACCCTACAAACAAATGGTCGCTTTGGGTAGTTGAGATTTATAACGTTTGCTAAATTTTAAGTTCATATATTAAGGCCGTCCGCAGACGGGTCGTTTGCTACGCGAAGCGACTGCGTCTCGTACTCGAAGTCGAATACGTATTATCGCACGCGGAATGATCGTTCCGATCGGATGGCGTTCCGCACACGGGTCGATTTGTATTCGTCAGTTTGCCTGCGACATTTAGTTGTTAAACGTTATTATAATAATTTATTATAAGTGGTTTTGTTCATTTTTCTTGTTATAATGAGCAGTTCTAGTGATGAGTAGGACACCGTTATGGCTTAATATTGGTGCCTTCAAATCAAAAGAAAAGCAAGGTAGGTTCTTAATATAAAATAAAATAGTAAAAAAGGAAAAAAGATTATTAAATAGGCACACAAAATAAGTGCTTTAATAAGTAATAATAAATGTATACTTTACTTTTGTAGGAAGAGATTATGGGTAGATTCTTATATAGAAAGAAACTTTCAAAACCGATTGTCTGTTGGAGCTTGGAAGTTACAAGAAAGTGATGCAAGATTTTTGGCATTGTATAGAATGTCAAAGAATTCGTACCTTAGGCTTGTGGAAGCTCTAACTCCAGCCTTTCATTATTGGATACAAATATGAGAGGGGGTGTTTTAAGTGCAGAAGAACGCGCGTTGCGCTCGTCGTGTGCAATTTTTCTCGTTCCAAACACGTCGTACGAAACGACAGACGCGTGAGACGGAAACGCTTCGCATACGTTTCGACTGGCAGTCGAAACGTATGCGAAGCGATTCCGTCTCAAGCGTCTGTCGTTTCGTGCGACGTGTTTGGAACGAGAAAAATCGCACACGACGAGCGCAACGTGCGTTCTTCTGCACTTAAAACACCCCCTCTCATATTTGTATCCATATAATGAAAGGCTGGAGTTACAGAGCTTCCACAAGCCTAAGGTACGAATTTTTTGACATTCTATACAATGCCAAAAATCTTGCATCACTTTCTTGTAACTTCCAAGCTCCAACAGACAATCGGTTTTGAAAGTTTCTATCTATATAAGAATGTACCCCTAATCTCTTCCTACAAAGGTAACGTATACATTTATTATTACTTATTAAAGCACTTATTTTGTGTGCCTATTTAATAATTTTTTTTCTTTTTTACTATTTTATTTTATATTAAGAACATACCTTGCTTTTCTTTTGATTTGAAGGCACCAATAATAAGCCATAACGGCGTCCTAGTCATCACTAGAACTGCTCATTATAACAAGAAAAATGAACAAAACCACTTATAATAAATTATTACAATAACGTTTAACAACTAAATGTCGCAGGCAAACTGACGAATACAAATCGACCCGTGTGCGGAACGCCATCCGATCGGAACCATCATTCCGCGTGCGATGCGTATTCGACTTCGAGTACGAGACGCAGCCGCTTCGCGTAGCAATCGACCCGTCTGCGGACGGCCTAAGTCTTTCGAAAGTTATCGTGTCCACAAACAAAACCACAGACGCACAGACACACCGACAAGAAATTTGTTTTTGCTCAATTTTTTGCGTTTTCGACCATTTTAAAGCGAATGAGCAAATAAAAATTTTTGAAAATTTTTTTCGCCATCCGTTGGATGTGGAAGTAATTAAATGACCGTTACAAGCTGCTCAACCGTGTAAATAAAATTCTCGCTTCCTTATAGATTTGTTGGTCCTAAGATTCATCTATTTATCTTAAACAAGCCAATTTAATAATTTTTAAGGCAACTTACACAAAGTAGAAACGCTTAAGTACTGCATCCGTCGAGGGTAACATCTCGGCTCCTAAATGTCGGAATGATTTCGGGTTTTTGCTAGATAGTAGTTTATGGTATATAGGTGTGCCCTAACAACTTTTTTGAGGTAGTTCCACTAGCGTCTTCCCCTAGAGTCAAAGTGCTCATTTTTGATACGAAATTGAACTTGATTTTTCATGCTGAGTAAGACGTGCATGTCAAATAATATGGATTAAGGATATGAAGACCTTAAAGTATGATATTAAATACTGATCTGTGACCGTTGGGTTACTCTAGCAACACCCAAGTATATCGGTTTTTATTAATTTTTGTCAGTATTTAAATTAATGAAAAATGTATTGATTCCTTACTATAGCACACAGCTACCAACGTCCCTTTAAATACCATTCTGCATATGTATCATCTCGCATGTACTATTTGGTCACAAATACACTAAATATTACTGCACGACTCGTGCCTTCGCGCAGCGCCAACATTAAATGCAAACACCGAATGCGCATCCATATGCATGTTCGACCAGGAGGAATTGCATAACGATGTGCCGTTCCGGCAGGTATAATAGTTAGAGTAAAGCATTCCGATGTCGTTGAAACTTCTCACCGCTACAGGCGCGCCACCAGAAACTTGATAGGTATTACCCAGATAGCGAGCACTCCAATTGTGGCTGCAGGTGTGGTAGACTAGACCATAATTCAACCAAAGGGGAAGGAAGACTGTATCATATCAAAATGAATTTAAATCTTTACCTGACTCATCGACGTGTACCTAAATGTTGGTTGTGTAAGGACTAGTACATACTAGGCGTTGGATTGGAATCCTAAACATTGCAAATTTGGTTTTCTATTAGAATTAATGTCATAATTGAGTCGTTTGAAACACGCAGAAATTAAAAGAATGGAATTTGTCGTGTAATACAATAAATAAGGATATATACCATGTCCATTACACTTTCCTTATTTCATTTATGGAAAATAACATTAGGTGTTGTTGAAAATTTTTTTGAATTGTGCCGACTTCAATAATGTCTGGTTCGACCGATTTTGTTGCACGCTTTACACTTTGGAATGGTAAATATGGGTCTTACATGAATACAAGTTTCTCATGTCAAAAGGATCTTACAAAAATAGCCAAAAAGATAGTATAGTAAAGAGCCTGAAGTGAGATGGCAACTGAGGTGGTAAAAGCGGCTACACAGGAAGCAAGGGCAAGTAAACAAGGTAACAGTAACAAATGATGTCTCTGCGCTGACAAAAGCAAATTTAAGGAAATTTGTCAAAGATCGCAGTAAGCAGCTTCAGCAGCATTCCAAAAGAGATATAATATCAGAATTGGGCCTATTGAATATGCTGGTGAGGATATCGATAAAATTCTCGTGAATATAGGTTTAAACAAACCGCTTCTCTTCCGCCCTACGCAGCTGACCATTATCATTGCGTTGGAAGGCGGAAATCTAGGTCCCTTGCTGTTAAATTTGCAAATTTCAAGTTTCAAGTAACATTTTCAACCTCCAGTACTTACGTCACCAGGAATCTCTGCGTGTGCTGTCAGTGTTTGCTAATCAAAGAAAAGATGCCAGTACACAAGTTAAGCACAGATGCTGAGCTGGAAGGTTTATTTACTGTGGTTGATAGGTGATTGAGAAAATGATGGAATCTTGATATATATTTTGTTTGTTATATTTTCTTCTTTGGTTACATACTTGAAAACGTGTTTTTATTGTTATATGCTATTTGCAACGGACTTGTTACAAAGTTATATCTTGAGGCCAATTTTTTCCATCATATACAATCCTCACTTTGAATCCGTTGTGAAGTCACGTAATTTGCATTGTCTTGCTAGGATACTACAATTTCACAAATTTTTTGACTAATTTTTTTTAGAAAATTGTGTTATCGGGCTTTCTGACAGTTGTCGGTTAGGTGTTATCCCTGACGGCAACGGACACCATGAAATACTATTCGATGACACGCAAGCACTTGCTTCAACGGCCGAGTATTATTGTCGACTAGTCCGGAAGCAGTGTTGCCAGGCCTTGCTTCACAAATTATGGTATCAACTTCAAAATATTATGGTATTTTGGCACAAATTATGGTATATGCATTATCGGTGGTTGACGATCAACGACGACATATACAGGGTCCGCCACCTAAAACTCCCCAGGCTCGTATTTTCTTTATTTTTTTACGTACAACCTTAAGTTATATGTCAAAGTGTAAGTCTTTTTAAACTCTTTGAAGATAGTGTGGTGAGTGTTCAAAAAATTTGTTTGCAGATTATCATATTTTGTATTTAAAGTTAATTTTTGTAAATATTTTTTAACCTTACCTCGTATAATAAATATTGCTTCACAGTTGAATTCCGACTTTTGTCTTCTTCAATTTGTGTCATTGCCATGTATGCGTAATTTTTACTCCTTAGTGAAAAACAAGAAAAACTTGTCGTCGCCATTTTCTTTAAATAGGATTGTTCAGAATTTTTAAGTGTTAGTTTAGTAGCTTATTACAGTACAAGTTATGCCTACATACCCATCGCTGTACAAAAAAAAACCAAAATTTTGAGTAACTTTTGAATAAATCAAGTACAAAGTTCGCTCTAAAGAGAGAGAGGCTAGGAAATGAAACCCTGTGACGAGGCTAATACGCGATGTAGAAAACCAAGCTTGCCATGATGTAATTTTTGTGTTATAGAAAAAGAAATTGTCTTTGTGCAAATTATGGTATAATGTGGATACCATAATAGTTTATTATGGTATATGGTATTTGTCATACCATTATGGTATATATACCATAATTATGGTATGGATGGCAACACTGCCGGAAAGCCATAGAGATTGAAAAACGCAAGGCCAACTTTAACCGGCAAGAGGAAACTCTTAAACTAAGCAAAGCCTGGCTACCGGCACTTGCCAATACCAAAATTGCCAAGAAACGAACTGATAAGGGACCACCACGGTTTGCGCGCGAGATTCGAGCAAGCAACACGACGTCAGTTTGGCAGTTTGCCGCAGAAGTCGAACCAAGACAGAAGCACTTACGGACCTCTGAGGATGCCGGTCACTCGAACCGGTGAAACGTCAACCGACAGTTTTCTATAAATCTTGGCCGCGAAAGCCTAAACCAATATTAAAAAAAATATTGTATGTTGCGTAATTAATAAGGTCTTTCTAAGCCAAATGGTATATCGCGTTGTAATTTTTTGAGCGTGTATTTGACAAAAGATGTAATCCACATTAAAATAAATGGAAATGCAGTTCCTACTGTTAATCCTGCATTTGCAGTTTAAGAAAATATGATCATTGATTACATATTTCCACTATAGTTGGGTTGGGTTGACTAAATATGAACAGATGTAGATTGTCACGTGCTTCTTGCCTAATTCATAAAGTTTTACTACGCAAAACCTTTTGTGCCACTATACAAACCTGTACAATAAGATAAGTTTTCGCATCGATGTCAATCATTTCAATGTGAGGCATATACTATTATTCGATTTACAACTAACGTCATACCAAGATGTGCAAGCGATTTGCTCCTATTACATGCGGTTCGTTTTGAAGGTTCTTGTATCAGAATACTAAACAATGTCTTATTTCTTGTTTCAGAAAACGTCAACGGAGTATTTTTGTTAGCCAGAAGAAACATGCTTTAGAAATTGATTACGTACATGACTGTGACCGTGTGAGCCTACCCGAAAACTGATAATGGAGCAACGGAACTGGAAAAGTGATATGTATCACCAACTTGCTGAAACTACAGTTCTTAAATGCTACTTTTAAATGAAACAGCAAAACTTCTTAACATCCTCCGATATTGATCAACAGTAACTTCCACAGCTAGTTTTGCCTATACGGGACAATGGGGTCCACATTGTTACTATTGATGCACTCCACTTTACGAATTTTCTGGTGTTCAGATCCGGATATTTTGTGTATTTACAAATTCACGTAAGTGGGAGTATGTTTTCTTAATGTATTGATTTTCCTTGTAAAGCCCGCATTATGCTGTTGTTGCAACTTCTAGTTGCTGCATTTGCTGTATTTTATAGGATGGCAATTAAACTCATGCAGAAGATTTAGCGGCGCTGCAGAATATCCTGGGCTTAAGTCTTAGACGCGGCAAATAACTGCTTTTTAATTGACTGACATTGATACATTGCAAACTGAAACAGCAACTAAATTAACGACAAAATGACGAGTGAGTGACTTATAACCAGTACTATTCTTAAATGAACTTTTATTATGCGTGCTAAACGAAATGCTTGTTGTGACAGCAAAACTGCCCGAGTTTTTAAAAATAATTCTTAAAAGGCACGAGGTGCAGGGTTTTGTATCACGCGTGTGTCATTTACTGCTCATCTTGTTATAATGTGCGTCTTCACGTATCTACACAATTTTTCTTGCGACCGTACCTTCCATCGACCTGTAAGTAAAAGCAAAATTTATAGAATTTATTTATGACTATTTGGTATGACGCGCGAATTAACATTTCTGCTACCGGGATTTTGACTATTGCTCCTTGAATCACAAGAGTCCATTGACTGTGGAATAGTTAGAAAAACTATTTTCTTTCCCAAATCCATGCGTTAAAAATAACTTTTCTGCATTTATGTCCGCTGCACTCTGTAAGTATAATGCTACCTTGGGTAAATACCTAGACATAAGACAAAACCTGCACTGTGCTATGCTGTTTACACTAATAACTAAACTATACACTTGTGAGCTGTAGAACTGTGCGCGCCAGGAAAGAATTCTGACCTTAGCCTGAAATTGTGACCATGAATAATGGCGGGCACACCAATGATTTAAGTGTCTGGCGACAATTTTTGTCCCCACCACGTCCGCCTTCTTTTCTGGCGCGCACATTAATGATTAGCCGGTCTTAGGGCAGACATCGTAGATTAAAAAAACTATTTTAAACTAAATTCCATCAGAATCAGATATGAAATAACAAATCGTACAAAATCAGTACTGTACTCGTATTGAATTTACCAGACAATACGTTTTTTGTATTTGTTTTGTCGCCCACAACTTAAATTAAAACATTTCTTTTTCACTTTAATACTCATGACTGCTGTCTACAGTTGGACTCATATATGGCAAACCTTTCGTGTTCTATATAGTTCTACGTAATCCATCCTGCATCATCCAAACATACTCTTCGATTTCATTATGTACCTGACCGCAATACTGCTCCTGCGACGTTGGTATTCCTGCACGGCCAGTAGCCGGCAGCGAGGCGTTGTATGATAGATGCGCATTTTCCCAACGGGGTCCCTAATGCACGGCCCCTTTGGCGTTTACCACCAGAATGCGTAGCCGCGAAAGAGCAATAAAGAACTCCGGTCCTGATGGAATCGCTGTTGACCCTTTTATCCAAACTGAAGTACTCGAATCAATAGGGTAGCTACACTCGATTATCTTACCGTCCCAGAAGCGCGTCGCTGACCGCCGAATGTAATTTACATTGATTTCGAGTCTGATGAAAACTTTAAGTAAGCCTTTGTTTTCCGCCGGTTGGGATTCCCAGGGCTGGTGTTTGAATAAGCGGATCTCTAATACATGTTGATCACTGCAATTCGTGAATGTTTTAGCGAGTAAGATTCGGTAAAACAATACGAATAATAGCTCGACTGATTTAACGAGGAGTTTTTATGCGAGCTGTATGCGCATACAATTCTGTCTACTCATGAGTTAAGCACTATGAGCGACCTTTGTCATTCATTTTAAATTTGATTACCATAGAGTCTCGGAAACATTCGGTTAAATTACATGAACGTTCTCTTTTTATCATTTAGTGCAAATAGGAATTTACTAAACCATCTCTAGATAATTATTTAAGTTATCTAGTTAGTACATGTATTGGTGAATTAACAATGTCTTCGGGTTCTTTTGTAATGATGATAATTCCATAGTAACGTAACTGTCGCGGCCGGAGTTGGTTTGGAACATTGGTTGTTTTGGTTTAGACCGGAACGTTTCGTCCGCTCCTTCAAGAGGCATCATCAGAACAGGGAACTTCTACCGTCCAACCCTTCCAAAGCAGAAAAAATTGCCCTTAAACGCAGAGAAAAAGGTGGCTYTGTCTTGTGTGCTTACAGTTACAGTATTTAACTGGTAAGTATAATTCAACTTTTACCATATTATATGATTAATACATAAATATTAAGCAAAACACACTTGGTGCTACTAAACATGTTGTATATGYGGGGCAAAGCAAAACATATGGTATTGTAGCAAATACCAGGTTTATAGTTTTCTGAACCATACTTTTTTCTCAGTGGATATATAAAMCCCAGCTTAAAGATAAGACAGGTCATACATCGCTATTTCACAYAATCCGACTTCAAGATAGCGGTAGCCGGTGCAAGCAGTGCAAGCAGCACAGCACAGCACGCAAAAGTAACTCCAATCTATAAAAAGGGAAGTAAAACGGATGCAACCAGCTATAGACCTGTATCAATCCTTTCATTTTCTTCTGAAGTAATTGAGGAATTACTTTGCAAACGTATAACTTGCTAACAGTCAGTTCAACGTATATGGTGCACCACCCTATAGTGTCGATGTAAGATTTTAAGACCTGTCCTGCTTTGTTATAAAATGCAGAATGCATTATGATCATTAAGCATTTATTGGCACCAGTTGGCACATGTATTGAAACACTCTGGAAACGAGAAAATCTAGTAGGCATCGATGTTGATGGTAATCAACCACATGTTTATTGAGTAAATTAATCATGTGCTACGTAGAATTAATTGAAAGAATGTTGGGTACATATTGTTTAAAAAGGATTGAATACAACGAAGCTGAAAATAGAAATAAATAAAATAAAAAAATAAATAAATGGCGCTGATGATATTCCATTTCATTTAGCATAACAATGCGAGTTATATAGTTCGCTACACGTACCGAAAACGGACCGGTGCCAAGACCTTGCTATGTGGAGTGATCGTCCGAAAGCTGTTTTGAGGTACTTCAACGCTTATAATAAAGGTAACACTAATCAACAAGATTTTTGTTAAACAAAAAGTATTCTGTGTTTTAACCACAATTATCCGCTGTCATAAAAATTTAATTTTGTTCTGTAACCTACAGTTTTTCTGTGGCAGATACGTTTTATAAAATCGCGCTTTGTTGCTTTCTTCGTGTTTATAGAAGTTAATTAAGTTGTTCATTCTTTCTTTTTTCTGATAATATAATAGTGTACATACAAAATTGTGCAAATGCGCCAAGAAGCCGTTTGAAACCATCCTGACCGACAAGAAAGTTCACAACGTTCATAAGTAGTTGTTATAATGAATATTTTGGCTTTCCCGTGCGCCATGGAAATAAATCTTAGGTACTTCAGGGTTTGTAAGCCATTTCTCCCAAGAAGGGGATTAGGTTTTCTGTAACGATATACATTCGGTAAAGACTACACTGGACCTAAAGTACTGTCCAGCAGATTGTCGTTTTTTCATCGGTTTATCAAAAGTTAGCTGAAAGGCTGTTTTAATGCACAACGGAAATATGTATCTTTCTGTACCAATAGCCCATGGTGCTAACATGAAAGGGTCTTACGACAGTATGATACTGCTTTTAGAAAGGCTTCATTTTGACCAACAATCATGGAAAATATGCGCAGACCTGCAATTTTGCTTAAACTACAACTGAGTTATACAAATATTGCTGTTTTCTCTTTGAATGGGATATCAGAGATAAGGAAAATAATTATATTAAGAATAAATGGCCCAGCGCAGTTCCCTTATTCCAGGACATGGAAAAAATATTTTAAATACACTTTTAAATAAATCTGAAGACCATCTTTTGCCACCATTGCATTGACCTTATGAAGACTTAGCAAGGGATTTGTATATATAAAAGAAAAGTTTCCTAACATCAGTGAAGCAAAAATAAGAGAAGGAATATTTGTGGGCCGTCAAATAAGAGAGGTAACAAAATACTATGACTTCGATCAGCAACTCAGCAATAACGAAAAACAGGCATGGACATTTTTCAAAAATGTTGTCAAAGGATTTATATGTTACCACATTGCTAAAGACTACGATAATCTAGTTAAAAAACTTTTAATGTCATATAAAGCTCAGGCATGCAATATGTCATTGAAAATACACTTCGTTCATTCTTATTTGGATTTCTTCCCAAAAAAAACCTCGGGGCAGTCAGTGATAAACTAGCGAGCACTGTCATCGAGACATATAAAAATGGAGAAGCGGTATCAAGGCAAGTGAAGTACTAATATGCTAGCTGATTACTGTTGGAAACTTAAAAGGGACATTCCAGATGCACAATACTCAAGAAGATCATAAAAAAATTATCAGAATTCTTTGATTAATGTTTAGGGTTATTTGATTTAATAAACAATCTCTTGTGGTTTTTATAAAACTTTATGTAGTTTTGCATGTGGGGATAAATGTGACGGGGAATAAGACGAAAGTATTCAAATTTAGAAAACAAAATAAATCAAAAAAATCTTCAGACGCACTCTCAGAAGTTTCTAAACACACGTGCAGTCCAATGTATGTAAAACAAAAAATAATTACGTTTTAAAGGGATATCGAAAGGCACCAATGAAGTTTCACGTGGTGTCAACTCTAGCTTTTAAGAGAAGATTTTTGTCATAATCACCCCGTTCTAAATAATTTCTACCATTTCTTTGTCCAGAACCGTCACTTGGATAAGAGGGGCTCACCGCAAGATAAATGCAATTCTTCATCTAGCAGCTGTAGTTTTCTATTACAAAAAAATTGATGTTCTGCACGTTTTTTCTGTTGTTAACAGTATTTAGATACATTGCATACAGTTTCATTTTAAAACATTAAAAGTTAAAATGTTTATTTATTTCGCCAATTTTTTAAATAACTAATCAGGTTCACCTTCGTTTTCAGCGCTTACCTTGCCCTTGCAGTGGCCCGACCTAGAAGAAGCTCTGTCTTTATGTGTTAACCTTGAAAATTTATTAACTGTCATCGCATTCGGTCGATCATAAATAACCCATGCTAAAGCCATCGATTTCTTTCACCTTATACAACGCGAGACTTCGTTATCATTTTGGCGCAGTTTGAGGGGTTCATCGAATAGTTCTGACCATCCAAGGGTTCATGGCTTTTAGCGAGGCCGACGATGCATGCTATCCGGCATCATTCACTGTTAGTGTTCAAAGGGCTCGTACAGATGGAAATGTCATCAGGAAAATTTGTCTTTCCAACACATTGCTCGCGTCCGCAGCGAAGCCTATTTCTCTAAGCTGGATTTAAACCGGAGGGATGGTTTTATAAAACAGGAAATTGCATTTTTCTTGTTCTCTAAAGTCGGCGTTTATGCCCCCTTCATTAATTGGAAAATCTATTACTATAGACGATTATTTTTTTGCTCAAATGTTGCATAAACAGTTAAGTAAAATGTTGCTTTCGTTATTGACAAATAACAAGAACGATCGTCTTCAAAGGAACTGTATTTCTTCCCTTTCTACATAATACACAAGAATAATTGTATTTCTACAGCGATGGCTGTGCATGCTTGTTCGCACAATCTTTTGCGCGAATAATCGTCAAGTCAGTTTCCGCTGCGTCGCGATTACGCAAACGCACACACACACTTCGAGCCGGTAGGTGCTGACATCTCATGCTATAGAACGAACGGCGAAAAAAATCAAAATTTAAATCGAAACGGAACATGCCGCCCTCGTTAAAAGTGGTGATTTTCAAAATAAGTAAACTAACACATGAAAAATGAAAATGAACAATGGTGTTTTTCAAAACAGTTATTGGAAAAAACTTTTGAAGTTTAATCACTATCACACGGTAACACGCGTATTTTCTTTTTACAGCTCGACGCAACACACTACCACTGGCAGTTTTTAAGTTGACGATCCTGGTGTTGCCGTCCGATCGTGGGTATAGATCAGTGATGCGTGCAAGCTTCCATTTGAGTGGAAGAGTGTTCTCGTATCTAAGTATAACCAACAGACCTGGCTTTAGTTTGGTTGTGGTATCGTCAGTTCTTTTATTTATTTTATTTATTTATTCTTCGTACCAACGAGTCCAAAAATCCTGGACTAATTGCTGAAGAACCTTGCAATGTTGTAATCCGTTTTATGGCACGTGCCGAACCTCGTGTTGAGGAAGAGCAGTTAATGCCGTTCCACTAAAGAAATGGCCTGGTTGAGGGCTGTGAAGTCGTTGGGATCACTTGATATGGGAGTCAAGAAAAAGGTATTTAATGCGGCTTCAATTTGAGTAATAAATTGGCAGTACATTTCGTCGTAAACGAAGTTTGGTTGATTTTATAACAGATTCCCAAGTCCACCAAAGTGTGGGGGGCGTCTAAGAATAAAATGTCACTTAATGTAATTTTTATCAAGAAAATTCTGGTTGCTCGCTTACTGGAGAAAACCAATCGTAAATTTATTTTAGTTCTGACTGCGCACCTACGAAATTTGTAGCATTGTCTGTATTAATCTCTCTGTACAACCCACGCCTAGACTCTTTAAAGAATTCAAAAATGCTGCTGTCTCCTCCTCTCCTGTCTAGATGTACGGCTTTGGTAGAAAAACAAACAAAAGCGCAGATGTCTTCACCAAATTTCTGCTAATTTTCCGTCTTTAACATTTATTCGACCTGCGAAGTCGATTCCGACAACTTCAAATTAATGATTTTGATATAAATGATCGCCTAGATATAACTCGAGCTTTAGGCAAGTCGCCCATTTTATGAGACAAACTGGAAGGTTTAAGACCTACAACTTACGCAACAGGTCGAACTCAACGACCTCTATGTAATTTGAATTCGCGTAAGTTGTGCCTCCATGGTAGCACACAAACTTTGTTTAACTGAGACCTAAACCTAATGGAAATAATTTAGAAGAATATAGTATATTTAAATATTGTACAATTTAACAAATTATAATATTAAATATTGCTTTAATGAAAAAGCATAAATCAAGGTTGTCTTGGTGTACAACATTCAAGTATAGAGGACTTTTGAATTCGCGTAAGTCGGAATAGCGCAACTCTGGGTATTATTACTGGATATCAACGTTTAATTGTTTTTTCATACTTTTTTACAAAACATCAGCATAACATTTATTGAGATTTTGTCTTAAGTAATTTATTTCGCAATTATGTTTTCTTTGTGTTTACTGTAAGCAAATACCTGACTGGAACTAAAATAAATCMTTAGAAACWTCTAATTTAATTTAAAGGTGTTCCTAAGTGGTGGAAATAAATCCCTTGAACCTTATCTGTTCCCAATACTATAATTTCCACCCGCTGTAATAAACGTGTCCAAGAACAAGAACACAATCTAAGAAAGCAGAATTGAAATGCGCCATATTTCTGATACAAAAATGTCGTTAACAGTAAAAACGAATATCGGAATTGGTTAAAATTAACGATAACAGTAAGGCACCACTTTTTTTAAAGTAATTCATTACTTTCTAGAAAAAGTAATTTATAATTGTAGTTGCTATTCTGCTCAAGTAATGAGTACTTGTACTTGGATTATTAGGAACTTGCATGATTTTTTTCACTCTAATTTTTTTTCATATGAAGTTATTCTGTATTAGAAAATGGTGAGTAATCGTTTTTAGTGCTCATTCATCTGTATAAGAATAATAAAGTAAAATCTTTCGAAAGGAATAAGCAGTTTTAAACGCGAGTTCAAACGTATCGTGAGTGGTTGAATACAAAATTGCGTCACGCAACTGTAACGAAGCTTCAACCACCAAGGTCGCTCGCTGCATAAAGTACGTCAAATAGAACAGTACGCGTTAAGCTGATTTCTGACAGTAGCAAATACGCGCTCTGTTGCATAGTGATTTGTGCATTCCTGTAGCGTGACGTCACCGTTTCGCCGCAGCCGTTTGCTCGCCAGTATTAATCGCCTTTGGTTTAACTTTAATCTAAGAAGTTATTTAACAACCAATCGAAACATCACTGCAATTGTAATGTTTTTCTTTATGTTTTAAGACAATAATTACTTTCACATCCAACGGATGAAAAGTATTGTATCGCGAAAAAAATTTTCAAAAATGTTTGTTTGCTCATTCGTTTTAAAATGGTCGAAAACGCAAAAAAAATTGAGCAAAAACAAATTTCTTGTCTGTGTGTCTGTGGTATTGTTTGTGGACACCATAACTTTCGAAAGACTTAATATATGAACTTGAAATTTGGCAGACGTATAAATCTCACCTACCCAAAGCGACCTATTGTTTGTGGGGTAAGTAGTGTATCAGGAAGGGGGCGAAATTGGCGGGAAACTACCCTTTTTGCAAATTTTTATTTTTTTATTTTTTTTTTCGTTTTAGTATGTGATTAGTAGTTTAACTGTGAGTATTATTTGTTCTTATAAATTTTCGGTGCAGCAAACTGTTTAGAAGATATTAGCAAAAAAGCGCCACTTAAAGAAAACGGTTTTTCCTAAATATCTCCGATTGTATTTATTATATTCAAAAAATGAAAATACCATGAGATAGGAAATAAAATTTCTCACAAAAAGTGTCTTAGATAATTTTTTCAAAATTTTGACATTTTCGAAATATTTCCAAAAAACCTATTTTGGACCCTGCTCGTACGATTTTTTTAAAATTTTGGTATTATATAGAAAATCAAATTTCTGATCAGAAATCACTCTTGTATTTTTTTTTGTTAAAAGTAATAATTTTCGAGTTATTTGGAAAAAACGATTGTAACATTTATATATTCTTGCTAATATCACGAGGACTGTTCGTCTTAGAAGAAATGTGTAGATAGGAAAAATGCTCAAAACCTGATTACTAAACGTATAGTATAAGAAATAAAAGCGTAAATGTCATTTTGACAATTGGATGTGGAAGTATTGATTCAATTTGCAGCGGTTTTTTTATGCAAGTTCCTAATTGTTTCAATCACTGCCTATACATGATAATTTATGTGTACAAATATACCATTTTTATTGTCATGTAAAAAAGCGCATATAGATCACCATGTTATCAGACTACATATTATACCGATATGTTAATTTGCAAGTCTAGTATCTGTTACCAATTTTGTTGTTACAATGTAATGGCATTTTGTGTACTACTTTTGAACCTAAATATTATCCGAAAATTTTCTAATCTTTCCCAGCTATTTTTTTGCATAACGTGTCGTATTTTATTAATCCAAAAACCATCAAATATGAACTTACAACCTGAACAATTCTAAAAGTGCCAGTTTTCTTAGAGTTACTCTTTTTACTTTGCACAATGTCGGCGATATTCTAAGCCTTTTATGAACACTTACTGTTTTACACACGTGCGTAAATATCTAAGTTATTTACTCTCATTCTACGGCAAAAATATCATAATTTGTATAATTTATATAAACAATCAATATTGTTCTTCTTCTTCATCTGATATTTGAATTTCAGAGTCATTGTTGCAAATTAACAGTGTATTAAATATGTAGATAATGGTAGAGAGGGCACCATTATTGGTGCGAACCCAAATATCCATTTAGCGCGCACAAAAGATCAAACTAGATCGGCTTGTTGTCGGTTCAGTTGGTGTATTTTAAAAGAGCTTCTCTTTCAATGCATCGCTATCTGGAATACCGAGCACTCGATATAGCGTGAAATTATGCATCTGTTTTTGATTTTCACCCTACGGCGAAGAGATAATATGAAAATTTACCTTTGACCGGTTGTATGTTTGCGCTTGCGGTCAGTACATATTTGTTCCGGTAAATGACAAAACGCGGAACACAATGACTACATTAACGTTTAATTTCCGAAATCTGTTAGTTCAGTCCAACGATTACCTATATCACAACGGATAAAAATTATTGAACAATCTCTACTAAAATGTTCTCGCTATCAGACTTAACTTTCATTGAATCGAGGGGATTTTGTGGCTGTTATCTATTTTCATTTACACGGACTGTTTATCATTGCTTTTCGACTTCGATTTGATTTGAGAGTTTCAGGTATAAAGAGCGAACGCACATCAAAACGGTTTCCTCCGCTTGAAAAGGGACGGGTACCACCTACATTTCTTTTCACGCTACCTTAGTTTTCTACATTTTCTCTAGAAATCTCCGCATTTTTTCGATTAGATACTATTTATATCTGCAAAAAACGATTTTAGTTTGATAGTATATATTATGTGTAATTGAAGCAGTATAATTGCATCTTTTGTTGTTTCTGAGATATTACGCCAACTTGTATTTTTTTAAATGGATTTTATGCATTTTTCATGCTAATATCGGTGGGTTTTTTTCTCTAATTCGGAAAATATATAAGTAATACAGTAATATTATTTTCAAAAACTTAAAAATTAGTTACGAGCACGGTTCCATCTTGCTCGAACCTTAATGGGCTGTAATATCCGTTGTTTTAAGCATATTTTTTTCGTGGAAAATGGTACTGACATATAGACAGATGTGCCCGATAACGATATCGAACATGTCCAAGGCCCAATATTCATTTTTTGTCTTTCAGTGACGTGCTTCAATTAATATCGGAATAATTGAGCTGTAGCTGAAACACATTAATAGCGCATCATATAGCGCAGTAAATCAGCACCAGGGGGTTAGGCGTAATGGTCAATTAGTAACGACTCCTGATTTATTCGCAACCACCAGATGGCAGCAATAAACATGATTGACATATTAAGGCTTAATAATTTAGAATGGACAGCTATTCCTTGATACATTACCGCATTCAGCGAAATTTATTAATAGAATTTGACAATTTTCTCGTCCACGGAACAAAGAATTTGATATAGTGCATCTGCTTTGGCTGGTGGTTCTCGAAACGGTCGAATGCTAAATGTGATAATTCATCCAGACAGCTTTGCCTATTTTATTCCTATCACACAGGCCACAAAACGCAAATATAATTTCACATTACATACGTTCCGGAATAAATAAGTCGTTTGTCCCGTTTGGGAGTGATTTATGCGCACGAATTGGCCGGCATCTCTCCTGCTTCTGAGAATATCGGTCGCTGTGGCGCTCAGTGCCGTCCATTGGTAGATTTACATGAGTAATTGCATGCCGGTGTTGTGCAAAATATAGCACAACGCAGAAATTACGGGCGTATTTATGATTGGGAAATTCATATCCAGACACGTGCCTCTGGTTAATTGTCTAGCTTAGTAACTTAATACTCATATTAGCTCGCTATACCGATGGCTAATGGGGTCACTTTTATTGAATGAATATTGCTTTTTAGTCCATTTGGGCTATTTAAAATTATCCACTGATAACTTATTTCGACACAGATAAATTTAATGTGGGCACGTATTGTGCATTTTAGAAAAAAACATTTTTTTCTAATTTAAAAATAGTACAAATAAACAAATTACAAACTGTTCACGGCTGTTTCAGCTTTGGGCACTTGAAAAACAGTGTAACTTGTTTGCTTAGAGCAGTCTGCAATTTTGCACTTTTCCGGCATGATCATTTGAAATACTGAAGCGTTTCTCAAATATTCCAGTGAACTCATGCGCGCATGAGAATTGTTATATACATGTATGTTTCTACTGTTGTCTGAATATTTCAGTCATAAATTGAAATTTAAACTATAACCATTTTTCATAAGCAATATGAATAAAATTAATTATTATAATATAAATTAAAGTAATTCTTATAATTCCCATTGATTCAGTATATGCTAGGTTTTGATGAAAATAGTATATAAAGGCTCCAAAACTGAGCTTAATGGAATTCCCTCCGGCGCATTGAATTATATTATATTATATTCTTTACATTAAGGACGAACATTTAAATGTTAATCTGTTTTGGATTATGTTTATATTTACTAGAATCAAACAGTAAATAATTAGTTTTTAAACTGCTCTTTATTCACGTAAACTACTTATTGAAGGCGAGATTTTATTTCCTTATTTCTGCTATGTTCTCATCTTAAAGTTCCTATTTCAACAAATAATTACGTTTCTTAAATATATCGTTAAACAGTGACGTCATAGAACACAATCCCCAAGACACCTGCACTCCCACATGGTATTAAGAACGCCGTGCTTTGATGTTATGGATTCCTCCCACTAGAGCTTTATTTTCAATTGTTCCGGATGAGCCGATTTCAACATTTCATTAATTAGTCATCAAGATTTAGATTCACTACCTATACCTGAAAAGAAATGTATTTTTTGCTCAATTTTTACTGTCATAATGATTTTAGTCTAAATATTTGTACAAGGATAATACGCACTTTATACAGGATTTTTATAAATGATCCATGCGTCCAGGCGCTTACGGTAATTATCGTTTAAATCAATTTGCCGTCTATGAGGAAAGAGAACACAATTCTTGTCATCTGCCGATTGTCGATTCGATTTGATACATATTAATATGAAATAACGCGTGAGAGTGTGTAATTTCAACATATGCTGTAGTATTTTCTGACATAATTGACTTAAAGATTTGAGAAAGCTCGGACTTCGGAACTGTGGAGTGACACGGTTTCGTATACCTTTTAGATTGTCTATCGTAGTTTTGAGGTTATAACTATAATAAGCCCGTTAATTTGTACTGTGATGAATTAAAAACGATGTTTTTAGCCTGCCACAATGGTAAAATTTAGAGTTAGGTTATGTAGAAGTGCAGTTAGCTGCACTACCGGCGTACCGTGTATTTTAAGGGGAAGTTTTCTAACCTAGAAATTGTAAACAGCTAAATTGTTGTGGTGCAATGTGCAATGCTAGTTATAAAAGGAGTGCATACATTAAAATGAGGAAAATACAGAGAATGACTGAACAGGCTTTCAAATTTGCGGAAAATAGTTAAATTTATAAAGCTTATGTCGGACGTAGTCCTATTGTTACTATTGTTATTACTTACCCTTTAAAGGAAAATATATTCGTGAATTGGTGGGAAATCTTTATTAAACCACCAATTTGATGGATATAACTTTATCCGCATCCTTCAGTACAGTATATGACAGTTGACAGTACATTGTGCTTATTGTAGCTTGGCAGCAGTTACAAAAATCAACTCTGAACCAACAACCTTAAAGATTACATAACCGTCAGATGTTAGACTCCGGTGTTGTTTGACTTCTCCCCAGGTAATTGGCAACGTGCTTTGTGCATTAAGGTCTGATGTATGAAATCTGATAGTTCTCAAAATTTTAAGGTTAGGTTTGATAGTTTGGTCCCCTCTCCCATCTCCCTTATAAACATTTAAATTTTCCGCCAATACTTTGCTTAAAATGACCATCTGCTGCGGTAATGTAATATATTTAGTGACTGTAGTAGATCCCGCACGCCACTGCCCTGCGATCAGAAAGTGACCAACTGTTGCAGCAATATCCAGTACCCAGACCGAAAACAGCTGCACTTGGGCAATGCACGTACACAGTATTTATTCTAAACTCACACGTTTCGAATTGTAGTTAAGACCTCTCAATAGAAACCAGCACCATGCAACAAGCGATATTTCCATTCTGATGGTATTACCACAAGCAAGGTATTAAGATGTTTTAATTAGCATCTCACGTCAGTGTATAATTTATATTCAACAGAGATCATCTGGTTTAATAAAAATTTGTGTATAAAGTAAGTAAAAATTTAGATGGCAATGCCATCTGTCAGCATTACACTGACATGATGACAAAGCCACCTAGCTCCACGGCACTTTTTGCAAGCGTTCAAGAACCGACATAGGTAAATGCATGTCTACGCTGTGCTCTCTGCACCGCAACCAACTGCAGATAGATCAATTTCGCTATCATTATATAAGGTGGTTCTTTACATATATTTAAATTGTAACAATTGCAGATGATGTCAAAAAATACTGAAGTATTTAACATCTGCAAAACGGTTTTTTTTTTAATGAAGCTGTCCTATAGTTATTACGGTTGTAGACTACAGTCAAATCTGCAGTAAATTACAAGGCGAGGGCTCTGAACTCAAGACTTTTCTAACCTTAGCAAACGTATGTGAATATTTTATTGTGACGCAAGATTAATTTTACTATTGTATATAATTATAAGAACGTGAAGTAGCTTTCTTCTTGGTCTGGTAGCTGAGCAACAACGTGGCCATCTGCACCAATATCTTTGAAAATGGTCTTATTCGACAGCTCGTGATCGACATTTTCGTGCAAACTATTTTTCATGTGCAAACTAAGTGATGTAATAACCAAATTTCGTAAAAGTGCAGGCTAAAAATAATCTGAAAGGTAGACCTCACGATTATAAATTATTTTAGCAAAAAGCTCTAGCTGAATCTTTTATCTTTCAGATAAGGATTCATTTGTCTCCAAATATTCAGTAGTTTTTAGGTGGTGTTGTTTTGTAATAGTAGGTTGATCTATCCAGGGACATAAAAAAATGAAGGTCGAGAAAATGTGCACAGATTGGCAAATATGTTACTGTACTTGAAAGTTGTCACTGCTGTCAGCTGTTCGATGTCTGCGTGCGGTGTGCGTGCTTTTCCAAAACAGGGATTTATGTATTTATTTTTAACAATTGGGCAGAAACTTACAAAAGGTAGATTCAACACACACAGAACATTTACACTCTTGACAGCTGACTCACCTGTCCACTGTGGCGTGCAATATTACCACGTCCTGGGTTTTGCAGACTCGCCAATTTTAAAATTTTTTCTTTTTTATAATTTTTATAAGTTTTAAGGGACATATTACGTTTATATTACAAGTCTCTTTTAGCATAATATATTGTCTTTCAAAACCCCGATGCAGGAGCGTTCCCCATTTGAAACTATCTAGATTAATCAACGATATTTGGCAGCCATATTCAGAAATTTATGCAACGAAGAAAATGAAATAGTGTCCAGTGACACCCAGCAATATATCAAATTATGAAATAAAAATTAATCAAAACCCGTATACACGGGTGCTGCTGGCTCATTCACCACCATACTCAGCTTCAAAAGTCACGTTTATTGCACTTTTAGATACTATAGTGTATGCCCGTCATAACCTTAACCAAACTGTCACAAGCAACATGGTTCTTAGCTTCAAAAGCCGCATCCAATGATACTAATGAAGTAGTGTATCAAATTTTGTGCAGGGTTTCTATAAATGATTCAGGCAACACGGGCGGCGTTGATTTCTCAATTCTTTGTGCCGCCTTTTATAATACTGCTGCCACGCTACAATATGCATGGTGATCACTGAAGATCAATGGGCACCAAAGTACTGAAGGTGGCAGACCAAGTTGCAGTCACGAAATTGATGGCTTTATAAAGATTTGCTATACATTTACTGTTCCATTTTTCTTTCAAAGGCAAAAAATAACAATAATTATTGACAAGCTTACTGTAGCCACAACCTCATAAATACGATACCTATATCACATAAAAGTTACAAGAAACAACGAAACCGTGTCAGCCCGCAGCTCCGAAGTCTGAGCTTTCTGCAAACTTAAAGTTGATTATTGCTCAAAACACTACACAATATGTTGAAAATACAAACCCCCACGCGTTTTCTCATATTAAAATATATCAAATAATTCAATAATCAACACATCAAACCAATGGTTCTGTTCACCTTCCTGAGAGGTGGCAAACTCATTTAATTGATAAAGGAGGCATTTTGACCTAGGGGCTTCACCCTAGTGACCCTGCTTAAAAAAAGTTGTTTTGTTACGTCTAGACATTATAAGATACTATGTAGCGAAAACCAGGAGTCAATCCGATGCTTAGCACAGTCCAGTCCTTCTGACACGCATAGAAACGCTAATGTTTAGACAGGGTTTAGAAAGACGATAGTGGCTAATATCAGGTGCCATTCTTTAACTTACTTGCAATATAATAAAATTAGCTTAGGACAAAACATTTTTTCTTTAAAATAAGTACTGAGGGTAATTATTGTTAATCCAGATGACATTATTAGACAATTGATGCTGCCGTGCGACTGATAAGTCACTATATTTAGATATTATAGAAGTAAATATGTCTAATATTGGTGCGGTCACTATAAATGCAGGTAGGTAACGATTTAGGAAATAATATATGACATAATTGTTGAATATAAGCTTCCATAGAAACGTACTAAACTAACTGATTTGGTTCTTCATGAGAGACTTTTTAGCTGCGGAAGAACTCCATTGCGAGATTTGCATATTTGTACGTCCTATGTTTTAGACAGGATCTTACTCCTTTTTGTAGGCAGTTCGCATTTTCTTCTTTACGCATAATATTTCTTATACGTCAGCTGCGTATTTCCTCAAGACCCACTTCCTGCATCTATTAATTTTTCTCAGAAGCTTTAATATAATAGTTTGATACAGCCGAAATTCACATTAATAAAATGTATTCCGCCAAACTCTTCAAACTGACACGTACGCTTTGCCGCATGTAAACACTAAAGAACTGATGTACACACCAGCGCATCGTTTAGACCTAGCTCCTGACTTTTGTGTATGATAATAGCATAGTAGAAATTTATGGATATTTGAGGTTTTCCTTTCGTTGTAGGCTAAACACTAACTGAATGCAAAATTTTAAGTTTGTGTATCTGCTAGAAGTTTAATGATCGATGAGCGAGTCAGTGACAAAACTGAAAAGCTTTAGCTGGTAACAGTTCGTAATCCATAAGTATAAATAGTAAGTAATTTAAAATTAAGCTAGTCATGGTAGGTTCCTCTGGCCACTGAAAATTCAAGCTTTTAGCTTGATCCACAATGAATTTACAGAGAGTTGAAAGTACTCTGAGTGGTTTCGAGAAAAGGAGGGTACGGCTTTGATTTTGCTCGATTTGGCGAGGGCACTGGTGTGTACCGTCACCCTCTAAACTACCTGTGCTAAAATGGTATATTTCTAAAAGCATATAAGGAGCCTTCATTATAAAAAAGCTAATCGGGTAAGCCCGTGATGGTTTTTGTCATCGAGAACGTACCTTGTGGTGCTGATAGAACATACAGAACTGTCATGACTATATCTTGTGTCGTCATACGCCGTATGTCCGCGTTCGAAATATAAGACCGTGGCATGTTCACAGAAATACATAGTTACCTAGAATTTTAAAGCAATGATAAGGTTTTATGATAAATGATCCTTGCGCATGTAGGGCCATACAGATAACATCATGACAAAGTCACAACAAATAGCAAGGCATATCACACATCTCGCCAATAGCCATTAACTCGGTCAGACTTGAGAGCAACATGGTGATTTACTGGTCTTCAAAAAATTTTCTCGGGCTTACCATAAGATTTAGTTGTCTAGATAAAAGATACGATGTTTATAGGCATGATTGATCCATCGTTTTTGTGAAAGCCCATTATAAAAATACTACTTATTGAATATATTCAGCATAAAATACTGTTACATTTAGGTATGCAGCAAAAATATTGGGGACCTATGCCTATTTTTAACTGGATTTGCATATCCCATTACCGTTTATGTTATGAGTTAGGGTATATACTCCTATGGATTTCATATCAACATTTTCCTTTACGCGTGACCGCAATATGTGTATTGCGGGCAAACTTGTAATACTTCGTTTTGATATTCGAGTTGTAGCCGGATTAAACATAAATGGGTAGGTACATGCTCAGCAGCTTTGTCAGTCATCTCCCTTGATGGAGGTAGGCATGAATGTTTGCTAGATATACTATAATAAGCCTGCCGATATAATGGGATCCCATGATACCCTTAATTAGTCGAGAATGTTTAGCTGCGCCCGTGTCTCCCTGTTCGTCCCTTTAAATCGAAATCCACTCGACGTCAAACAAAATATTGACAAAGCGTGTTAATAAAATCCTATTCTGTTGCTCGTATGTCCTTCCTTCTTCGCCTGATCCGTATTTGATTCTACTATTGAATTGATAAAAGTGCAGAGGCTAAGAAATTCCCGAATGGAAGCCCGGTCGGCGACGTGTGGGATGGGTTCTGGGGGGAGTCGGTGTAAATTCTCGCCAAAAGATCCCTGGCATAGGAAAGAGTTTCACCGGGACGGGGAAGGCATTCAGGCAGTAAATTTATTACGTTAGGTGGTGACAAGGGCTAAGGCGGCGAAGACGTATCGCGATAAGAAAAATACAATGACCGGCTAGTGCGAAATAGACTCCAGTTTACGCTGTTTACGGGATAAATGCGATTATGTTAGGTACAGAGAAAGAAATGGGCAATTAATTCCTTGGCCTGGGCACGTTGATTTATTCAGTGGGGATTAGCTGGTCCTACAGGGACCGTAACGTGAAGGTAAACGCTGTAGCTTAAATCCGGATAAAATATCCGGGATTTATTTAATTTAGCAACACATTTAAATCACAGCTACTCACGGTTAAACATTTTTATGGTTAACTTGAAATAATAAAGGCGCCAATGCACTTATCAAATCCTGGCAACTCTGTAGTAGTTTAGTGACCACTCGCGAGTAGCGTTGCTGTTGTTTTTCGATGCCAAGTAGTTGGCGCTTTTTTTGCTGTAGTCTGTCAAATTTTGACGGTGAATTGTGCGACTCACAGCCGCTGTGGTGTATAATATACAGTGATAAGAACTGATATATTTTGGTTTGAAGGCTTCCGTGGTTGTTGTCGATGACATGTAGTTTTCCGGGCTGGTTCCCACGTTGGTTATTTCGACACTCATGTCGGTGTCTTCCTCAGAAGTAGCTCTGAGCTCAGAATTAAGTATTAATAGTACTAAGTACAATGCTACTTACTGATACACATAAAGTTTTTTTTCTTATTATACATATAGCTAGTCCTTACGAAGTCAACAAATAGCCAAGTTAGCCCCGATCGTCGCACGTGGAGCCCCCTAGAAGATAACCAAATTTGTAAAAGATTGCATCCATCGACTTAAAAAACTCCGAATACAAAATTTTATTTATTTATTAACTAAAATGTAATTTATATTTTTACCTGACGCACCCTCTAACAGGGTGTTCACGGTAAGTCTACAATAGCTAACTTTTTTATTTGACGCCGTAGACTAGTGGTTTAAATTGGGAACCTCTATGAATTTTTGAGAAGAATTTACGTGGTGTTTAAAAAAACAATTGAACATCAACTGACCGAAACCGAGAAAAATAGCCAAAATTTCCAAAGTTTCTCGGAAGACAGACATAGAGAAATTACTAATTTCTTGAAAAATAGTACTTGGGTGAGAAAAAATTTCCACTTAAACACTAGTTGCAAAAATGTCAGCAGAAGAGATTCCGAAACGTAAACGCCATATTCTAATATTTGACATTTGTGTGAGCGTCCCTGAGCCTCTTACATAATGCGCCCGGCGACTGCGTCATCGGATGGAAAGGCAGCTGACAGGAGAGGCATTCATTCTAATCATTATGCTTAATAATCACCTAGTGATAAGACGTGTGTGTTGTATTTGCGAAGTAACCAATTAAGAAATCGTTAATCAATGAGTGTGATGTGTCATTTCAGGCAGGTAGCTGACATATTATATAACTATCTTGTATTCCATTGTCGTATACATTCTTTGAAATATTAATAAACACAGAGGTTTATAGTATGGCATTTCGCTTATAAGAAAAAGGTGATATCATCGATATGTTACAGCATAAGGTTTTATATGTATGAGGTGTTATTATACCTTAAGTGCAATATTGCGACATAATTAAAGTAACACAATGACAAAATGAACTTAACAAATAGATTGCAAGGTATTAAAGAAATAACTTATAGTAGAAATTACGTAAACATTTATATTTGGCGCGGAAACGGAAAGAGGTGTCGGTTATATGTTGTCGGTGGGGTTATGGTCAGGTTAGGTGGAAAGGAAGAAGGTTATGTAGATTAAGTATGCGATGTTTGTTGGCTTATGTACGCTCGGATATTTAAGGAAGTTCATTCTGTGGAAAAAGTGGTTTTTAACTGTAAGCCATTACACCGGGGTATAATATAAGTAGTTCATCCCAGACCTAGAAACTGTAGTTTAAATTATGAATCATATTGAATGCAAAGTAAGTCCATAATAATTTCTTTGAACTTGAACTTAAACGAATATTATCTGTTGCAAAAGTTATCATTGTGTTCTTTGTGACCCAATGTTAAGCTTGTTTCTAAATTGCAATACTACTTCATTTCTTTAACCTGTGACTCCACGGATACAAAATTGAGGCACTTTATAAGGCTTCTGTTCGTAATATACAGATCTAGTTAATTCTCTAGAGCAGCACGTTGTTCAAATGCCATTTACATGCAACCGATTTCAGTACGTTCTAACCGCATCCACCGTATACTTTGTTACATTTGTAGTTCTTGCAAACTTCTTAAATGATTTGGCTAAACAAGTTTTCTGTATTACCTACGCTAGTACATAAATCGTTGCTTATTATTTCTTTGAAATAGCTTTAAACTTCTCCCAAATCAATACGTTCCTCAAACCACTATACAACTTGAACTCGAATGGCAACTTTGCTAGCGATCTGCATAAAAATTGCAAAAGTTTCTTACAGACCTCAAGATATACCCCTGAGTACAGTCAATCGGAAAATAACACTTCATTCATCTTGCAATAAAGCAGTGAAATGACAGAATTTGCACCTTACATGTTTTAACTTACATCCGTGAGTTGCGTACTTGCAAAACTTTTATTTTTTATCGCGACATGCATCTTCTTCCTTCATGAAACTTATGGGATGTAGGCATAAATTAGATTTTTTAACTATGGTGCCAATTTTAGTCTTGTTTTTGCAGACATAATTAGTTGTTGGTGATGAGGAGCAAAAAACAATGAATCCATAAATGAAACAACTTAGTGGAACATATTTTTATTGCTTGTTTCATCCTACTAATGTTTTCCGAATGGCATACTTAAATTTTGGTGCGACAGTTTTTTTTTTAATTTGTTCATCATCGTTATGGAGTTTGGTAATTCAACTTCTCAAGTAATTTGATGACATGCACTAACGGATTCGTAAATAGAACTTTTACATGTATATATTCAGAATACGGTGATACGAAAACTACAAGATATCTTATAGGTCGTCATTCTAATATTATCATCATATGTTTGAAGTTATGCGGACGATGAAGTAATAAAGCAACCATTTGAATATTACTAATATTACTATGATATTGTCTCATCAGTAACCAAAAAAACATGCTTTTAGTATAATCTGGGCAACTATAGGTGCCCTCTTAAGCTTGTCTTGCAGAACGACACTATTATATCAGAAACTATTACTGTGAGACCTCCCTTTTCATTTAACTAAACCTTTGGTATATAGGCAAAACCAGTTCTATGACGTGCTGTCTGCACTAGACCTGAACTGCGCTGATGAGCTATAATGATAGCGAAATAGATCTATCTGCAGGTGGTTGCTGTGTAGTCATGCATTTTGAGCAAGTAATATGTCTTTTAGGGACGAATAACGACAAATAAACAGGCGTATTATTGCATGCGTCCTACCTTTTTTGTTTTATATCTTACTAGTATTTTCATACCTATTAAATAATTCATAATCACAATATTTCTGAACAATCTGTATGGGTTTAGGAATCTGTCTTGGGCTATAGAGAGAAATTATTTTATACTTTTTAGAGCAATTTAAAAACGTGAAAAATTAAAAATTAATTTTTATCTGAAATATTATTTCTTACTTTTTAGATTTTAGTCGTGTGTATGATGTTTTGCAATCGATTTTAAATCTTTGTAATTTCGGACAATAGCAAAAATGTTGGCGTATTTCAGTTTTTTTTCACCCAATCATGTCAGAAATCAAAATTTGTTACACCTGCTTATCAGTAACAAAGGTTTGCTGGAAAAAAAGTAATGGCAACAGCACGCGGTATTACCAAGCGGTCACCAATCCAATTACTACTGACAGCGCCCGACGTTGCTTAACTTGGGTGATCGGATGAGAACTAGAACCATAACAATGGCAATGTTTTTAATTTAAACACCTCTTACCCGCGGGTTTTTAAAGTTTATTTTTTAGGTTAATTTCTGCCTTAAGCTTCTAATCATCGTTTACATTATTTCAATATTGTTTTGTTTTATTTAGTCTTTCCACCGTTTTGAGGCTATAACTTCTTTATTCTTTAATGTTAACTTTCAACCTCCGGACTGAAGATGATAATTTTGAATGTAGATAGTTTTGTCCGAAGCCAAGCAATGCCCGACGCGCCCCGCACTCTTCAGGGCGTTGCTTGTTTGATTGATTTTAATGTTTAATACATTACATTTTTTACCTTCGAGGTAAATGCAGAAACCGATAAGGTAAAGTAAAGTCCCGTAAATTTGGGATTTTTTTGTTAAACAGGAATTTTGAATACATTTTTGATAAAACAACTGGGTCAGTCTATGTTTATCTGTGAGAATCGGATTTCTTAGGTTAACCTAATATGGCCGTTGATGTTATGTTCATAATTTTGTTCAGTACATGAAGGAGCTGATTTAATTTTTCAGAGGATATCATATTTTGTTTTACAATGGATTTATGCAATAAAAGGATCATGAAAATACAGTTCAGTTTACAGTTCACAGCTTATGCAGTGTAGTTAAGAGCTTCTCTCTATTGTAATACTTTAACCGCTCGTAATTATAAGTAGATTTAAATCAATTATGTCATTTGATAAGAGAAGCAGGACTGATTTCCTAAAGCTATAGTTTTAAAGGGCATAATAACTTAGTCTCTGTTGCTAGGAGAGTAGTAGAATTAAAAAGCTAATCTGGCGAGCAGCTAGTTCCGGTCTGTTAAGTCGATGCCATATCCTAGAAACTTTAAGCGGAAAGATAGTCCGATGTTTGCGCTGAAAAGTGCCTCTTTTTACATGATTTTCCACTTTACCTTGTTCAGGCATTATGCAAATAAAACAGCATTAATGCAAATATTCCCGTCACAAGTACACATTCCCGTAGTAGAACTGCAATCGTCTGGCGCAATCTCGAACCGCGCATATGATGGTCACCCTCTCCGTTACACGGGGATAAAGGCCGTAAATCACAAATCCTAATCCGGGCTTTGTCCATCGCTGTTCACTGGCTTAGCGTGATCAGCTTTATAAAAATCTGGCACGTATTCGACGACATCTTCTCTCCCAACACTGACGCACGTCAACTACGATCCAAAGATGTCCGCTGCACAGGTGATCCATCATATTTCGCATCGGTAGGCTTAATTTTCGAGTGTATTCACGTTCTTATCCGTCGAGGCGCGAGTGATTCGATATACTCCGGCATAATGTCCAATAAAGTCGGATCCAGAAAGGCACTACAGTTCATCACTGTTTCATAAAACGGCAAGTCAAAGAGGTCTGTAGGATCAAACAATTTGCATGTAGCGCTCTCGTGTGTTTCGTTGCAATATGACGATGCTGCAGTCAAATCTTGCTACGCACGCTACATTTAACCGTTACTTTATGTCTCTTTTGATATAATTGCTTCTTTTGGTAATTATGCACATTACCGGACCTATCCCAAATTACGTGAAATTTTGCACACTCCTAACACACGACCTCCTGAACATGAATCTGAAATCGGTTTCTTGCGGTCGCGTCTAATTTTTTTTTAATTAATGTTTCAATTTGGAACTACTTTATCGCGCGGAGTATTCTCCCCTATGGCGCACAGTGTCACAAGCTCCTGTATGTCGGGTCTTCCTACGCGAGTGCTTTCCAGCTGATTTGGGGGTTTGCTTTTATTACCGCGCGATTTTTGAGGCGTTTAGGCCGTGTTTTTTGCGCGCCGCGCGCAAAAACACGGCCTAAACGCCTCAAAAATCGCGCGGTAATAAAAGCAAACCCCCAAATCAGCTGGAAAACACAGTCGCGTAGGAAGACCGGACGTAAAGGAACATGCGACATCGGTCGGCATACGGAAGAACACCGCGCATGGTAAAGCAGTTCCGAGTATAAACACTTATTTCTCAAAAACTAGTCAAGACCGCAAGAAACGGATGACAGATTCGTGKTTAGGAGACCGTGTTCTAGCAGTGTGCAAAATTTTGTAAAATTTGGCGAAGGTCCGGTATTGTGCATAATTACCCTTCTTTTACAATCGGAAGAACCTTCGATCACTAAGGAAGATCTCGTTTCATACGCAGTAAGTGAAGTTTCGTATGTAACATGCACGGTGTACTTTTGTAGGCTTCAGCAATTGTTACGGTATGTTTGTAATAAAGGAAAAACATATGCGTTATTAATATAGAGAAAGCGAGTTTCAGGAATCAGCTTTAGACGAGAAATGCGAAGCATCGTAAGCTGAAATTGTGTACGTTGTTGGCAATCGGAGTAATTACCTAATTAAACCGAAAACACCTTGTCATTTATTTTAGTTAATGTTTGTATCCAGAAAACATAAGAAGGATGTAGCTTTATTTGACAATCTTCAGTGTGAATGATATTAGCGAGTCTACCCAGATGTGAAGAATAATAAATAATAAACCTAGTGATAAGAAATGTCAAATGCAATATGAGAACAGAATATAAAAAAATAATATTTAATATTTCAAATAACACTCAAAACTTTCAAAATAGGTAAATCTAAAGCCAAAGCCGATTTACTCCCTGAAACATCTTATGAACGGTTTAATAACAAAATAAAAACATCCCCGTTTCGAAAGTATGCCCCTAATTTATGTTTATGCTCGTAATAAACCCATAAATAAAACAAAATAATGACTTAAAAAACAAATCTGTCAGCAAATACATATACATTGTTCTAACGCTGATATACAATATTGAACACGAAGATTGTGGTAGAATTATTCACAAAAGGTAAACAATGTTTAGCTAATGTTTTTAAAACACTGTGTATTACGGATAGGTAATTTTTTAACCTTTGTGTTTCTCAATTTTTTATCTCCAAAAAAGATCTATTTTTTGCTTTTGTAGGCAGTAAACTATACCTATGTATATACGTTGTATCAGTAAAGCACCATTCCCACAATCCACTCGTTCTGTTATAGTATTCAATGGGGACCTTGCCCATATTTTTTTATTGCAGAGTATGAATCTTCATATTAATTAAGGCTTAAAAAATAGCAAAGTTAGAAATTTAAATATGTGACATCATGGTCCCCGGCACCTGATGGCCGATTGCGACTGTGTGATGTTGCCAGCAGCGTGCCGGTCGGAGTTCCAGAGCCAGCGTTGCCAATTTGTGAGTAATCCCTAAAACACCAGTAGTTTTACTTCATGTAAGAAATTTGTGAGGATCATTTTTTCAAGAGGATTTTGAGGAATAATGCTTTGCTGCATTCTGCATACTATGCTAACACCGCTGGTCGCGAGACTACCAATGTCAAGCGACGTGCAGTTTCAAATCAGGGGGTTATGTTGTTTTAGTTCAATTTTAGCACAGTTTGTACTTTGTTGCTACAACATCATAGTATACTTATTAGGATGTTAAGTAAAATAAATACTACTACCTATCGCAGAGCCACTGAACAATTGATATAGTAATTTTTGTTTTCAAATGTTAAAAAGAAAAATTAGATATACATTAGTAGTCACATTTAAAGGATATTTTACAAATCTTGTAAGCACTAAAAATCCTTTGTATTAACCGGTATTATTGTCTTGACGAATTTTGCAGAAAATTGAAGAATTTTATAGGTAGTGCAGAGTAATTTCCTATTGCGGTGTTGGCAACGTTGTCCAGAGCAGTTGTCAACTTTGTAATCTTAGCGTTCTCGTTTTTTATTTAGGCAATGTTAACTTGTCCAGCATTATTCCCCTTGCTCCATAACTACACAATAACAATATCCGAAGATACAAAGAAAAATATAACCTCACCAACGAACAATAACAAGTACTATATCGGCTACTCACAAACAAAGCGTTAGCGGGAGCGCGTGTTCAACAAAAACAAAATGTCAAAGGTACAATGTTGCCACTGGCACAGAGAGGAATTCCGTTAGATTCCAGCACCGAATCTGCCAAAATCCGTTTAAATTCCTAGAATAGGGTAATGTAACTTTTTATTTATTTTATCATAAATAGTTGTTAGGTACTCACACATGGTAGAATGTTAAAAATTTCGTTGTCGAGCTTATCGTCTTCCTCCATGAACTAAGAATTTTATTACGTGGAACACACAATCGCTAAACACATGTTAGTTATTAAATTTTGTATTGGTAGCTAAAACGAACACAAAATATTTCTTCCAGACAAGGAAATACATTAATCATAGCCTCACCTAACGTAAATAAATCGATTCTACTTCATATCTAAGTTTCCCATATGATTTATTTGGTAATTCTATAACGTTTTGCAACCTTCAGGTTTAGATGCAAAATTGAAATAGCTAGTAATAAACTGAAAAAGTTTCGTTCCGCTAAAATATCCGCTAACCGCTAGAACATATTGTTTACTGCTAGGCGAGAACTATATCCGCTATTTAGAGGCAAACCTGCTAAGTTGGCAACACTTCCAACGTGAAGTACTAAAATGCCTCCTCGAGCATAATCTCCACTCCATGCGGGAACGATGACGTAGCAAGCAAAATTCAAATTACGAGGAAAACTTTTAAAGGTAAAAATAATAGTCTAAATCATTGCAATATTATTTTTACTGGTGGCACCGTTATCCACTAGGTCTAGACAAAGCCTGACGTTTGTTATACTTATGATTTTCGATTGACGGCAAGGATTAATCTGCACACTACAAATTGAGAAAAAGCTTATCTAACCATTTAGTTAATTTCTCTAAATGTTTGCTACAACATTATTAGACCCGACAGCCATTTCTATCATAAGTATGTCTTTTCCTTGAGAACGTCCAGGAATGTTCTCATTACACGAATTCTCCATTGCAGTAGCTTTCCGTTAACATATGTGATTTTCTAGTTATAACTACCGCATATTATAGGGAGCCTTTAACTAATTATAGAGCAGAAATTAAATTGAACTGAAGGATTATTAAAATATCCCATAATTTCCCTCAAGATCGAATCGCTCTTACCAACATAGTTTTCTGCAACCGCTGTTGTGACAACACGAACCATTTTCAATAAAGTGGCAACGCCGACTCTCATTTGTCGAAGTGAAGGCGTAAACCGTATCGGTTTCCGCTTTTAGTTTCTCGCACCCCCAGCAGCCCGTAATAAAGGGGAAGTTTGGAGATTTATTTCAAAACTATACAGGCAATGGCAGATTTTCAGACGGTATGAGGGAAATTGGATAGCTCATTAGCCGCGAGCGTTGGCTCTGAAAGCGATTTGCTTTTCAAAAGCTAACGGCAAACTAATATAACGAACCGCTTTTGTGTCTCAAGCGTTTCAGGCGCACCCATCGTTCATCCACCGTTGGCTATAAATAATTTCTGATTTGGCGGGGTCTGCAAATTATAACAATTGCGTGGTTAAGAACCCAGCCTTTTCAATGTATATTATGAAAGCTTTGGAGGCTACTACAAAACATATAGGAGTAGCCGAGTAAGCTAAATTCATAGTCATTAAGAGGGGCATTTACTTGGAGTGATCGGGCAGAAATATAAACTATGCAACCCGTATTACCAGCGGGACATGGGACGTAAGAGGGTAGCCGATAGGTTGAAATCACGCAAAGATCGTACGAGCAACAGACGGGCTAAACTAATATTCGGAAAACTGCTGACTGTAGGGTGTGCATAAAAAAGTAAGCATGATATTAGTAACTTACTATGATATTATACCAGGTTATTCAAAATATGGAATAACTCATTTATTTCTGTAAATATGAACTATATAACATTTCATTCTAACTGTATGTCGACTATGATTTCTGGAGGAACTTTTATAATAATTTTCATTCCGCCTCCCCATTGCATCGGCAGACAGTAAATTAATGCGCAAGAGCTTTTTAACATTAAACTTGTCACGTGTATTTAGACATACAATCTTAGAAATCTAGTAATATCGGGATAGATCGTATACCGTTCGATAATTCCCGACAGGTCTGTATCTTACCTTCACTGTTTTCTGGATACCTCGCGACGGACCTTGTGGGGATGGGCATTCGCATTCCGCTCTCGTGACGGACTCGTGCGAAAGGGTTTGCGGTTTTTGGATTTTTTGAATGTTTTTAATCATTTATCGTGTACAAAGAAATATGTAGCTACAACGTGGAGTTCGAATTTTTCGTTTATGTGCCTTAGTTTTCGAGAAATAGCTCGCCAAAGATACGCATTTTTAAGCAAAATATAACAAATATTTACATTACCGTACCAAATTAAAAAAAAACTCGCACTCTACCCTGTAGCTACATCTTTTGTCATTACCATGTCGAAATTTCACTTCGAAAAAGTTTCGAATAACKCGGTAAAAAACGGTAGGTGCTTAAAATGACCCGATTCGCTCTAGGCAAACGCCCCTCTTAAAGCGGCGAGTTAACTCGAATAAATTGCAGGTAAAATCGAAAATGCTTCTTACTAGTTGTTAGTTTTGTAGCTCTTATTGTCCTGTTGTCCACATATTTCTCATCAGGTACTGCTGGTCTGGTGTATCTGTAACTAGGTTGAAGCTAAACTCACTTATATGTTTTTACAAAATCTATTCCTATACTTTTTGAAAAAACACTTTTATGTGCTGCATGCAGATGTATGAATCATTGCTAACTTCCACCTGAAAGGTATATGAAAGACATTTTCTTTACAAAGTCTTAGCAGAATCTGAGCTTTATTTCCTTGTTGGTGAAGGGCTAAGGGGTTTTAATCACATTGCCAATGATGTATCACGTGTGATCTGACCCAGGAACACATTTGCATCTAGCGTAGCCTATCGCAAGTCGACGACTCTAGAACTGCCTTGTAAATGACCAACTGTTGCCTATTTCGGATGGGTAAATGTCTCGTCCGCATACTGCAAGCGCGTTTTGTGATTTTACAAGGCAAGTTTAAGAGAAAACTTGTGTAGTACACAGGTAAAAGTGTAAAACACGCTTAACATAAGTTCTAGGTGCAGTATAGGCACACTATTTTAGAGGAAGAAACCCATCAATAAATAGTGTTTAACATTTTTAAAATAGTTTAAGTTGATGCAATATAGTTTTTCCTGTAAAATAGTTATTAATAAGGTTTTTTGTAAGACGGGATGTAAAATAATGATGAAACAGTATGAAGGTTCTCAAGATAATAAATACAGTTAAAGATAAGAATGTGTGAATAATATGTGTACTTTTTTACATTATTTCGTCCATTTGCGATATACATATAACTATGTAGGTTCTATGTTCAGATGTTACAGAAAGCTGTAGCGGTAATAAATTAATTTAGTAAAGGGTTACTTCCTAGAATTTTTTACTTCAAAATATATTTTGAGGCTTGCTAATGTCTATTTTTTCAATGTAAATGAAAATATGAAATAGATAATAAAGTATTAAATTGGTAGTCAGGAATAATATTGGGCTTCTTTCCCTATGGAATAAGGGGTCAGGGAGTAAAATGTACTTTGAGATCTGTTATCATATTTTTTAATTTAAAAGTCTGTGAAGCAGATAAAAAATCTTAAAATTGATAATCAGTAGGTAATAATAAGTGGAATGGGGGGGTCATAATTTTCTTGCCGCGTAATGTTTTTTTTTAAATAAACATGCTTCCAACGCATTTTGAGGCTTGTTAACGTCTTTTTATTTCAATAAAAAAAAATTGGTAGTCAGAAATAATGTAACACCTGTTTCTCAGTCTTCCCATGGCAAACTATTTTGTTGATTTATTTTTTTATGAAAAGAAATGCAAAACAAACACAAATCTTCAAATTAGTAATCAAAAATAATGTTATCCCTATAGCCCAGAGAGACGGCGGGTTAAGGGTTTTTTAGATAAGGATGCTAAGAAAGCATCTTGAATTAAATTAGTGTTGTTTTTTTATGTCAGAAACTGAAACAAACACTAACATTTTTTAATTGCTAATCATAAATAATGTTGGGCCTGCCTCCAATAGTAATATTATCATACAAAAAGGTTATTAAAGTACGTACTCTCAGGCTATGTCTATACAGTCTAAAAAGTTACCTAATAATTATAAATCATAAAAAATAACACGGTTATTGTTTAGTTTTGTTCTTTTTGAATTTAAAACTTAATGCCAACGAAAAGGAAATCTTAATTATAAGCGGTGAATAAATGAATCCAACTTAGAACATGCATTTAAATTAAATTTAATTTACAAGGAACATGAAACAGTTATGCGAATTCTGAATCAGAAAACATGGCCCTATTAGAAGACGCCTTTAAGGACAAATTTATCTTCCTTTAGTGAATCGTTTGATTTTATTATACTTAATATTATTTATTAAAGCACCGAGCTTGCGAAAGAAAACCCTTAAACGGAAATAAATTACACAGTTCAGTAATAAAAGTTTTCATTGTAAATTTGCTGCCTTAAATGAGGGATGGTCGTATTGTCCAAACTAATTACCAGAAACTGTATTACACGCTAACAAACGATTTTGTATGTACTTACCTACTTGAAACKGTCGKATTTGTGGTTACATTTTACCTAAATTTATTCACATTATACATATCAGGTTTTGACTTTTTCTGATCAAAATAATGATATGGGATGAGATTAGTATAACTATCTTGAATGTATTTTACAGCAAAAAGTTTATTATAGCTTGATATTGAAAGATGAAGTCTGCGTACTATTTGATAACTATACATCCTGCTGGTAGTCATAATCAGGTGGTAAATTATTCATATTATAAACTGCCATAGAAGAAGTGAATGCTATATAGAAATGTCATGAAATTGACGGCAGAGGCACAGCAAACACAGTCGTCGTTTACAAACCACCTGATAGGGAGAGTGCGTTATTACCAGTGCTTCTTTATACATGTATAACTAGTCTAATGAAGGGAATGGTAGCGAACATATTTATGCTTGAGAACTAATAGCGTTAATAGATAAATTCGTTAATGTGTTGACATTCAAGTATCCCAATTCTTTTAAACATACCTTCTGAATCTACAGTTTAGGTATAAACAGGTCTATAACATCTTTCTTCTCCATGTTAACTTTTGAATGAATGATGCAATAAGGTATGGATAAAAAACGGGTAAAATAACTTACATTTTTCCTTTATAGGCTGTATATTTTTCTTAAAATATAGAAAATGAAGCGACAGTAGCAACCGACTCATACTGCAAACCCGGAAGCCAATCAACCTTCGGTTGCATATCGTCCAATAATTAGATCCGAACAGGCTACCATTAATTATCCGACTATGTGTATTTAGCACTTAATTCTCCGCTCTGCCCTTCGGTTATTGGACTACTTCAGGTGGCCCTACACACAGCAGTGTTTACCTTTACTTTCATTGTGCATACGTTGAAATGACGTCCAAAGCTTTCTCGACTGCGGCCTTAAAATAACAAGCACAATTATTGATCCGCTCACTAATTTGAAGGGTGTGTACTCAAATTTTTTCTTTATTTGGGTTAAATAAACTTTGGTCTGTTAATATTACGCTCACAGTGAGTTTCATTTGATTAAAATAGACATCGAAATTACAGTGGCTTGGTTTTAGTAATTTGTAATTGTAATGGAAATGTTTACTCTATCTTTAAAATGGTAAAAGAAAATGAAGAAGAAGACCTTTACCTATAATGACTATAGCTGCAAAAGGAGAAATGCTTACTGCTATAAAAGTTAGTTAGTTGGCGACTGTAGGATCCTAAAGTAAAATTATTACGAACTACATTAATTCACTATCTTACAAGTTAGGTAAATTTGCCATTAATATTTTGCTACAATACATTGGATTATCACTGCACGTATACACATTGCATGAAATTTCACAGATTTTGCGAGGGGAGTAAACAATAATCTATCTACACCTACTAAAAAGATTTAGCTATTATGAAAAATAATTAAATCGTTTTCTTATCTTACTCATAGGAAAACTAGAGCTATCAAGTATAGTAAAATTATGTCTTGAACAAACCTATTTTATGATCAATAACTTATTCTACAAAATAATCAAGTATCAGTGAGTTCATTTTTATCTTCTGTTCTAGCGGAAATCTGATACATTAAACAAATTGTAAACGGCAACTCTGGTCATGTTATATTTAATTTGAAAGCCACTTTCATAATGCCGATAAACAAAACTGGACAAGCCGTTCTAAAGCTATTGAGGTTTCAATCTACAAATTCACTGGAGACACATTTAAAACAAATGAGGCAAGTTGAGGTGACCTTGATGAAAGTGATGAAACGCCTGCTTTTGGTCCCATTAAAATGACGCATTCCCTAATCTGCCCAATCTACGATGTCATTTGTCCCTGTCAATTATTCTGGCTGTCGCTTTGTGCTTTGACGCTGCTTTATTTTTACCGCTGTCGAACAGCGAGCGAGATCGAGTTATATGTGAATAGTTGCACTGATTACATGTAAAATAGACTTATTCCAAACGTTGTATGAATGTTCCCTAAAAACACATTTTTATGAGGCAACGCTTTCTATTTAAGTAGCGAATATTTTTTATTCAGGGTATCATCCGAGAAAAAAATGAGACGTGCCAAATCCGAAGAACAAGCAGGGTATTCGGTAGTGCCGCGAGGTCCATTTTTCTGGGTATCTAATATTGCTAAGGTGGGTCATTAGTTGTGAAGCAATGCGAATGATGAGTCTAAAGTATTGTGGGCTTGATACTATATTTACTATAAACAACTTATAAGGTACTTGCCGGTGAAAATATAATAATATAATAAGTTGTTATAGTCTTCGGTATCCGGCTATAGGGGCAATAATAGGCGAGGCAAATATTGCTAATGTTTATATTTCGGGCCTAAATTAGTGGCCCTTCATCAGAACAACTAAGGAACAAAGAAAAACCAGTGTGATATAATACATCAAAATGATAATAAAACAACTTACAGCAAAAAGCCGATCATAAGATGCAAAGGTTTTTAAATTCATTAGGCAGGATGGCTATTTCAATTACATTAAAGACAGCAAACTACTCCGTCACAAACATTAGGTAAAAAGGTATGCGGTCCATCAAAAAAACACACAAGTGTAAGAAAAATTTTTGCCAGGCGTCAAAAATGGCATAAAAAGGTGACAAAAAATTGATGAAAGATAAATTAATTTTACAAAAACAAGCTACCAGGAAACGAGACTGTGGTCATATATGGAGTCTAAATGAAAGAGGTATTTATAGATGTTGCTAAGATTATTAATATCTGATTTTGTATTAACAGTATCATTCCTCGCCTATTATTGCCCCTATAGCCGAATACCCAATAATATAACAATTTATTATTTTACTATAAACATATATGGTAGCCAATTTAAGTTTCTAATATTATGAAAAAAAAACATATATGTGAAACGAAATTACCCTGATTTTATTCGAACGCATGCAAGAGTGGTGGAGACTTTAGGCAAGGATTTTGGATAATTTTCCACATAAGTACTCTTTACATTGCAAACAACATTATATTGTGGCACTGTGAGAGATAAATATAGAAAGGAAGATTTCGATCTCCCAAAGGGTGTAAGAAAAATGTCATATGGGCAGCACATTGCTGTATTACTGTAACTGAAACCCAACATCAGGCCAAAATATTTTTCGGCCAGGTTTTGTGCACTCTTGAGAATTACAATTTTACCAGAGTATGCGAGCAGTAATTCGATTGGAATTTCGAAACGAAGAGGAATTAAAACTAGCAAAATCGTATAATTACATTAGTTGGTAATGGCTATGGGCAGTGAAATATACAAATTACAAGATATGTAACGTACCCTAAATAAAGAATTTGTATCTTGGTAATAAGGACGATTTGTTTTGTGCCTTAGACAGGTCTAGTTCTAGTGTATTTACTAAAATAGCTTAACTATTTTTTTTCCTGTAAATGCCATTTTCTGAACCAATTACTTCTTTTTGTAACAACTACTCTCGGAATGAACATCATAGTACAGTAAAGGATGTTCTTTTCACAATAATATAATTAGTTATGTATACAAGCCGCGAAAGAGATTGTTAATATAGCAAGGCTTCAGCTTTTTAAATATGCTTGTGGGGATCGAGCAGATATATATCTATGACAAACAGAATATGCAGTGATTGAAATAAATCAAACAACTTGCTTATTCACTAACTTTAGTGTATCTCATCTTGAAAATTAAAGGACCTGGTTAATGCGAACGGTATTAGAAGTTTTTAACAGTTGCTTTGGTTTGTGGATAACTATAAAACTAAAATTTTAGAACTCTTTACTTCTTCCTTTAGGCTATGTTACGATTGGATCTGTCTCTTAAACGGTGTGGATACCATAGCTACGTTTCATTCAGCGTGCTCCAACAAATTTGGCTGCAGATAAAATGCAGCATTTAATGGACAGCAAGAGTTAATTTACGGATATCAGGCTGCTTTTGTTTGAAACAATAATTGTTTGTTTCACGGAATTATCGAGTTATCTATTAAAATTTGCATCTCCCAAATTTAATATCGCACATGCTAGCAATAATGAACCATTTTATTTAATGATGGACAATCCATTGTCACATGTTATCACGACAGCAATTGCATAAAGCTGATGTTTTACAACGGAAGCTTAACAGATATCCCAGCAATCACATGTGTTTATAATTATGGCTATAATTGAATACCGGGAACATTTGTGTTTCGTTGGAATGTTGACATTTTATGCTGATAAAATCAAGCCATCTGGTTAGAGCATTTTGTATACAGCAGCTGCCGATAAAGGAACGCAGAATGTTAAATTATTAATGTAACCAAGCCATTAATAATAAATAATTAAAAAGTACATCAGAAAATTGTATCTTTTTTGAGGTGGTTCGATGAAGCCAATATGTGAAGTCAATTGCAGGTTTTGTCACATAATTAGGATTACCATTGTCTGAGAGCTAAAGTGGTTCACGCCTGTGGAATTCAATTGCAAATAAAAATTTTCAGATAACTTTGTTTTGTTATATAAAGTAATTGCAGTGTACTATACATAATGCTCTAGTTTAAGTTTCATGCAATTTACTTATAGAGCAGTCGTCCACAATGATAAGATGCTGGATTTATTTTTTATTAACCCCATATTATTTGTATATAATTCTTTCCCCACGGAAACCAGTATATCACTTTACGTTGTGATACCTTTGGGATTTGATTTGGAATTTAGCCTTCAAATTCATGTAATGTACCTAATCTAAACTTACCAATAGAAGTCAATCGTCATTCGTTATTAGACCTAACTTGCGACATTGCGGTTGCTTTTTATAATACATTGTCCCCTTCGCTATAGTGAGAAAATTGCTAAGTTGAATTTAATTGATCAAGGTCTTTTGTAATTCATTATTTCAGTGACTTAGGTAACAGATTCTGAATATATAACCTTTCTAGCATTCATGCTCTATTTTCACTATTATCTTTAAAATAAATTTTTGGCAAATACAGACGTATTCCGTTGTAGGTCTAACAAGTTCTAAATGCAATACTGCTTTTGACCAGAAAGTATTGCAATTGACTTCACAAATATAATGAATATTAAAGATGTCGGATGTTTAATAGCCTGCATTTGTGAAACCACACATTTTTACTAGTAAGTTTTTCAAACGCATTCTGGAAAGCGTCGATTGAGACTAAAGAATAAAGTTTAGGTAAGAAGGCATATCTGCATGGATCAATTCAATAATTCCAAAAAACCAGCTCTTTTCAGGGTAGTCTTAATCCTCAATAACTACAAAAAGGTAGCATAGTTAAGAGGCATGGCCTGAAATTTCCAGACCCGCAAGGCGGTGTGGCTGAAAGCATTGTCTCATTTTAAGTGCGGATGACTCGTTTTTTATTTGTCGAGCACTGGTAGATCCCACAGCAGCGATTGGCATTGAGGAAGGCAGAAGACATGATTTTCTTTTTTGGTTTGGCCGTCCTGGGATTTTTGGGACCATCCTAAGACGCGCATCCGGAATTTTAAGATTTCTGTTTCCGGTTTATGTGTAAAGGTACATGTTTCGTTGCCGATAGTGCCATTATCCAATCATACTATTTTGCACGATGCACTGGTTCGCTCGTTACCGGCTGCGGTAAGCCTATTAGTTAGGCAACCGTTGATGTTGACGTGATTGTATTGTGGGATGGCGAGTGAATGTTTTTGGTGACTAGTATGAATCCGGAAAGACGAACGCGCTTTTGACTAGAGTGATGTCCGGTACTCCAGGCAGTCGAGCACACGGAGTGCCTCGAAGAATTAATTCATTCAGCGGTGTCGCAACTCCCAAGTGGTTGAGAAGGCGACAAAAGAAAGTTACCATTGTAGGCAGACTGTGTGGTGGAGAAGACCGTTGCAGCGAGGCTTTTCAGCGGGCGTTCAGTCTGTTGCCCCGGGTTCAGCGTATCGGCGTGTCCTGGCCGGCATTCAAGGCCAAGGATTGTTTTTCGGTGTGGCGTTAAAAAGGACCTCGTGGAACGTAGCAGCACGGCGCAGCGACGCGTGAGCTGGACAATCACGGTGAAATCCCAGGTGACTATTTATTTATACTTGAATCTCGTAGCATTTGATTTATTTCATTATATTAATAGTACTACAAAGTGGTTTCTTTTACGCCTCCCGGCCCACACCCCGACAGTACGTGTATTTTCTGTTTCTGTTAAACACGATTTAAATAAACGTACCTGTTACAACACATTTAAAAAGTTTAGTCGCGAACATCATTCGGTTGACGTTACAGTCTTCAGCGATCAACCCGGCTTGCACTTTTTTTGTGCAGTTTGTTCGTAACGTGCCGTGTACAGTGTTTTAAATTTTGGTATTTTAAAGATTACGAATACTAGGCACACTTCCATCGCTTTTGCTGGTTTACAGCGGACCAGTTCTTTTTAATTATATTCAACCGTTTGAAAACTTGAGAATAGGAAAAAACATTACCTGCGGTTTGTCAGATGTTTTGATATTTTCCAACCTAACTTAACTACTCCGAATGTGCGGGAACCATAGGAAACAGCGGGAAAAAATGCATTAATTTTCGGACAAAACCTGATGCATTTGTACATTTATATGAATTTTCAAACGGTGCGGCGGCGCTTAAGTGCTCTCTTTGATCAAACATTTACACTTATATTGACTTTTCCCGTATACAACAAAGGATATCTAGTACCAGTATAATCTGCATATTTAACTCAGTGGCTCGAGCTTATTGTCATGTCGACACCAAATTGCTGTCCAATGTGTATGTTAATTGCATTAAGGGTTAGTCGTATTCACACTATTTAGCACTATAGGAAAATATTTTGCCCGCTCCCTGGTGGGATGTTATCCGCCTGTTGACAGGGCAAATTAATATTATCTATGCTGAAAATATTTGCGAATTTGTATTTTCTGCCGCCGCAAAAGGCTCGAGTTTGATTACTCTGGCGCGGTATTTGTTCAGCAGCAAAAACAGTGCGCCGACAAAAAGCTTTATTGCAACAGTTTCATTCTGTCAGCGAGTCCGCTTTTTGTAAGACAATATCGTAACGAAAAACAAATAGTGTACTCGAAATATAAAATCCTGTATTCGTATTTGTTCATGTGTACTTATTCATCGGTGACTGAATTCGTTACCGAGTTAGTCTTTGATATTATATTTGCATATTGTATTATGTATTAAGTATTGAAACCACGAAAACAACAGATTTTTTCCAAATTTAAATTGCATTGCACGCACAAACTAAAAGCTAAAATTCATATACGTACATATACGTGCATGCTTAAATTTTGCGAATTTATAAATTTGGCTTGATGAGTTTACCGTTCCACTTCCAGCAATCCTTAGGCCAAGTTAATTAATTATGTGTCTTAGCGAAACAAGATGCCACGGATACAATTACAAAATCATCAAATGTGCCCTGCGGGTGTGTCACTCACTTAGTTTGGGTAAAATTTTCTCTCAAAGCGGACGACAGCAAACTAAGGGGAGTTAGTTCATATATTTGTTTAGGATGACAATCTATAGTCCCTACTCTTAGGAAGCATCGGAGAGCTGTCTGCTGTTCCAGTGAATGGCGTTATTTTAGTTTCGTTACTGATATGGCCCTTAAAAAGTTTACAGTTTATCCTGAGACATTCTTCTGTTAATTCCCTACAGTATTTCTCATTGAAATTTACTAAAACATGCTGACGTAAATAATAGATTGATGAGAACAAAATTATCTACTTATGAAAATGCCATCACAAATTTTGAAATATTTTCTGTCACTAATTTTACAGGTGCTGCTTCATCCTACAGCATAAAAGTTTCACATTAAGAGTGCCTGCATATACGGCACCGACTTTTTAAACTGCGTTACGCTAGATACAGGTATTTGTTATAACTTTAACAAAAAAACGAATAGGCCAGGCGTAAACTAGCTTTAGGAATACAACACTTTTTCCTTATTTAACTTTTTGTATTTATATCATCTGCCGATGTCAATGTTAACTAAATTAGGGAGGAATGTTATAACGGAATATTATTTCCTTCTCTATAGGTAAGAACTCAACTTGCATTTTCATTCTAACATTTAGGGCATTATACCATATTTGATACATATTTATATTTTTATTTAATTACGGAACGATATTTGTAAATGAAGGGTAAACAATTAGACTGAAATTTTAAATACTCAAATCTAAACTCGTATCATTCATTGGCCTGCTACGTTAAGTGTTTCTTGGTGCCGTTTTTTCAGTGAAACTAAAAGTAATTAAAATAAAGTATATTATTTATAGCAATAATTAATGTGTTCGATTGCATAATAAAACGCAGTCTGTGATAAATAGCAAACTTAGCTTGTCTGGCAGGAAACAACGCCTATATCCGACCAGCGAATACATATCTAGTCTTAGCTCATTGATTCTCCTCTTTTAATTCCTGTATTCTACCAGTATTGTCTACATATTTATTTCACCGTAGCTTCAGAAAAAAGTAATCCGCCGATGTTTGGTCTCATGATCTATGCGGACGATTAACTTTTGCGTTACTCGGGAGATTTTTGCCTTCAAACTTATGACAGGTTGCACGGTATTGTTAAAACAACATATTCTCAAGGTCCATGTTCATTTCAGACCACAAAAATTCGCATATGTTACACGATGACCGTTCACTGTAAGCGCGCTTAACCGTTTTCATTTCCAAGAGGGTGGGGTAGAATTCCAGCCCAAAAGCCGAATCACACTCTGACACATTGGGAATGCATTGTTTTTTTATCACTAGATTTTCCACTGTCCAAGGTGCAACAATTCTATTTGGTTATATACACAAAAAGGGCTTCGTCGTTAGCGATGGTTTTGTTGCAAAATCATCAACTGCCTTACTTCCGAGCACCGAATTAACAAAACTGACGACGTTGCCTATGATCCGCTGACCTTAATCCATGTATGTATGTATGTGTCGAAAGGGAGGAGCGCTAAGTATTGTCATAGAAGTCGCCATGTTAAAGCCACATTGTAACGAACTTCCTTATATAAAAATGCTTGATAATACCTCTGGTCTTAAATTTGAGCACTATATTGCGATGTTGATTTTAAGCACTGAAATAATCACAAATTCCACGATAAGTATAAAACTACTTGTATATAGATGCCCATTTTATAAACACGTTTTAACTACGTATATAAACACGTTGCTCGCATGTCTATCGCTGAATGATTGAAATTGTATTGATCTGTGGATAAATATGAATATAAATATGAAATAAAACATCACAAAAGATGCGGTAAGCAAAACACCCGACAATTGTTAACGACACACGCTTTATGTCATACTTACAGTACTACCTTGGCCTAAATCATTGACATAGCTGTTGAAATAACAATTTCCTACTCAAAAAGTGAAAGCATCAGTACCTAAATCTATTGCTGGAAGTCTAGATAAATACTCCTTCTGCACCATCAAATCAATTTAGATTATGAATCGTCCTTATCTTTGTTGTTACCTATTATACCACGTACTTTATTAGAGGCCTATAGGTTTCGTTATTTTAAAGCATTTATAAAGGCATGCATAATTAGGGAGATCCTATTTAAGTAGCCATGCCACAAATAAATAAATAAATTCTCTTATTATTTTCGTCATTACCACAAACATGATGGTCCCATATGCTGTAAATATTGTATAGAACCGGTGATAAACCCTAGCCAAATACCTACATGATTGCCATATTTGAAATATGCTCACGGTTATTGTCGAGAATCTTCAAGAAATGCAAATGTTAGCCATAAAAAATGAATGTGGCTTACTATGCCATCGGGCAATTTTTTCTTCAGGGGAACTTGAGTTGGCTGTCCTAATACATGCTAGATAATGGTATCCAGCCCTTGATAGTTCAGACAGTGGAAAATAATCTAGAAGAATTTAACGATATATGTAGAATGCACGGCGCCTATTCGCACAATCAAAGGCATATCATGATCTACCTTAAGAATATAGGAATACACATATACACATATCGTGGTTTCCTGCTTCACCGAATGAGGAAGTTGTATGAATTTTAAAATATGGTAAATAGTTGTTAGCCTAAAAAAGAATCAATTTGGGGATATAATGTGGGAAAACAAAACTAAATTGGTCCTCAAGTAAAGTCACAATATGAACTAGAAATCTGAATCCAAACCATGTATCTAAAACGGACTCTGACGTCACGTGCCGGACAGGTCCGCGCACGGTGAGCATCTTAGGTGCGGATTACAGTCCGAATAATCCCGTTGCTAGCAAAGACTATTAACATTTGTTAATGACTGATATGGAGAAACGCAAAATTCGTTAGCTAGCAACGGTATTATCAGTACCTAAGATCTGGACCATGCGCAGACCCGTCCGGTACGTGATGTCAGAGTCCGTTTAATTTAAATTACTACTTGAGGATTAATTTATTTTTTCTCAAGACATATATCCCACAATTTGGTTCTCTCTCGGGCGAACATGTTTCTGAAAATTCTGCCACTTATCCATGCCGTTTAGATTTTAGATTATTATAACTAGAAAGACCTTAACACCTGCAACTATAATGTACGGCGTGTTTATGGACGAAGTGGTCGAAGGTGGACCAAGGTATGATACATTAGTCACACAACAATTGATAGGAATACTGATATTGTTGACTGGATAGATTAAAGCATGCGTCACATTACTAAGTGAAAAATAAGTATAAGGGGCACACTCTAGTATCGTGTAGGTCAAGCTCACCTCTGCTTCCAGCATTTGTGGTTAAGGGGTGCCCTAAAGCAATTTTAGATTGAAACCTCCATAACTTTGAAATGAACTGTTCGATTTTACGTTTCTGAAAGTGAGCAGGCATATTGTAATAGTAGTTTCAAGTGAATTCCATAACTACAGTTGCTATTTAAAATTGGTAGCAGTGTGCTGCCATCTTGAGTTTTGATGAAAATATATTAACGTTAAAGCTCCTAACTTTAGGAGATCCAAAGCTGTTAAAGTCTGTAGAGTATGCAGACTTTAAACAAGCACTATATATGCAGGATATTATAAATTTTTCAACCGATTACGCCCAAAAAATTTTATAGTTTGCAAGCAGTTATTTCTTAATCGTTATAAGAATTTGCAGAACATGCGTAACTTAAAATCTGGTCGTGAGAAAGGCAGTGCTTAATTTTCAAACTACTGTTAGTTGGGAAACAAAAAGCCTATGCGTCCAATTATATCCACTCTTGGCGCAGAGTCTAATTCCAATAAAATTGTCTCAGTTATTTACGATTTTCAGCAGATATAGCAATTTATGTGTATCAACTTCGTCTTTCCATGTTTTCTAAGAAGCGACTGCAAAATACATTGCCCGGTATGAAATGTTACTGAAACTATCAAAACTGATGAAGGATAAATTGCTTTGCCATGGTAGGTCGAGGTATTTTTAAACAACGTATACATAGAATTCTTGCTAGCGTTTTATCTGATGAAGGTACACATCCTCACATAGAGCGCTACATAATACCAGCAAATTCATTTATTTTGAGGGCACCATTGACCGAGGAAATGCTTGTCGCTTCCGGTTTACGGCATCCGTGTGAAGTGTGATAAAGAGATACGGGGAGCAGAGCCATATACGGTGATGTATCAAGTCATACATCTCTGTAATGGACCACTTCTTCTACCGCTGACTTTGCTGCTCAGATTCGTCATCTGATTGCTGTGAAAAATTCTTCCGGCGGGGAAACCTCTTATGTCATAAAATTCAGGTATTACAGTGGAGAGATAAAGGGGAAAAGATTTACATAGTAGTTAAGTAGCCCAAATTATGAAATATCTCCACTTGCGGGTGGCAGACTTGAGTGAATCGAGTTGACTGGATTGCGGGGAAATTGTTTTTCTTGTGGGACAAGGGAATGCACTCCCACTGCTGAAACGGCAAGTAATTCTTTATAACTAAGTGATAAATGTACTGCGGGAATAAAAACCGAGACGGCGTTTACCTAAGTCGAACGCTCCACGCCAAAGTGTGGAAAATTCCCTTTGGGCCTGAGATTGATACTAATTCATCAATCAAGTTGATTGGGTACAATTTGGGTGTGCAGAAACGCAATAATGTGACAACAGGACTTTTTCGTTAAAACGCTTTGTTCTCTAACGAGGACTTCTACCTTTAATAGTTTCGGCGCATCGAAAAACGAGTTAGTATTCGATTCATTTTGGTAATAATGATTTCTGTGGGGTAGATAATAAATAAACGGCGGACTGACAATGACTAATGTGTAGTGTAAAATCATTGCGGGCCCTTTGCTATTCATCGCTTGTGACCTGCGCCTGCATATAATTAATCACTGCAACCGACGATAGCTGTAATAGAAAGTTTGTTACGCTGGACGAAACTATGGATGAATGCGCGTCATGCTTCGTAACTCAACGGTATTATTATAATTAATATATTATTTATATTGTTATATACATGATGGTCCATAAAAAATGTACATAGTGCATCAGTATATTAACAGAAATGATCTTGGTTCGAAAGTTAAGTAAGTAAAGATCTATACCTGTATACATGGCTTCAAAAGTCGACATTTTATATAATTTTTGAAATAAAGACACATTTAAAGAAAATTTCGCATTCTAGTTTTTTTAGCCCAAATAATTCAAATAATCTGGCATGTGCTGCCATAAACAGTTGCCATTTTAGTACCTTCCAATATACAGGATGTTGCAAATTAGTATGTCATCCCGTTAACCCTAGATTCTTGAGGACAGAATATGACGATTTTGTTATTGGTACATTTCTGAAAAACGCTTCATTTAAAAAATACATGCCCATGTAGCAAACAATATTAGCACAATATTGGGTATTCATAGTTTACATAGTGGTTAAACGTTGCAATTCAATATTAGCCCAATATTGAGATGTGAACATTTTTACATATTGGCAAAATATTGTAAATGATATAGGCAAAATATTGCATACATTATTGGTCTAATATTTTTGTCCAATTTACCATGAATATTGTACATTAACATCACAGTCAATATTGGTGTATTTTTGCAATAAATATTTGCACAATATTAAGGTGCTTGGATTGGGGCAATATTTTCTTTTAAAGCACAGTCAATATTAGGAAGAAAAAGAAAATATATTTTTATTTACTTAAATTAATACAAAATAGTAATATGAAAAGTAAAAGTTAAAATACAAAAACAACAAACGCAGCGTCCAGGAACACCAGTTCATCTTTCCTTTCGGCTATCATCTATGTCCCCTAAAATGACTAGAGCTAATCCGAGTGCAAATACAATATATTTTGCTGTTCCTTGATCGTTTGTAGCTTTGTGTTTAAAACCAATAGCATCTGTAAAAATAAACGAACAGGTATTCAGTGAGGGCCCGTCTTGGCTTAAAGAACTAAAGAAGATATAAATAATCATATAAAATATATGTATTTAGATTTTTTTTAATGAATGAATAAAAACTCGTTATGTTCATGGGAAAACATGTAGTAATCAATAAATATAGGATTTGACCTTAAATACTATTAGCAAGAAACCTAAGAACTAAGTCAACACTTGCTTACACCCTCACAAAATGAGTACATGCAGTGGGTAGCATGTGGACCAACACTACTCAAACATTATAACACGCGTTGGTGGTTGAATACGTGCATTTCGGAAACTAATAAGCCAAACAACGCCTACAAAGCTTATATACTTACGTTCTGCACAAGGCCCAAATTATAACACGCGTTGGTGGTTGAATACGTGCATTTCGGAAACTAATAAGCCAAACAACGCCTACAAAGCTTATATACTTACGTTCTGCACAAGGCCCAACAACAACAACAGCAACACGCACTCAATATGTAAAATAATGAACAAAAATTAGCAAGGACCGTCGCTGTAGTACTACAGTTAGCAACAACCAACTGCGTACAGGAAAGCGGTGGAAACGGTAATGGCGGGTCGCCGGAAACGCGAAGATCAAACTGCTACTTTCAGCGGATGAACAGTGTTGCCAACTTCTGACCGACTGACGAAGTGTTTTGCCGCTTCCATGGCCAATATTACTTTAACAGAAGGTTCAGTTCAATACTAACATATCATGCTTCTTTTTAAGGACATAATAAAATAATGCGGCGGTTATTTATTATTACGACTAAATAATCGATTAACTAATATTAACAGTAGACTAGTGACAGATACGCATGTATAGCTAATTACGGAGTAAATGTTATAATTACACTAAAACTAAGACATATTGGTGCTAACTTTTATATTTATCTTTTGATATTAGACAGTGCAAAAAATAAGGATAAAAGCGGAACTCACATTTTTATTAAGTTCTAAGTTTAAGAGTTTTAAAAGTTCAAGCGCTAATTATGAAAAATAAATTATTACCGTACTTTTAGGGTACGATAGCGGGTTGTATACCGATTTCCTACTCCTGCTGTAAGTATCGTATCGATGGCAACGTTGACGACAAACGATTGACCGCTACATCGCATGTGCATCCTCTCAAATCAGAAATCTCGGGCGGAAAAGTTTAAAAGTCCTTGTTTATTATTTCTTAACAATTTGGGCATGATATGTTGTCAAATTATTTAATACCTTATCACTTAATCTGTATGCAGCACACATTATGTGTATACTTTTTTTTTCAAACGGTAAAATCGTTGGGCTAGCTGTGCTACGTGGAGCATACTAACGCAAAATATCCACCGACTGCAAGAGCTCAAGAAGCGTTTTTTAACTGCTAACATTATTTTGCTTAGCAGAAAACCACAAACTTGTCCACACCTGTTTTAACGAACTTTATGTACGTTAATAAACGATAAATAAATGTGATCTGACTATGATATTGATCAATAATAAATTTGCAATATTGCACCTATATTTTCGTACAAAAGTAATCCATGCCTAATATTGTAGTAGTATAGAAAATCCAAAATTGGCTACATATCGTCCAATAGTTATCGATGGACAATATAGAAAATTCAATATTGGCTACATAGCTGTAAAAGTTATTGGTTTAATATTGCGCCAACGCACAAATATTGTATAAATATTCTACCAAACAATTGCCAATTGCTACATGGGTGGTGTCAAAGTTGAAATTTAAAAATCGTTTTTTACGATATAATCCACAGTTTTGGAGGTATCGAGTTGATATTTTGTACGAGTTTGTAGTATTTGCACCTAAGTGTACCCCTAATTATTGTTAACATTACTATAAAAACAAATGAATATCGGGGGTTTGGAGCCTTTTATCCCCCCCAACTTTTCTTGACGTGCGCCCATGAGACCAGACGATTTACGTCGGTTTCAATTACCACCCTTTGTTTATATCGTGTTACCTTAAAATATTTAAATAAAAGCCTTTTCACTTTCATAGAAACAATGGTTTTATCTTTGTTCGTTTAAGATAAAATTTGATTCAAATGCCCTGAAACTTTTTTGTCAGCGGTATAAATTGTGGGTAGGTAGCATTAAAATTTTACAATTCCGCACTCGCCATTGATGGAAAGCATGTTCAAAATGTCTAAATTGCTAGAATTTGCCATTCCAATATTAAATATACAGAGAAGTTTTCTTGTTTCAAGGGTTATGAGATGGACCAAAAGGAAATATGTTTTGTTTCAATAACCCATGGTCTCCCATGTGTATCGGCACAAGTGTACGAAATGAAAGAAAATTAAAGAAAACATGAAATATCTCGAGAAGTACTGCAAATTGAGAGTAGTGGTTGTATTAACAAATTGTCAATAAGTGATTAATTAAGAATTTTTTCAGGTGACATAAAAAGATGTTTTGACACATTTTTGAGGACAGGCCTATAAATTTTCCAAAGTTCATTTGTATTTTTCGAAGCAATTCTATAAAAATGGTATTTCACGTCGGTTAGACAACTATTATAATTGTCTCAAAAATACATGTCATTCTATTATTAAAATATTTGTCCCGCCTTATACAGGAAATTTAAAAACATCACTATAATAGGTTGTTCAATTTAAAATAAGAAAGTTGAGAAAGTTTGGTATAACCGGAGGTGGTAAATGATTTTTAAAATTAATTAATGCCACCAACCAAAATTTAGAATTGTTTTTTTCATAAACTTTTAATGAACCGCCTATGTGAATGACCCCGTATAATGTGATTTTGAAAATCTAAAGTTTGCTGTAATTATCGTTGCCATTAAAATATCATTAATTCGCTTTATTTCTAAACATCTTTGCAATGCGTGTCTTTGTATTTATACAAAACTGTAACGTTTTGAAATAGGATCTACAGGTACAATGTGTTATAGTAGCTGGACAATACCGCAAAACAATTGAAGGTTACAAAATGCGAAATTGCTGATTTTTGTCCTTGCTTCGCCCTTCTGCCGCGTCAACTAGGCGTAATAACGAAGCGTCGCAGATAATCGCTAAACAACTTCCAGTTTGGATGCCTCGAAAAATTAAATTACGGGGAGGACCTGGACACTTTTTCTTTCCAGCGATCGTGTCGGCGCTCGAGAACTGTAAATATTTAACATCAAGGCTCCCATAATTGACGCTAAGAGACGTTTAGACAAATGGTAATTGCAGAATGGTCCCTTTTTCATTCGAAACATTAATTTAAGTTTTAAATTAAACCTTTATGTAATTCGCGAGTCATTTAATTTACCCGCTAAACGTGCCTTAACGAACCATTCGCGAATATGAGCGGCGTCTCAAAAAGGGAAAGAACTACTTAAAAACTTTATAATCAGTTTGTTGTGTACGACCTGTTTTCCGAGATTCTGTGTATTTTTGGGCAACTGCTGTGGGGTGCGCTGCAAATTTTGCTAACACGTTATATTTTAGGCGCCAGAAGACAAGCTTAGTTGCAAACTTATTTAAAAGTTTCCGGGCGCGGAAAACTATGCTCGATTTAATACTGTCTTTCAATTTCAGTCTTCTCAAGCATTTTCCTAACGAGCTGATGAACTGCAAGGTGAGCCGCCTCTCATTTATTTTTACTATACGACTTCAAGTATCCCGAAATTTGAATGAGTCCTTTTAAATTCATTAGAAAAAAATAATGTGATGGCTATCTTATTTAGTTTACAATTGGGAAAATAATGTTGTTTTTTTCAAGTCAAATTTGAGCTGAAGATGGTGCCCTTGATGTATAAAATGTCCTTGAGGAGTTCTCTTGAGAGTGTCTAATGCATATACACTTTAATATGTGTAGACTTTACGTGTTTGCAAAATTGTGATGGTAGGAAGTTGCACTACTTGTGACACTTTATTTTAATCAAATTGTAGACGGAGCTGTTTTTTTACTTAATCTCATTAGTTTTAATATGAATAAATAAACATACCTATATATTTCTGCAATTTTCATATAGACCTTTAGTATACATTTCTAGGAAAAAAATATGTACTTCATATATAGCTTGGATAAGCCATGTGATTCCTGTAAATTTCTACACTCTTGCCAAAGTCTGAAAATTGTAGAAGTAGAGAATTTTAACTACAAAAATTACACTTCCATCAGCATTTGAAGATACGGAAAGTGGAACAACTTTTCTTTTTCTTCACTTCACTTTTCCAAATACGGATTCGTCAATCTCATGTAGTGATTAAATAGTCTCATGGTTTTTCGAAACCACTTTATCCATTATTGTTTGAGCCATCCTTCCAGGGAATAAAACTGAAACACTGGTAACTTACGTTATTTATAGCAACGATTAGATAAAGTATATACTTACTTAATTTTTCAGATAACTCCTAATTTTCATGCGGCAACAACAATAACTGAAATAACTTGCCTAAGTCACGTGGGTATATAATATATAGCTTTGTGTCAAAAGTCAAAACTAGATATATTCAAAATTAGCAGAGAAAATAATGGTTGAAATTTAATAGTAAATATTTATACAAATTAAAATAACTAGATTACTGAAATAGAATAGAATAAGTTAAAACTAAACTGTATAAAGTTATCTCATACCTCAGGGGAATTCTTAAGGACACCCTCAAGGAAACACCAAATATACCTCAAGGTCAGATTTTATTTGAAAACAACATAAATTCGGCTGCTTACGGTCAAGCTAAATCAGCTGTAGTCGTAACTTTTACTAAGATTTGTACTAGTAATAGTTGTAGTAGTATTAGTAGTACTTATTTAAAAATCACAAACATACTCATAAAAGTAACAGTAAGCATTAGTTACAAAAAAAGTCAGAGCCAGATCCTTTTTTAGAATATACCATTTAGTACTTCATTCATAGCAGTTGAGTTTAGACACTTAAAATATTATCTGATCCGCTATTGACTATTTTTATCTTGCCCCAGAAGGAATTCTGTTTACTTTCTTTCTTTTACGAAGGTATATTTTCAAAAGGGATTAATGTTTAATGCAAGTACTTACAATAACCATGCCGAATCTCATAATCATTATACCAGTAGTTTCTGTAAATTTTTTGTGTTCTGTGTGCAGTACCTTCGGCTTACACTTAAGTTGTAAATAGAAAAAACTATATCGTAAGGAATAACTCATTGTTTCCTTTTAACCTAATAATGGGCATTTGTGATTTTGATAATAATTAACTACTTCCAGCTTCGTCTTTAATGGATTTTGCTGTTTACTCTGCTGCTTAGTATAGAAGTTTACATATTTTGTTTTAGTAAGTTTTATTCGTATTTGTGAAATAGTAGCTGAAACTTATCTTAGAAGTAATCATTAAAATGATTATCTGAATAAAGGAATTATTAGGTGCATTTATTGAGTGGAAAGCACGTTTTGGAAACTTTCCTGTAACAAAAATAGCTAGGTCGGTCCGGGGCCACATCTTATTCCTTACATTATTAAAGAATTTACATTGTTATAAGTATTAATCTACGTCCTAAGATGAATTAGTTACAGAATACATAATAGATCAAAGTATTCCTTGTTTTATTTATTCAGTGTTTCTTACTAGAATGGCTGAAGGAGACTTTAAATAAAGCACAAAATTTGATGCTATGAATAAAAGACTTTCTGCATGCAACTGATTTTAATATTTCAATCAGGGGAGTGGCGGCAAAGGCAACTAAGCAGTGTTAGCTTCGTTTACTTCCCTTTAAGTGCACGTGCTTTCACAGATTACGCTTCAGCAAGTGACCCACATTCAGTTATGCCAAAAATATATCCCAATTTCATTTTAATTAATGCTCTGTATTGAAACGGATTTCAAATCATATTTTTTCAATAGAAAGAGAAAATAATTAATGCGATTTATTTGTGATTATTCGTTAAAAGGAAAATTTCCAAGTTATAATAAAGGACAACCGAGTTTATAGCCTACCTATTAATTACGTACAATACTGGTACAGTTTATGTAAAAATGCAGATTGACTCAAAAGTCGACTATCACAGTTATCCTGTCATGCAGATATGACATTTCCAATTTTTACCTATTGCCCACAGTGTAGCTCGCTAGCATCTGCGAAACGTTATCGTAAATTTGAAAGACTGTGTATGGCTACCTACATACGTCAACTGGCGTCTGACATATCAAAGAATTCAGCATACATCTTTTTGTATCGTTATAGAACCACCCTGGACTAAGTGGCTAGCATTATTGATCAGATTGCGATAGTAGAATTTGCTCCCACTTTCACGTTCTCTTGCGCTGGGAATAAAAGGCTATACCTAAACGCTATAGGATGGCACGCGGGTAATCTGTGACGGTCATTCATATGGTATCCTTACTCTAAGCCCTAAGATGTTGAACTCAAGTTGTGAGATCCTGATGAATTGCTCAAAAAAAAAGAAGTGAAAGGAAATGGAAATTTAATATATATATCCCGTTCTAATTTCGTTCGCTTTCCAGCAACACAGAAACAAATTATTTGTTTTAGTACCAAAATTTTATTTAATGCAACAAAGGATTTTGGTTAATATAGCCCCAACCAAACTTTTTTGTTTCTGTGACAAATAAATTATGTTGATGTATCTTTAGTTAAGGTAAATAGATATCTTACTACAACAATTTCAGTTTAGTACTGATAGTTTTTTTTTGTTTTTTTTGTAATCCCTATAGGAACACATTTTATTTAATGTAAACAAAAAAATATGTTTATTTAGAATCATATACAAATTATCAGCCCTGGTCAGTTCACTCTCACCCTACGACTAGTTTCGCCCTGTTGGGGCTTATCAGGCAGGGGTAGAGAGATCTCCGATGCCATCGCTAGGAACCTGCACTTATAGACCGCTTAGCTCGTAGAGTTCCGCTGAGATGGCAGTGAAGGAAGCTGCCCTCCTATTCTCACATGCATCAATCCGCCCGCCGCGGTTATACGCGACGGTCTGCCGTGGTCAGTTTGCTCTCTACTCCTGCCTGATGAGCCCCAACAAGGCGAAACTAGTCGTGGGGTGAGAGTGAACTGACCAGGGCAGATTATTTATTTCATCATTGCTTTACAGCGTTAGGCCGGTGTATCACAGTTATAGACCGCCTAGCTCAGAGTTCCGCTTAGATGGCATTGAGGGCACCTGCCCTCCTATTATCACAAGAAACGTAAATGTTGGAAAAGTGGTTTCCTTTTGATAGCAACAATTCTCATTTGCTTGAAATAGTTTTTTTTTCAAATTCTACAATTACAACTGGGGGGGGGGGTTAGAAGGGAATGTAAACTCACATTTATAAATACAAATATGTATAACTCTCATGTACATTTATATACAGGGTATCCCAGAAATGATATTGCAATCGAAATAACCAGCATATCTCATTATCCAACTGTTTACCGAACTGTTAAGGAAACCTACGTACATTAGTTTGATGCATTATTATGGCATGTCTACCTGATTGCAACAGTTAGTTGTTAACACTGTATGTAAAACTCAAAACAGATGTGCCTACTGTGAATATTAACTAAAGTGGTAAAGTAGAAGAATATTTTTTAATACTTACTGGATGCTTTTATGTGAGATTTTTCATCTGCCATTCACCCAATGGTTGTGCATCATGTATGTCCGAAAGTCCGAACTACATAATATGTGTTATGTGTGCAGATCTTCCATTTCTTCATGGTTCATTATAATTGCGTGACTTACAACTGAAGATTTGATTGGCTTTTAGCCCAATAAAAATTTTGTTCTAGAAGCAAGTAGAGAAAATGCGTGTAATAAAATATTTTGTTGGAGTAAAAATTTATGATATATGAGGCAACGTATAGCATTGGTGCTTTGTCGTCATTAAAAAAATGTTTAGTCGCCACTAATTATCAAAAAGGTTTATTCATGCAACAAATAACTCAATCGCGCAACATTAATTGTTTTCACATAGTTTTTGTAAGTATGTTATTTATGGTAGCACACGCAATATTGTTGTAAATGCATATGTTGCAAACATTTTGTCGCTAATAGCATAATTAAGCAAAATATTACCAACAAAATCATTATTTATTGTCCATGCTAAATCATTTTTCAGTTAAGTATACGCGATGTACGGATACCTAATTGTTTAATATCGTTAATGATTGTAGATATACTATAAATAACAATGTGTTAGCTGTTTGCAATGTTAAACCTTAAACAGCACGAATTTTAATAATGCAATAAAAATATGAAAATTGCAATAAGTAGATTTTTTTAATACTATGATCCCGAGAACCATAAAAAAACGTTATGAAAGCAGCAGTCGCTTAAGCTGTAAATTTGAAAAGACAGAGTTTTTTTTACGGACTTCATAAGATACATTTGTTGTGTGGTAGGCGGCGGCTTTTCGCAGAAATTTTGTTAATTTAGAAATTAGTCTGAATAATGCGCAGAGCGGGTTTATTAATTATATGTCCACTTGAAGATCAGCCGCGCAGTAGAGAATAAACCGCGGCTAACGAGCAACTTATTTTCACAAAATCACATTAAATTCGGACACTTTACACTATCCATCTGTATTTGGTCGACTTTTACGGGTCCGTGTCACATTAATGACCCGAAATGGGCTTTCAGATAGCGCGTACCGTGACCCTTTTTCTGCTGTCGGGTTAGGTCGTCCCATTTAACCAATTTCCCATTCGTACATCCGACTCAAAGCACCTAAAAATAGAAGTTCATAAAGTGAGCATATCAACTGACAACTGAGAAAGCCAAACAATCAGCATGAATGACGAATAACTTTTATGAAATGGCACGGACGATGCATAATTGAAACGTCAAACGCACAGGTTACTGCGATAGGAGCGCTGTATATTTCTCATGCACGTTCKCGGATGCTGAAATGTAAGCCATTATAAGTAGCACACGTGAGAGAGAAACTKTGATACGGCTCAGCAGCGAKCACGGATACACGTCGGAACGCTGTGAGTATATTAATCCTTTCGTATGTGCTATGGAATACTTATATCATCTATATGGTAGAGGTTACATTAAAGCTGCTAAACGAGTACCAGCAAAAGCTCATCGACGAGTTAGAACATTTTTCTATGCTTTACGTTATGCACAAAAATTTACAAAGTGAATTATATAATATAGAAACGCAACTGTTATCTGGTTTTCAGAATGTCAAGAGGGGTTGTTGAGAATTGAGTACTTGCTGATATCAAGCTCTTTAACTCTTCATTCGAAATGACGTGCACCGTTTTGCTTTGAAATTACTGGGCCAAACTGTAAAAGATTTACCAAAAGGATTTGAAATGGCGACAAGATTGCTCTTATTAAGGATATTGTATTAAGTATTAAGCCATTGAAATTTAATAAAGCAAATGACACAACGAATATCAAATCTCTTGGCTTATAATCTTGACAAAGGTAAAAAATTAGATTCAGCTGTTGCACTTTTTACAGGTGAATGAAGTCAAAAAGTGTAATAGGTGCTATTTTTCCTTGAATTTTGTAATCATACATACGCAAAAATTCAGTCAATAATTTCATAGAAAAAAACTGTCTCTAATTCCCAGGTCAAAAAATTTAATTATTTTAACTTTGCATCCCTTCTGCTCAATCAATTTGCTAGCCAAAGGTCTCACTTTTGCTACCGCCCCCATCATTTTCCCGTTGAGCAAATAATGTACAATTATGTGTTCGACCCTTAACTAAAGCCACGGCAGACTGTATTCGTTTTGAATCAGCCAGATTCTTCAAAGACCAAAAATTCTCTCATCCCTGAAAAATCTCAAATCCAATTCAGTGATCTTTTTGGCCGACAAAGGAAATGCGATTGCCGTTCTCAACCTAAATACTTAAGGTTCTGTAGAAAAAATAAACAACCTTTTACGAGACTTTCATAGGAATAACTTCAGTGTTAAGGGTATGTCAACTAAAAATTCGGAATAACTTTATCTACTTGTAACAAATCAATCTTAGTTACCTTTGAATACCAATTGCTGCTCCTGTTACTATTTAATCAAAGTAATCACTGTTGATATGTTTATTATTCTGTGTGGCAGTATGAAAACGTTAAAAGAAGACACACCCAGAAAACTCATTGGTGAGTGTTATGAAAAACATAGACAGCTTGGTAAAGCGTACACTGGAAAGTAATTTAAAAATACCTATGACATCATAAAACGTATGGAGCGCTGAAAAGCACTGAACCGATGTAAAGAAATTTTCGGGGTTTCAATCTTTATTTAATTATTTTGATGGTTTGGATAGCATGTGCTACCTGTAGTTAAATCGAATTAACATATTCTGTATGAATGAGGGAAACTAATTGGCCTAGCGGTAGCTTTGAGCATTATGTGATTTTAAATTGTCATTTCTCAACATCTCAGTGGTGACTTTATTTGGTTGTTGGCTTATCGTGAATTTGGGCACGATTGTATTTTGGCAATTCACCTCCCTGTTTTGAGATTTTGAAAGCACGTGCTTCGCTTAATTGATTGGTATAAGCGAAGCCTTCGGGAAGGTGAGCACATAATATTTTTGCTAGTTTCACGTACTTAAGTGAGTTCTACATTTTAAGGGTTTCTACCAGGACTCTCTGAGATTAGTTTGTCGGGATTTCGACCTTTTTAGGGTTGCTATTGCGATTAGAAACACCACCCAGGGTCTCTAATATCATCCCCTTGCTTCCCGGATAGCTCATTCTTGTGACGGTGCTCAAGACCAAAATGGTTCAGGTCAGATCTATACCATTTTTTTAGTTCGGCTGTTAAAGGCGTGACGTCTTTCTCGTTTCAAAGACACAAGTGAATATTGGTTCATCTTAAATCATTAGAACATTCTATTATTGATTGATTTACTTTGGATGTTTGAAAAAGAAACAGTTGGCGTTTTAATTAAGAAAATTACAAGATTAATCATAATTACTTGTATATTTAATTGTTGTGCATTGGTACACATTTATATTTTATATAGACTTTTTGCTGTCATTTTCTTTTGTAAAGACAGTTCGCAGTTCGGGTTGTTATTTGAAACGCAAATTTGTGTTTTTATCACAAAAATTTCCGCTTGCACATGACCATTCGCTCTTGAAGTCGCGTAATAGTTTCTCATGTTTATCTGCATAACCGTTAATTCCCGTTTTGTAACTTTGCTATGAACAGTTTATAAGATTAGTTTTGTTGTTCGAGTCGTTAAATAATTTTGCGAGTGCTCTCATTAATAACTAAAAAAAATTATTTTTGATTGTTTACAGTTGGTTAGCTATAAGCGGCAGAGGTCGATCTGTTCCTTACTTCGCTCCTTCAGGATTAATTATTAACTAAAATCTTTGATCAAAGGCATGCATCCGAAAGAGGCTTGTACCATTCATTAGAATATATCACAGCGATGAAAATTATTTCTTCTGGTCGGACATTGCGCCAGCACATTACGCACGTAATACACTAGAAGTGTATGAAAGGTACCATTTCAACTTTATTCCTCGAGCAGCAAACGTCTAAATGTTCCCCAGTTAAGACCAATCGAACGGTTCTCGTATCAATTAAAGCAGAAAGCTTATGAGGGCAGCTGGGAGTCTAAAACAATCGAAGAAATGATAAATCGAGTCAAGAGAAAATTGCGCCAATGTCGAAGTACGCACTTTGAGATATTGATGGCTCGTGCGAGTACCAAAGTGCGACAAACTACAGATAAAGGGCCAGAATGCATACTGCTGCATTAAAAATGGTAACTTTTTGTCATTAATGTTATATGTTTTCAAAAGTGTCAAATATAGTMAAAACAATACTTTTTAGTTGACACACCCATAAATAATCCTGAATTCCCCAAGGTATTTGGGGAATAAATAAAATCGAAACTCTCTGTGTGTTGTGCGGGTTGCGGAGTCGGCGGATAGTATCAGGGCGTTGAGCTATAATAAGCATGAGAGGTGACGATGACCACCCTAACGCCAAAGTTTTTTTTGCGCGGCGATCATCGCTTGTTTTTGAAGTGTTTTTTACGCTAATCAACAGACCTAATCAGGCAAAGGATACGCCTGGTTCTATCTGGCGATTGCCGGGAGGAAAACCGGAGTAGTCTACCGTTTTCCTCGGTACCTGGGACGACCGAACGACCACGAGGATGCCATACCTGTCGGAGCCAGCTTGCTGCTTGCTATTTCCAAGGTGAGAGTACTTGTCCCGAAGAACTGGTCCTCTTTGAAGTGAGTCCACTGTCTTCTTGGTTACTTATCTGTAAAGACCACGAGGTTCTTATACCTGTCGGAGCCAGCTTGCAGCTTGCTTTGCGCAAGGAAAGACTTGGCCTAAAGACTGGTCCTCTTTGAAGTTGCGTGAGTTACAGTTTTCTTATTTGTATTCAACAAATTCTGTTGGATAGAATTTCGTGATCGTGTATTAATTAGTCCCACCAAAGAACCCACGACTAAACTAGTCGAGATGAGTTTTTAAAAAAACCTAAAACGTAATAATCGTCAGTACTATTGACTCACCTGCTTATAGCATCGCTAAGTTCTTTGCGGATCTTGTAAAGAACTGCAAGGGGAAAACTTCTTCTTGACTAAGGGTACATTCTTGTTACATGCATGGTTTACAAAAGTTACACTCCCAGAATCCGTCACAATCATCCGTCAAATATTATCATCTGGTAATAAATCTGATATTTGCGCAAATGTACTAGAGATATTACAACTTAATTATTTGGCTTCGCTGCTTCGACACCTTGCAAGCCTTCCTAAATCACTTTAACTCCGAGCATTCCGACATTAAAATTCAAAATTGAAATCGAAAGCAACGATTTTCTTCCAATTTTTTATTGCCTTGTCATTCGTTTACCATATGGTCGTTTGGGCCACTGTGTGTAATTACGTGCCCGTGGGGAGGCTATCCATAGTTCGAAGCTATCAAAATATCAATATTGTGAGTCCAAATATCGATCATTTGTATCGACACTGATGGCACGATATTACGTGTGTTCTCGTAATTGAAAGCGCATTAGATGTTAAAAATACGAAACACCTATTTTATGTAGAATAGAAATATAAATCGCATTGGATGCAGGGATACACAGTTGTCAGCATTCGTACATTTGACCGTACAATGGCGAATCTATAATTTTTGTAAACATTTACGGAAAATAAAAAAAATAAACTTATAAACGTAGACGGAATTGTACATAAAATATACTGTTTAGTAATTTACTCGGCAATTTAAAAAACCTGGTTACTATAGCAAGCGGTTGATTACTTCTCAAATTATTTTAATTTTGATAAGTAATTTAACAAAAATGGCGACTTGAAGGAACAAGATGTTAATACTGGTATAAATATTCTAGTTAAAAATAATCAATTCGGTTAGAACTTGTTAGTTCCGTTTGTTTATTTGTTTTATTTATGAAAAGAATAACATGATTATTCTGGGTCGAAAATGAACCCCAACTCTTAAAACCGCAATAATGGAGTTGATTAGTATAACTCATGTTGCTGGTCGCCGCTGAATTTTGATTTCGAGGGAGAACAGTATATTAAGCCTTAAAACACTAGATATTCTATTAATATAAGAGACTACCAACACTATCATGCTTCTTCTGTTATAAAATTCATTGCAAAAGTCACATGTACATTAGAAAGCAAATAGCTAATATACAAAAAATGGATGTACGAGAATTACGCTTGTTCGTTGTTCAAGACCTAAGTTCACCAAACCATATGTATAATGAATTCCTTGCGTTGACATACAACCCTATATCGTTGTCTGACTGCCTGATCGCTAGCCAATTTCAGATACAGCAGGTATTAGCCTAAATTAACCGGTAATCAACTGCGATTGCAGTATATCAACATCAAGTTGAGTATATCTCGTTAACAATGCCAGAAGATAAAATACGAACTGTGCAACCGGACCCACGGGTTACGTGATACTATGTTCTATCGGCATTGTCATTAACGCCCCGGCCGACAAAGCCAAGGGGAAGCATCAATCACATATCATCATTAGATAAACAAACGGTCCATATCTGGTGCAAAAACCGGCCCTGCAGCGAGATTAATGACGGCAGGTCTCGGTTGATGCGTCTTCAAGAGACGAGCTTTAGTTTCATGTTCCGGGAATCAGAGTATTTGTTCTTCGAATCTCAGAATGACACCCTTTTATAAACTAGATATTATATGCGTAACAAGAATGCACGTGATTTTTCAGTGCAAAGAACTAGGACATTTTTAAAAATTTGGTAAACATTGAATATACCGCTAAACTTACTTTCAGAGGGCTTCTATTGTAAAGTCAGTGACTAACAAAAGGTATTTCTACTTTTAAAAGTAACTAAATGAAAAAGTACTGATACTTTTTTCGTGTGCCATATATTTTTTCTGTTATTTTTGTATACAAACAGCAACCGTTTGTTGCACTTGAACTGCTAGGCAGTGAATTACTTATGTAGCTTATAGTAATGGTAGCAACCTAAAGAAACTATTTTAAAACTCTTAAATATGACAACACAATTTCTAAGACTACTACTGTACTTAGTACTACTAGTAGTAGTACTAAGTAAGTAGTAACCTGAGGTTGATAGTTTTTCTCGTTTTGAATTTATTGTCAAAATAGTACACACAGCACACAGAAAATTACAAAGAAGTAACTTACTTTGTCATATGGTTCCGGAAAAACTTGACTAGAACGATATACAATTTCTATTGTAAGTTATTATTGAAAGGACTGTGGTCAAAACTCAAGGTTGATTACCTGTTCTCGTTTTGAAGTTAGGAGTTAGTATAATAATATACGTACTACACATAACCAAGCAACTAATTTCATAATTTATTCAATAGTAGTTTAACTTGCACTTCTAATGACTCATACAATTGTCTCTTATTGCTTTTATTCAAGCTCTAAATTATATCTTTAAATCCTCTTATTGTTTATCATTTGAATACCTTTAATTTAAAATAAAAGTCGATACAAGAGAAAGAAGTCAGCAGTATAATAACTGTTAAACTGTTAAAATAAATTCATTTACAATTTAAGAAGGGACGTGGTTGCACTTATAAGTAAGATCTATTTTCAAGTAATTGTCGCCTTTGTAGCAAATGCAATGGCGAAGTTTTTAAGTTTTATGTGAATATATATTTCATAATAGCATTGGTGTTAATTTAAATAAAGGTATGCTTCTTGATTTGTAAATGTATTTTTTTAATAAATTATTAATTATTGTTACCAACATGGCCTACCATAACCAAACTAGCCCGGTAAAAAGATATCTAATTTAAACCTGTAAAAATTTTGTTAACCGTGAAAAAAATAAATTGATATCTTGTGGCTAAGTTTAATAAGTACAAATCAAATTGATCGGTTATTAAATAAATTACCCGGTTATGTGCTATTTTACACTTTTTGGCAATAACTTTAGAATAACAAAAGATACCAATCAGGCTTTTACAACCAATTTACTATTAATATTAATCTCCTTGGAATTCGCTCTAAAATGGTCCTAGTTCGTTAAATTTAATTGAAGTGTTTAGAATATATTGCATCTAAAAGTTTCGAGACTAATTTGCTTTGTAGTGACGTTAGCATGGAAAGCAGAGAAAAAAATGTAGAAACGAAACTTTCAGGTATTTAAAGAGAGATTCTAAAAATCTGATTTACTACCTGCATGTTAAGAAAAATTTCAATTTTTTTGCGTTTATTTTGTATCTCGATGACAAATACGTCCCGTAGCGAAAAATTTAGGAACTTCAAAATATTTTTTGTGTATTTCTGTGGTGTTTAAAAAAATCGTCAAAGCGATATCTGAGGGGTCTTCAAGGTACAGCCGCTCCGTACCCTTCGTGAATCATCCTGTATATGAGCATCTGGCAACATATCATGTAGAGATTTATTACCTAAAACCCAGATTAATCTGTAACCTTATAGAAACTCGGCTAAAGAATTTTCAGATGTGCTCTGCTACAGTTTACATTGCAGGATTTTATACTTCCTTCCATGTACCATTTCCTTTGTTATAACCCGTTTGATTTCGAAGCGGCTAGCTCGCATTGCTCTAGGCAACTGACAGCCGAATAAGTTGCCCTAGTTTGCAAAGGATGCGGCAATATATCTGGCCATAAAGGGTATCTGTAGTATCGCGCGGACGTGGTAGGGGACATATTCCATCATGAATTTAATTACATGCGGTAATTATGCGCCCAGCTAACTATTGTTGTTAATAGATACTGTGTTCAAGGTGGTTTATGGCCGCGATAATGCCTATACGGGCCTCCGGGGTGGAGACAGGATTTTCGATCGTGTCTACCTTGACAAACCATAAAACGTACCCTAACTTTTGCTGAAATGACCTACACTCATTGATGTGTCCACTTTTCATAAATAGTGACAAATAGTGACCAACTGTTTTTCTATTAATAGCGTGTTTAGTTTTTCCTCACTACAAACGATTACCAGTTAGATCAATATGAACAAGAAAAAACAACAAAAATTCGACGGCGAGACATAACCCCAATCAAATGGTGGATGTATTTTTCTAGTAAGCGCTCTCACATATTCGCAATTGGTGGTTGTGGCAATCGCTGAAATATTTTGATAAAGTTATTCCATAAATGTTTTATTGGTGATAAGCGGTATTGACTGTGTAACATTCCAAAGCTGAATCTACAGTATGAATTTCACATATTTTACTACATAATCTACGTCAATTGTTGGAATGATGTCAAGTCAGACTGAATTTGGGCGTAGAGTGGAAACTTATCTACATGAGAGTTCCATGATGAACAGGCTTGCGTGTTGCATTTCTTTTGAGCTGCAATGCATGAGTAACATCAGTTTTTTTCGATTGTAAAACACAGGAAGGCATTTGCACCTAATATTTTTTACCAGTAGATAATTTGAGTATAGGTTTCGTCGTTAAGTAAAAGGAATTTAAAAAGAATCGCCTCAAATAATAGGAAAACTCACGATTATTGCCGGAGCTAAATAATGTTTTTTTATTTTATTTACTTAGGCCACCCGTTACCCGTACCAGAATTTAAACAAACGTATGAAGTATATTTAACTATTTAATAAATTTTATATAAAGACAACACAATAATAATAATAATAAACTTTATTGTACAACGGAATTCAATTACAGGACAATGTTACAAAATTATATTATTGCATTGCTCCTAATTTAATGACAGTAATAATAAAAAACTAAATAAATAAATCTTCCAAGTGATTCACACACATAGATACAAACAACCAGATCCAAGAAGCATATTCAGTCTTACTCAGGACATAAGCATGAAATATTTTTTTAAGATTAATATCAGAAAAGCTTCTACAACACGCATGATAAATCCCAAGGATTTATAGGCAGAATTACAAACGGATTGAAGGTGAGTGATAAAGAAAAATTCGGAATCGAAAGTTATACCAATGTCTATATAATTTATATCCTTTTTAAGAACGTCATCATTGACATAATATGCGGATTCAAGAGGTGCGTGACTGCGTATAAGAGAAACCGTACAACATTTGTTGACATTTAACTTTAATTCAAATTTATCACACCATTCCACAATAGTATCTAAGTTTGCTTCAAGCAAATTGGTATCTTTTTGATAAGAGATGGGATTGAATACTATTATGTCATCAGCATAGGCAAGAACTGGACAAGATATGATGTGAACGTCACAAGGTTCGTGACAGTGAAACGACCAAAAATAAATCCACGCTGGTGAGGAGATATATATTTCTTTACATTGCTATAAATTCTGGAATATAACGCCCATTCAAAGAGTTTGGCAAAATTTGACAAAATGAAAATTTGTCTGTAATTGTAAATCTGAAAACTATCTCCGTTTTTTAGACCAGGACAAACTCTAGCACGCTTTTATTTTTAATTATTTTAATTTTAAATTGCAACAACTTCTTGCTGTCTTGAAGCAGGGTTATAAAGGATGTCTCTCCTGAACGGAGGAATCAAGATCTAATTACTTACCTCGTAAGAGACCGATATCGGTATTCAAAATCAATCAACCTGCTAAGCAATATACCACTCGTATAGTAGCAAAAGGCACTTTGTATTATACCATAAAAAGTTGGAATTTACACAATTCTGCGATTTATTGAAAGACATTAAATTTAGTTAAACTAGTCGGTAAATGGCATAGTGCGATAGCGTTTCATTATATGCCATTACCAACTATTGCTATTCATTCACGTTCGGCTAAATGCACATTTTTAATAGGTACCTAGAAATTGATTCTGAAAAACGTGACAAATATGCAACAAACATACAATTTACATACTTGTCAGTTTTGACACTCGTATAGCTCATAATATACGAAAACAATCCCAAAAATAAGGTCTTCAAAGACCTGGGACCACAGGAAAACTGTTCACGTGGCTTTTGTCCACACTGTTGCGTTTGTGACTTCCTCCACGCACACAAGCCATCACACAGCGCGTTGGGATGCTCGGTTCGGTATCCGTTTGTATTGGGCTTCCTCATGTCGCTACCCATAGAGTCTGCTCAGCTGTTCAGTATTTAAGCGAAAAATGTGTAAGTTGATCGAAATAAATCGCCAATAGACGGAAAAGGATGTAGAGTCTTGGGTGAGTTGTAATTGGTCGCAATAAATATCCCGAAAAAACAAAGAAGTGGAAGACTCAATTTGTTATGAAACGGCGACGAATACCAAATCCTGCGACTTTGATAAGAGGATAGAATATTAATGTGCGGTACACGCGTGATAGTTCCGCGAATGCTTGAAATGAAAAAGGACCAACAACAATTGTGCGTTGACTTTTTCCAAGAATATTCTCGATGGTAAGCAAGAAGAGGAAAGTGTGGCCAACAGCTGCGCGAACAGTTAGGTCCCAGTAACTCAATTTAACACGCGATAGGCACTAAATTATATTTTTTAGACATAATATATTCCACTCATGCAGTTGCCCATATCCACATCTTATTCCACTTAAATGGCACAATCAAGACCTTTATTTCAGTTTTCAAATAGGAAATGGTCTCCGGGTTTCATACCAGAACTATTGTTACAATTTGTGACATATGGTAGCCAGGATATACAACTGGAAGATGCATGTATTTTTTATGCTACATTTAAAGAATACGGCGATGGAAACAAATAAGGTCAGGAATTAAAATCGAAAAATGCATTTAACCGCGCCTTCCAAAAATGACGTGTAATGACACTTTTCATTGTGGATGTTCGCGGGTTTGTTATCTCATGCGAATCGTCTGATGTATGTGCAGCGTTTTCGTGCAGTCGTTTCTTTGTGGGTGTTGGTAGTTTACTATAATTACCTAGCCTTCTTCCGAAAGCAGAAAATACAAAAAATAGTGTGTGGCATCGATGTGTAAAATATGTGGCTTACCGCTCTAAACAAAATGTATTCCGGTGAGCCTAAACGGAAAATATCCATAAAAAATGGTGCGCAGCAATTAGATGAGACGAAAAAGCTACACACACACTTTTCAAGCGTCAAAACACCGAAGTATAAAAAGGGTGCCTGTCAGTATGACACCTCTCGGTTGGAAGAATGGATGGAACGTGACTTCAGCGACTCTGTAGTGTAGTGATGAAAACAGTCGAATGATTTCAACAATCAAAAGGTTGCCTTTGACAATCGAATTATCATTCGACTGATTAACATCTCGGTTACGTTCTACTTTTGTGCATCAATAAAATGAGCATGCTTTTGTAGCTCTTCAATACAGATGGTCTATTAGCGCAGGATGGTACAGGTGATACCAGTATTTATTGCATTTGCACGAAACAACAAAATGTGGCGTTTGTGAAGATTTTATACTACTATTTGTAAAAAAATACTCGTATACCGCATTTATTAGGTTTCTCTATTTTAAGGTAAAATCAATACTATATTTTTTAAGTCTAAACCAACCATAAACCCCAATTTAAGATGTTGTCATGGTTACTGGGTTGATTTTAGCACTTTAGCAAAGAGACATGTTTATTATTAAAACTTACAAACTGATAAATTTTTACAATAACTGCAATGTGTTTTATTAAACTGCAAAAGAAAGGTGCAGATGGCACACCCCTCCTTCAGTTTCGATTATTGCAATAAATTATCAAGTTATTCGATGCCGCGTACCACAGCACGTATCGGTATATCAAAAACGGACGCTTAGCGATTGCATGCCACCGCGCCTACTTCGATAGGGAGACGCGAGAAACGAAATACGATAGATCGATGTTCGAAATATCGGAATAATGCGAATGCATTTAACAAAATGGGAACCTAGTACAGACCACCGAGAACTGTACTCGAAAAGCGAGAACCGATGGAATCATGGAGCATTGATGCGATAGTACCGTTGTCCGCCACGGCCACAGTTGGCGCTGAGTTTGAAACACTGGGACCATTCGAATGAAAATCAATAATCTCTCGAGATGTTTCAACAATCGATAGAATCGATCGCTTTCATTCGAGAGAATCCAACTCTACTGCAGCGTTTTCGGTCACGTCACATTGTTTACATTTTGTATGTACTTCGCAATGGAATTATTTCAGCCTTCTTGGGGTTATATTGCACAAAACCATACTTTGTCACTTCCTGACTGTCATGACATTAATTTTAGCAACCAAATGTTGAAATTTAAAAAATCATGCAACTTCTCCATTGTGGTGTGGTGTATAGTATAGGTCACTCAAAATCTCATGCCGGTTGACATTGCGCCATATTGGAATGTGCAGTAGAATCGACAAGACGTCCTGAAAACACCAGCGTATTTGTTAGGGTTTGGGTTGATGATAGTTTAGTACATCTTTAATTTTCAAAAAAAAGAAGTTGTGGGGGTGGGGATAACCGTTGTCTAACTGGAAAGGTGATAGCCACCTGTACTGTTCAGGTTGTTCGGGTGTTTGCAAATCTCAATCGCTTCGCGGAACTTGCGAGTGATGTGGAAAAGGACTTCCGCTAGAACTAATATATTATTGCTTAGCTACCGGTGATTGGGTGAAGAGACTTGATTTGATGAAGTGTTTGTGTGCTGTAAGCCGCGTTTAATTAATGTGCCTGATTCATAGATTTAAATCGCACCGCATGACCTGGGAAGGTTGTAAATACCTCTAGATGATGTATAGAATCGGATAGGAAAGCACCTTTGACATTTTTGAAGAAGGTTAAAAACAGTTCGCATGTTTTCTAAAAATTTTGCCAATTTTATCTCTGAGACTTTGATCGTAAGGAAGTGCAGTCGATCTATAATTTCGGAGTTCAAGGGCCGGTTTGGATTTAGGACAAAAATGGCGATTAAGGACAGATTGTATCTCACGGCTGTTACACCCGTTCTTCTTCTTCTTCAGACTGACACGTAAGTGTTCTAATTTACTTTGAAGTTCGGAAACTGACACTGCGCGGTGATGCGGTGAACAAGAAAATTCAGTACCGAATGCTTTTTTGGCAAATTATGATGAGAAGACGTATGCACAGCACTGTCTGCCACCTGCCTGCGCTAATGAGCTTTAACGAAAACGCAACGCTTCTCTTTGCAGCTGGTTGCGGAGCAGACCCAACATAAACGTGTATTAATTGTATTGTATACTTCTGACAAATCGTATTATTTAAGAACTTTAACGAGAAGTCATACAAGGGAGTTTCAGCTATCAAATTTTGGAGATACTCCTTTTATGCAGTGGTCTGATTAGAATAAATTACTTATGATAATTTTAAACTTCAAAAAATTACTAATAATGTATGTTGGAAGTTAACGTCCTTGTTTAGATTTTTATTAACCTACAACCAATTTATGAGTTAGCTTGTTCTACAACTTACCGATGATTAATAGTAATAAGACATTTTCAGCTTGTGTTAATAATTAGAGATGAAACAGAAATTTGGTAACTATTGGGTATCCGGCCTAAATTTACTTTCCGGATATTAACTTAATATCCGACCGGATACCGAATATTCCAAAATTACGACAATTCCCTAAGATGAAATTGCTTTTAATTGCCATGGCTGAAGCTGAAAAAGTTAAAAAAAAGTCACAAAGAACAATGGAGAAACTAAAATAACACACATCACTTTAATCATAAATGTATTATTTGAACGAAAAGGTAAAACCCGAAATTATAAAAAGTTCTTAAATCATACAAGATCCTCATAAATGTTCTTAAATAGACGACGTTTTTTTGTCATTAACGACATGTTTCGGTTATGGTTTTTTATAAACTTACAAACAATTTCGCGCAAATCGCAAATAACGCAGCAGAAAGCTAGTTTTCGCTAAAGAATCATGCCAGATACCACCCTCGATCAGCCGATAACTTACGATAACACCCAAAATCGTCCGAATTGATTCGATCGCATTCGTAGGTATTCGGCGGCCGAATATCCGGCAATCCGGCCTAGCAGCTTGCCGGATATCCGGTATCCGGCCAAACAACTATCCGTTTCATCTCTATTAATAATCCTACATACTTTTTGCTTTTTTTGGAAATTTCTTGCTAAATGACTTGCTGTGGTGTTCCTAAATTGAAGTTAAATTGTAGTAGGTATTACGATTTGTCACAAAATAAAAAAAAAACTAGTATTGGTGTTATTGTAAGACTTGGCAATGTTAGTTAAATAATAGGTATGTTTTTCATAAATTAGTTATGGCGTTATTGTACCCCTATTAACGTTCAAGCTTTTTCCAAAATTAACATTACAGTTTTACTCAAACTATAAAACAGTTTTTGTATATACTTTCAACGTACTTAATATTTTATTGCTTTTAAAACAACAAAATTTATCGGCCTTGAGTGAAATCATTATTTAAATGCAGATTTATTACCCATGAAATGAGGAACTGCTTAGTTGTAGATCACCAACCCGAATTATCCATTTTATAAAGTGAAACTCGTTTATCAATGCCTATACGTAATTCCGAGATTTTGTGTATTGATATTTGAAAGCTTCTACACTAATAACGTAAAAATAATTGGTAATTCTTTGTAAATAAAGATGAATTGTTTATAAGGAATTGAGATATTTCAAAATTAACACTATTTTTTTAACCCGTCACAACAATAAAGCAACTGCACATAAAACATCCTACATCCAACTAAAGGGAAATCTTCAACATTCCAGTAGCGGTACACAACAATCAGGTACTTAACCTGTGATTGAAGAAACGAAGTGCCCTGAAATGGCGGAAATATTCAGGGCACCAGGTTCGTTTAGTCCTAGGTTATTGCGATGCCACGTAATCCTCAACAGCTAAACGCGCCATCTTTTTAGGTATAAATTTGCACCCTCTGCTGCAGCAAGTAGCATAAAGTGACTTAATGCCCTATCACGTAAGCTCATTGCATGCCTTCATCACGAGCTGAAGGGGATTAAATCCCATGTGGAAGCTCTTGAACACTGTAAACTTGTCATTAAGTGTACCTGCTCTCTTAACGACAACCGTTAACATTTTGTACACGTTTATCCCCATGCTTCCCCGTTAAAACATCTGATGAGACATTTTTCGAGATAATGTAGTTTTCATTGCTGGAATAACTTTAAGTACTTCCCGAAATTAGAAATTGCTAGCGAAGTTGCAAATATAAGGCATTATACTTTGCAAAGTTAGAATAGGGAAGTTTACGGTCCAGATATTTCCACACCCTCGAAGTTCTTCGAGCATAACATTGCACTGTCACAGTTTGGCCTGGAGTGAATGTATTTCAAGAAGGTGACGTAAACACGACATGATGCCGACGTTTGGATGAATATCGTCAAATTCGTGGACTGCTATGTAAAACGTAATAAGGAAGAGTGTCTGTGGGAGGTGCGCGTGCACACGCTCTTTTAAGGGAAATATCTAAATTGAACGCAAGAAATGTCTGCAATAACGCGAAAACAATGGTATTACTCCGTGTTTACGCTACAGGTATAAACAAAACTAATTTACACGATTTGTTTGCATACATCGTCAAACATTAATCGCTATTTACTTCAAAATATTTTGGAGCTCGAATTAAAATGGATTTATAAACATGATGTTTAATTTACTTTTGAATTAGATAGCTGCAAAACGCCATTTCAGCCCAACATTTAATTTCTGATGATGGGATTCGTTAACCAAGATTTACACTTTGTTTCTGTATTTTCTTATATTTATTGATGTTTAGATTAGATTACTACTAACACGTTTGACTTACTCGACACTATACCATTATATACCCTAGAGACCCTCCCCCCCCCCTTCTTTCTCTCTATCATCCACCAAAGAAAAAACTTAGGATTTAGTGTCGAAGCGTCGCAGTTTTAAAAAGAATAGTAATAAACGCTTTCGTCCTTTGTTCCGTTATTTCAATATCTTTACAAATAATTATTTCACCTGCTACTTTTGTCTAACTTTTGTCCATATGTCTAACATTTGAATAAAAATACTGTTTTATTTGGCTTGCTAAAAATGTCTGATACATGTGTTTATTTATATTTATATGTAATATTAGCTCTTCCTCTTAAGCTGTATATATTAATTCTTACATTTAAAGTTAAACTAGAGCAAATCCAAAAAATCTTATATATAAGACTTTTTAATAAAATATACTTTTTAGGTGATACGTTTTCTGTAGACCACGCTTAGATATAGTTAGATTGGGTTTATTATATTATGTAGCGATTTAAGGGCGTAGATTTCAAGTATGTTAAACTCTGATAGCTTATGGAACGTAAAGACATAGTCAAGCTGCAATAAGTTTTCTTTGCACACGAACCTGTTCTAACAAGGTTCTCGTTTTTGTTATAGGAGATTATGTAATCCTAGCAGGAGTTAAGTGCTAAACTAATTTGATACTATAGCTAATTTGCGAAGTAACATACTGCACGTCGCTATGCTGTTACACTGGCAATATGTTAAAACCACGGTAGTAGATAGAGAGGTATACGCACGATGCCGTGTGGAGGGGGCCAATTCCGTAGCTAGTCGCGTTAGAGAGAGATAGAGCATATTGGGAATCACTCCGCTTTGCATAAGGCTACTTTACAGTGCACGCTGTGTTGATAATATCAATTTGATTCCCAAAATTACCTAAGCGAATAGCGATGATTCAATTATCTTTCAAAAAGTATGGAAGTGATAAAATTCTGTTGTTACTTGTGCAACAATTTTAGAACAGTTTTGCGTCAGATAATGAAAATACGCTTCAAATTGAATCAATACTTCCAGATCAAGTTGTCAAAATGAAATTTAGGCTTTTATTTTTTATATTATACCATCAATAATGAGGTTTTGAGCATTTTTTATCTCTAGACATTTTTTTCTACGACAAACGGTTCTCGTGATAGTAGCAAAAATCCATAAATTTGTAAAATCGGTTTTTTCTAAATAACTCGAAAATTATTAACTAAACAAAACAATTGCAAGAGTACTTTTCGATCAGAAATTTAATTTTCTATATAATAACAAAATTTAAAAAAAAAATTGTGTGGACAAGGTCCAAAATTAATTTTTTGGAAATATTTCGAAAATGTCAAAATTTTGGAAACATTTTTTTAAACACTGTGAGAAATTTTATTTCCTATCGGATGGTATTTTCATATGTAAAGATATTTAGTATTTTCTGAGGTATTTGGGAAAAACGGTTTTTTTAAATGACCATTTTTTTCTTCTAAACAGTTTGCTGCACCGAAAATTTATAGGGACTAATAATACTGGCAATTATACTACTAATCACATACTAAAAGGCAAAAAATAAATGTTTGCAAAAAGGGTAGTTACCCCACAATTTTAGGGTAGGGGGTCCTATAGCTATATATCTATATATATCGAAAGAATTGCTGTTACAGTTCGGCGCCACACAATACTTTCACATTTTTGTTATTTCAAAAAACTTCACATAAATACCACACCGAATGTGTGGTTATGCATGCCACTGGCGAGCGCTTTTACTAGTATATTGCATCTCTTACTAGACCTCTCTCTCCCACACTGACTACGAATCTGGGCCGCAGCTGCATACAGTTACCATACGGTCGTGCATATACCTCTCTATCTATTACCGTGGTTCAAACTAACTAGGAATGTACACTTGTAGTTGATTTACTTTACAAAACAAGCAAATTCAAAACGTAGATTTATAAAATTAAAATTAACTAAAAATTAAAGTAAAATGGATTGTAGTAATAGTAGTAGTATTCCTTTGTAAATAATTTTGCTACGCATGATTTCGTTACAATAGTTATTGTTTATATGTGTATAAACGTATGTATATATTATATTATGTCGCCACATATACCTTGAGGATAATGCTAATACTGTATTTTTACCTCTAGGAGGTAAACTTACTGTAATGTAGTATGACAATGTTTGTATCTATTATAACAGGATGTTCATTTGTTAAGTTGTCTTGAATGCAAACACAATATGGGAATGAACATCGCGATTCTATATTTGATTTCCATCTATCACATTTACAGAAACACTGCGTAGGGGCACCAAGCGGCAGTGTTTCACTTTACATATCAAATATCAAACTAAAACACAAACTAACAAACCTAAACCAATAAGCACATGCAGTATAGTACAAATACTGGCATGAAGTGACAGTGTAGGTGTTTTGCAGTACGCTCAAAGTTACTAGGCCCACTTTAACAGATGTTCTAAAAAGCTTCAGCATTGCTATCGCTACCAACTCGTTTGAAGTGAGTACAATTACCTCATTTTCTTTTCAATTCAAGAACACAGAAAGATACAATACTCACCTTAACGGTTAATGTGTTAGTAGCTAATAAACCCATTTATAATGTATAGAGTGTGTTTTTTATTTCTTTAATTTGAAACAATTGTGTATAAACTTTGGTTTGGTAGGCGTGTACATATTATTACAATTTAAATATTGTATGTTATTTCTCCAAATAAACAGGTTAACAAATAAGGATTTTAATTCGATCTTTGTTGTGTTTTGATAACAAAAATTGAAGTCTACACCTGAAACCCAATTAGTCTCTTCTAACAACCTTTCACGATCATTCCATGTCAGTTTCCTTGTGACGTATATAACAGCAAAAACGTATAACCTGAGCCTGTTCAGTGAGATAAAACTAACATCAAATTTTCAGCACATTTAAGTTGAATTTTAAAATTTTATTATTACTATTTGCTAGTGACTGAAAATATATGCATCGCAACAATTCGAACATAAATTATATTTTAATCTCTTGCTCAGGTCTCGTGTTCTAGTAGTAGTAGATCTGTCTCATATGTATTGGACAAGAATCTAATTTAATAAAGCAATCCTAGCACCCCTTATAGTAATTACGTCGAGTTTTAAACATGAACATCACGTTTCGTATTGCAACCGATGTCTGTACCATCGCGTGGGATTCCCGCGTCGCTCTCCTTTGCTGCTGATTTGGCCTTATTGCCTGTCGCTCGCGATACGAACGTATTCTCTCTAAAACGCCGGGACCCTCGGGTCTTATATTTATTTGCAGTTTCTCCAGACTGATTCCCTTTAAGCTTCAAATCGGAAGTTTAATTCCGACGTAACAGTTTCACCTGGAAATGCACATCGGATCTAGAAAAGGGGGCCACGAGAGGCGCCTCGACCCGATCAATTCAGGCGGAAAACGTAGATAAAGCAAAGTTCGGTAGGGAAAAGTTGCCAGATAATTTAATAACAGGGGCGAAATTACCGTCAGGCTCGTCACTGCATTATGACGATAACGTGTCTGTTCTCGCTGTGAAAAATGCAATTTGTGTAAGGCAGATTGACCGCAAAATAGAAGTGCCAGATACAAAATCATTATTAAGCTGCTCTATGTATATTAGTAATTATTACCAACCTATATAGGTGTACGTCATTGTCAAACAAGTGCGTCAAATTAATAAATTGAAAAAGGTTCCAAGACACTGTCTTGAAGGTACTAAAAATGTGTTTATTCTGCTAGAGGACTTTTCTTGTTGATTACCGGACTCATCAATTGAACCAGCGCGCAGCGCTAGCGTACGGTAGGAATTTTTGCTTTTCCCGGATATACCGACGTGCGGCCCTTTTACGTTGGGTTGGAGGGGTGGCACGCTTATTGCTAGTGGGCTGCTACTTGCGCATGTTACGGGAAGCTAATTGTAATGAGAAGCTTTGCAGGACTGTTAGGACTACGGTATGGGTATTGGAGTTTATATATTTTTGATTTCCGGAATGCTTAGGGATTTATTTATTATTACTAGTGCTTCACTCTCTTGAACGGGTGAAAAATAAATTTACAAAGTAAGAAGCGATGTTTGCGCAGCCCGATTCTACTGTCATTCTGGGGTGCAAGATTAAATCCCGTTGTAATATATTCCTTCGCACTACTGATATATTGGGGGTCAGTTTTATGTTTATTTTAAAGGCCTTTTTTGTTGCGTTTTGGTGCGTTCTTATGCTACATCTATTTACATCGAAGCGCATCGGTCTATCACAGTCACACACCAAACCTACCCACTATCACACAGCTATGTAATATTTACAAAATACACCGTTTTTCACTGTTTATTTTTAATACAATGCAATGCAAGCACGCTGCGCTTCCTTTTCACGTCCGAAACAACTTTGCTAATAACAATTTTAAGCTTAATATATTGTCAATTATCAGGTGCTGCAAAATCATTGCTGTTTTGACCTATTAAGGTCCTAAAGATTTAGTTCATAGCATTTCATAAGCAGCTCTAAGGTTTCACAAACTAATTCATAATATGATGTTCGTCTATTTCTTGTTCACTTTGTTCGAGTATCAATTTATTAAATGGCTTCATAATCTCATTTCCGTGCATTCGAGAGCCGTTGGGCTGAAGCTCCGTTTTAAAAGCGCTATCTGGAATATAGGACGGTAGGTGGCTTTGATGGTGGGGTCGGCACCGGCCCCAGCGCTGACGTGAAAGGAAACTGTACTCCGTGTTACCGCCGTGACAAATGACTGCGTCTTAACAATGGAAACCTCACCAGTCTCCCGCCTTCGGGTCCTCGCGTATCTTCCCTTAAACTGGATTTGAATTATTATCAGTTTACATATTTCTTAAAAATTTCCCGGCGTAGACTTTGCCAACAAAGGGAGAGACACTTTATGTGGAACGCAAAATCCACTTGGTGCTCTCGAGAAAGTAGAGCTCCGGAAGCCACCGAGAGGGATTATGTTCCCGGTGCGTTTTTCTCCCTTTTGGTTGGAGGCGCATACTTGAACACATAATTACGTAGGTCAACTACCACTAGAAGTATTATAAGGTGTTGAGGTTGCAGCTGCTTTTAAGAACTCAGTCGATAGGTGAATGCCACAAAAATATAACCTATAAATTTGATTGTAACATATTTTATTACTTAAACAGTATAGACATTATCGAGTGCATAGATTTTCACCGCTTGAGTATGAAAATACCCCATTTACAGCGGCCGTTCAAGATTCTTGTGGATTTCTTTTTCTTCACAGAAAAATGGCTAGTTAATTTTTATTTTACAAGACACCATAACTGTACAACATTTATTTTATCGTGATGACAAAACTTCTGAGCCTGCAGGATAAAATGATTTATCTTGACTACATACATAATCGCTAGTATATACCGCGAGCTAGCTGTTCATCCTAAATTTTCTTCCATTATAAGGCATTGTTTGAGGTGTGTAGGTAGGTGAAAATCACCCAGAGCTAAGTCTGGAATGTGTTGAGTGTATGCAATGAGTTTCCAATGTGGCTAGTATCGCCATCTTCGAATAAGTCATTATGTGGTCGTGAATTATCGCGAATGAAATGTCAGGTAGATGACGTTTAAAGTGCTTCATTTTTTAATAGGTTCCATGCTGTAATATTCTGCATCTGTATATAGTCTGCAAACGCAGATAGGTTGGACGTACTGGAATTCTTTGAGTGGTGGAGAGCCTTTGTGACACTACTCAATCCTGGACATTTCCGACCTTACTGTATTCTCTCAGTTCTAAGCATTTGGTACCTTCTAGATCACAAAGTTGCCAGTTGGCACAGGAAGGCATACCTTCTGATCCAAAGTCCTTCCACTGCAAAAAGTTCGGAGATCTCATATAAAACCAAGTCAGTTGTTATAGTTATTACCAAAAAAATTACCTGTTCAACAACTGTCATAAATATTGCAGTAGAAAATATGCCTACCTACATATCCATCGCTGAACACAAAACCCCTTAATTTTACTTCCATCTCCAACGGAAAAAAAATTTTATATGTTCATTCGCTTTAAAATGGTCGAAAACGCACAAAAACAAAATGTGTGTGGGGGGGGGGTGCGTGCGCGCGCGCGCGTGTGTGTGTGTGTGTGTGTGTGTGTGTCTGTGGACACGATAACTTTCGAAAGACTTAATATATGAACTTGAAATTTGGCAAACGTATAAATTTCAATTATTCAAAGCGACCTATTGTTTGTGGAGTAAGTAGGGCATCGGGAAGGGGAAAATTGGGGAGTAACTACCCTTTTTGCAAATTTTTATTTTTTTTGTTGTGACTAGTAGTATAATTGCGAGTATTATTCGTTCCTATAACTTTTCGGTGCAGCAAACTGTTTAGAAGATATTAGCAAAAAAGTGTCACTTAAAGAAAACGGGTTTTCCTAAATATCTCCGAATATACTTAGTATATTCAAAAAATGAAAATACCATCAGATAGGAAATAACATTTCTCACAAAAAGTATCTTCATTTTCGAAATATTTCCAAAAAACCTATTTTGGACCCTGCTCGTTTTTGGTATTATGTAGAAAATCAAATTTCTGATCAGAAAGCACTCTTGTAATTTTTTTGTTAAGTTAATAATTTTCGAGTTACTTGGACAAAACCGATTTTAAAATTTATATATTTTTGCTAATATCAGGAGGACTGTTTGTCTTAGAAAAAATGTGTGGAGAGAAAGAATGCTCAAAACCTGATTACTAATCGTATAATATAAGAAATAAAAACGTAAAGTCATTTTGACAATTGGATGTGGAAGTATTGATTCAATTTGCAGCGGTTTTTAGTAACATTTAATAAATTAAGTACAAAGTTCGTTCTAAAGAGAGATGCTAAAAAACGAGACCCTGCGATGAGGCTGGTGCGTGACGTAGAAAACCAAAGTGGAATAAATAATAAAACTAGCAAATTTTAAAGAAATTGGGTGAAATTGACTCTTGTCGTTTTATTTAATAAGCTGAGCAGCAACTGTTCCATACTTTAATGTTTTAAAAATAAATAATTTTATGTTTCCAGCACGGATTACTTATTATCTCCTATATGAGTAGGCACATCTGATCCAAAATTAAAATTTCATGAACAGGCTCCCTTGTTTCCTCATTAGTTACCTACCAACATTTATACTGACCGTATCAATATTAGAGGCCTTTATTTCTTATTAAATATAGTAACTTGGCAATACGTTATATTAGTATGACGTAAATGTCGGCCATTTTACTGCGGTAGGTGATCCAGGATCAAAACAAACCAAGTTGTCATAACGCGTGTAAGAAAGTTAGTGAACAGAGGTTAGGTGCAAATGTTTAGTTTTAAAAGGTTATTCTAAAGTGCTACAGTGTATGCTTGAGCAGTTTACACTTCTTCGCTTTACTTAGCAAGTATTATACTACAAACTGAAGTTACATTTAGTTACAAAGTACCCTTGAAAGGCCTAAAATACACCAAGTGCGCTCTATACACGTATTGCAGATTACAAATTGTACCAGAAAATGGTAATGGCCTGGGTTCCTGGATGTTCTCGTTATAATGAGGGAGAAGCGTGTAATTTTTACAGCACTTCTTTTAGGTTATTTTTAAACAATAGATTGCAACTATATGTAATTTTGGTTTGTAGTACTTACTAAATAATTCGAAGGAATGTAAGCGATTCAAATGTACACAGTAACACTTTTAAATCTACAAAGTTCCACCCAACGCTGAGCTCCGTTCGCACGTTATGGCAAATCGGTTGGTTTTGATCCAGGACTTTGACGTACCCCAGAAAAATGACCAGCACCTACGTCAGCAATAATATAGCGTATTGCATGGCAACATAATAAAATATAGACTATTCTTATAAAGTTGTTCTGATTGTTTCTAGAACAGATCAACGTATAGTACACTTGAGATAGTTATTTAGGAAGAATTTAAATCGGTAAGAAGCTTTCGCAGAGCAGAGTAGTACAAGTCCGTATTATGTGAGAGGCTGCTGTAAGATTTTCAGCAACAGGAAACGTTCAGTCGTATCACTGTAAATTTGTGCATTATGCAGACTAACTGTGATCAATGTTATCATCAGTGGCGGCTCCTGAATTTTCAGGAGGGGGGGCGCATAAGTAACAGTAGCAATAACAATAGTAATAAAATCTCTTCTTTTTAAACATAAAATAGCAATACTTAATAATGTCAATATTAAACAAAACTTTATTATTTCTTACAAAAATTCGGCATAAGCAACAAAAAATAACGTCTTTTTTAAACCTACTTAATAATGGCAACATCAAACAAAACTTTTTTATTTCTTGAAAAAAAAATGCACCAAATTGTTAAATTTAAAAAAATATATTACCTACGGTTTTTTTAAATTACAGTCCATCCTTCTGTCCTTCATGGTTCTATTTTCTGCATTGCGTTTGTTTACTTGAGCTAGAACCAAGTCAGGTAACGGCCTGCCTAATTTCTTGATTTTAATTTTATCTTCTAAAGTCAACGTATGAAAATTACTTTTAATAAGTTCGCTAATTAAATTCATTTTTGGCCACAAAGCACAAACAACGTTTTCCCTTGCACGAAGCAACGACAGCTTTACAAATCACCGTCACAACACGAGCACGAAGACATTTACGATGATTAACGAACTGCTCCATGCCTATTCCGAATCGAGTCCGCGGCGCAAAATGCTGGCGCCCAGCGCGGGACAAATCTTGTGGGTATTATTACGTACGAAAAATTTTGTTGTCATGGTTGTCATGGCAACGTCCCGTAAGAAATGTATTAGTACTGGGCGCATTTAAGACGCGGGGCCCCGGTAAAGTATCTACCGTACGTGCATACTGGTGCGGCGAGTGTACGTACGTGCAACCTGGCGTGGCGAGTAATTTTAATATTGTGTTATTAGTTATTGTGCGTGCTTTCGCTAAGGATATGGCGGTAAATGATACGACAAAATTTGATAGACATATTAATAGTTATATTTTAAATATTTTATGGTTGTCAGGGAGGGCGCGCGCCCTTGCGCCCTTAAGAGAAACCGCCACTGGTTATCATAAACACGTTTACTGACCGAATAACTGAATTCATTGTCTGTTAGTCTACTGAACGTGTTGTCGTTCTCCCGCCCGACTATGGAAAAAGCTGTCAGATTCAATTAGCAAGCAAACCAACGTAACCGAATTAAACAGCTTTACCCTAATGGCGCGGCTTCTCGCTCACGCATCCAACTGTCTTAATTGTCTTGTTCACTTACCAGCATTCCAAAGTTTCGAGATATTAAATGTATTAAAACTGTTTCATCCGCGGAACTGAAACATCTTTATTCGGGATGTGAAATGCAGCTAAGTGAAAAAAAAGCTTTCAGAGTCATATTTCAATATTACCCTTGTCTTTTCTTTAATTTAACGTTGAAGAATTTGGTTATGAAGATCGAGTAACATCAGCAATAAAAATGAACCATATTACACAATTTAAGTTCGTTTATCAAACATTAAAGGCTGAAAGGCATGAGAACTGTTTATCCCCGATTAAGAAATTTTGTTTTGTTTTTATACCGCCTGCAGTACTCCGCGTCACTATTGAGTATTGAGAGAATCAGCACAGTGGATGGCATAATGTTGCGTTCAACGATGAATCTAGATTCTGTCTGGGTAGGCGCAGCGATCTAACACGAAGTGTGATGAGGCGACGGACGTGGTGAAAGAAGACATTGTGAGTATTGGACTGGTAGGACAATGCCTTGTGGTGTTATTGCTTATGACAGACGATAACGTAAGCTTTTCATAAGAGCCAACTTGGCCGCCCCGCATTTTATCTAAAAAGTGGTGGAACCATACGTTTCAGCCTCCCTTAGAACACTCCATATCACATTACTACTATATTATGTAAACCGAGTTACTTTGGATTACTTTATTTCATTTGTCCATGAAAATCCCTTATGCTTTCATCTATCAAACACCGTGTTTGTCTAGGATATTATGGATAGCAGATCGCAAAAACCCATCCTCTACAAACTCTGTCGGCACTTCATGGTGCTGTACTAATAGAGACGGCAAAAATTTTTACGACCTGAATACTATGGCATATATTGCATAAACAAACATAGTCGATGTCTATACAAAACTTAAAAAAACGTTTATGCTAATAGGTTAAGTGTAAATAAGGGAGAACAAGCAGCAAGATGTTTTCGTATTTATTCGTAGCGCAAAAACAGAAAAACTTTATTGCAACCTGGACACTAACGAAATGGTGAGTTCAGTCGCCACCCGAAGAAAGGCGGTACATCTTCCACTAAACCGAGTGCACTAAATGAACAAGGAACAACTGAAGAAATAATTTGTATATAGCGATACAATGTTTGGAGGTCTGAACTATAATAGCTTTATTAGCAGTAATGGTAGAAGATTCAGGAAACGAGTAATAAATCTAAGTATCGTCAGCCTAAAAGCGCGTTTTAAAGTTAGTTATGCAACTTATAAAATAGGATGTGTAAAGTCAGAACAATAACGGTCCTAAAATTGAGCCCTGCGGCACGCTACGGGCAATATCGATAGCTCCGAGAAAAACCATTTACTTTCTTCCACGCAGGTAACTGCTCTACAAGTGATACAGCACTTTCACTGAAAGCGCCATTATGAAGGATTGCAAGGATGACGTTGGTAGAATGTTAATTTGACGCAGAACCTTAAAATGTACTGTTTTTTTGTTTAGGAGGTGGAATTACGTGTGCTACCTTCCAAGCTAAAAGATAAGCGTTTATTTCAATAGCGCAATTGATAATGCGCATTTTATACTTATAACAACATGCGGGCACCAATAGCGCAACATCCCAAGACTTAAATCTAACCTCGTCAAACGTTCTGAAGACAAAATTAAAAATACCCATCCTGTCCCTGATAGGAGTTGATATCTTATTAATGATTTCAATATCAGTAATGGCTTGTGCCTGTGCAAACTTGACGAAGAAACCATTCAGATAGTTTACGTTTCCAATATTGTCAGGCAGCACAGATTTTTTTTTAATTTGAGCTATAAATATTTAATTTACCTATCTGGTTCTATGTACAATGATTTAAAAGAATGATGTATGCTCAATTTATGGTTTAAGTACGCTTTCTTTTAGACTATTTTAGCATGATTAGTATAATTCCTGAGTTGCGTATAATACTCATAATGAACTTGTAGTTTTTTTAAGTTTGAACTTTCTTAGTACTTCTTTCTAAAACTGATGAGCAACGTAATCCGTAATAATGAATCTAGAAAGTGGAGTATGTATATCAAAAAGTTCAAAAATCATACTCTTGTAGATTTCTAATTTAAGGTTTAAATCCTTTGTATAAAGCATTTTCTGAAAGGGTATCCGACATACATTTCTTTGAAAGCTGTCATTGTTATGTTTTAAAAGTTCCTGGCCCATATGTACTTTTTTATTATTGAATCCGGTGGAACATATAAATATGTCGATTAGTGAAGAAGAATAAGAACATTCCCTTACATACTGACCCAGTTTATAAAATTCAATTATTTAGCCATTACGCTATCAGATCGTAACAGATCAACGTCAAAATCTTCACAGCATGCCACCTGATCACAAATTAGTAAAGTTGAACTTATAGGTACACAGGTACATATATTGAAAGGGTGATGTGGTGGTCTATAAACAACTTACAGTGCCACATACCTATTTTCAATTTATATTTTGATGGAAAGTTCCGCGCTGCCCCCGCCAGACTCCATAACATTCAGCCTGCCGACAAGATCAACGCAATTATTTATAAATATTATATAATTATAAATATTTTTATGTTAATCAGAAGGTCATACACATATTAATCATAAACCCTAAATGTTAAGAAAAACGCAATGTTTCTAAATGATAACAATAAGCAAAAATATCTTATAGAATGCTCCATCCGGAATTCATCACCGTCTTCATTCATCTTTCTACCATTCTTGCCAGGAATCTAAAATATTAGACACATACATAATATACATACACAAATATATTGTTGAGGGTATAAATAAGGCGTGCTGCTTTATTAAAATACCAAAAAATTATATGCATGGATTTTGTTAGATGTGTAGGTAGAATAATTAGACAAGTAAAGCTTGCACACAGTGGAATAGTAGACTGACACAACTTAACAAAGTTTGCTAGCAGTCTAACCAAATTCTCTGACACATCAGGTTTTTTAATGCACAGCTGCAGTCCCATGCAATGCAAAAGACAGCACTCTGTAATGCACGTTAACCTGGGCTCTTCCGTCGTCTGTCGTATCTGATTTGAGCGCCTCGCAAAAGAAAAAAAGGCACCGCTTATTCTGACAGACCCAATTGTTCAGCCATTTGGAATTCGTTTTACGGCTGAAATGCAATGTGTTTTGTTTGTAGGTTCTCTGGGAGCTTTGTCGGATCGTATACCTGCATTCTGACGAGATTTCGTCTCGGCGTAAACTCTGGGAGCTTTAAACGACAATAAAATGTTACTGCCGCGTCAGATGCTCTAAACTCCTTATCAATTATCGGTGCAAATCTGGGACACACACAAAACCAATTTTAAAATTTTTACGACGGTCGTAACCGAGACGCGTTAGCGGGCAATTCTGAATTAAATAGTTTTGCACTTCCACTGGGATATGTCTGAAATGACGTAATGATTCCTTATTGCTAAAACAAAAATAATAACAGCCATGTTGATGATGCATTAGACAGATAGATATTGAAAAACCACTGGTTAAATTCGCGAAGCATTGGAAATTATTTGTTTCCTCGTCAGTGATACATCAACTTATTATATCGTTCAAGACACCATATTTATCTGTAATGCCCGACAGAAGCCCTTAAAATTGCCAGCAGCCTACCTACGTACCACATAGTACACTATTCCAGACTATGTAGGAACGTAAGCTTTGGTTGCTAGGGTTAAATTGAAGTTCTGGTCGTTTTGGGATAGACAGCGTCGGTTTGGGCTATGACTCAAAATTGACGCAAGAACCACTCCCAAACTCCCAAAAGAGAGAGGGGGTGGGGTTATGCATGAATGCTTGGAGGAACATATTGTGAAGGTGGGGATATCAGCTGTATAACTGGTTTCAAAGTATTGGAAAGCCATTCTCGCGATTCAGATTCTTTGGTTATTTACAGAAATTAATGCCTTTACGGAATTTGCCAGTGGTTTAGAAAGAGACTTTCTGTAGAAATGAGATATTATCAAATAAAATGTTGTGATCGGTTTCATGTTGATATTCAACTACCGCTGAGCGGATGAAGAGACCTGATCTGATGCAGGGTTAGTGTTTTGTAAGCCGGGTTTTGGTGGATTTGCTGTTTCATCGATATAGATGGCGCCGCACAAACAAATAATGCTGTATATGCTTCTGGATGAAAGAGGATTTTTCTTTTCTTTCCGAGACGGAATTGTGACAAGATGTTCTCTAAGAAATTTGCCAATCCTATCTGTGACACATTGAGTGCAAGGACTAAGCAGTTAGGAATGTCGGGTATTAAGGTGATTTAGGAAGATTGCCAGGGTGTCGGAGGAGTGAGACCAAATAATGAAGATATACATATAACGAATGTTTCTGATCTGATGAATCATCATGATATTCAAATAAAATATAGAAATCATATCACTCAGGAACGATAATAACAACAGCAGACAAAACTAGAAACCCATAATAATTGGCAAGAATTTTATAAGGTTTGCTTAAACCATAATTGCATATGTAGGTTTCGCAACAAAATGAGATTATCGACAACGCGAAACGTTTCTGATAGATCACTATAGATGAGGCCTATAACATGTAATTTGTTTCAAGGTTAGGTGAAATTGTCTTACTGTATTTATAAGAATGAGACTACTCTACGTTTTGTAACCATACCTAATGTGGTGCAATGTGAAGCAGAAAGATTACCCTTACGTAAGTTATAGCAATGGATCTGGTCATGGAATGAAAGGGTGTTTGTTTCCAACCAAACCAAAACTAACCAAGACACGCAATAAAATATTGTACGTGTCGTTAATCATGTGTTGGAATCTACTAAGGCTAACACTGCAACAAGTCAGTAAAAGAAACATGCTGTTTAGTTATGTTCACTAACTATGGCGATTGTTCCGCTTCGAAACCCTTAACTGCATTTGACATCATTTCTGCGTAATAAATAATTTACATGATAGTCTCCGCCTCATGTAGCTGTTTTTGGCGTAGTTCTGATAACATTCCTTTCACCTATGCCTTTACCTCTGATATATCCGTGGCCTTCCTGTGCTTGTCATTGTTAGTCACCCTGATCGCCCCCTAGATGGGAAGTTTGTCATCCCCTTTCCACTTCCTGTTCTCTTTTTTGTTAGCTGTGATTACTGTCAAGGTTAGGTCATAATCGCGTTCACTTAAAATTGTGTATAATAATTGTTGCTCAAATACAAATCAGTTCAAGGATACAAGAACTCTTTTTAAATTACTGAAGTCTGAGCTCAAATCCAATTTACAGGCCCAGATTGTTAACTTGAAAAATAAAAAATATAATGTCCAGCTTGATAAGATTAGAGCCGGTAGGGATCAGCAGGCTGATTTTGCGAGTGATAAGTTTGATGAGGTCTACCAGGAAGTTGTCGAGTGCGAGAAGAGAAAGAGGAAGGTCATGATTTTTGGAGTTCCGGAATATGCCGATGTGGAAGCGGTTGGGGATATACTGAAAACGATTCAACTAGATTCGGCTAACTGGAATATACTGTGTTTGAGACTTGGACGCCGGCATCCAACCAATTTGCGTGCTAGACCTATGAAAATGATTCTTGATAGTATGGACGAACCTCTTCAGTTGATACATCGATGTAAAATTCTGAAGGATTTTGAACAGTTTAAGGGTGTTTGCATGGCTTTCGATCGTACCCCTAAACAGACCGAACACTATCTACATGTCAAGCGGAAATTGAATGATAAGATTAGTGGGGGAGAAAAGAATCTGAAGACTGGCTATATTAATAACTCTCCTACACTGTTAAGTTAAACTGTATATCAGCATCCAACCAGCAAACTCCTCTCGACCCTTCGACTCCGAGAGAAGGCGATAGATTCTTTAATAACTTGTGCCAACATAACGTATGACGTCATCGCTTTAAGGCGAACTAATCTTTCCCGTGGGGTTGGTGTTCTATTGGCGGTTAGAGATTCTGTGGTGTCTATGGAAATTGTTCTTTCTAATATCACAAGTGCAATACCACATATAGATGTAATAGGCACAAAGCTTAGGTACAATAATGTAAATACGTTTTATGTATTCGTCGCTTACATTCCGCCTTGGACAGCTTACTCCGATTTGGAGGATTTCCTTGATTTGTTGAGCGACGTTCTAGAAATATATAGCGACAACTTTAGTTTGCTGGGGGACTTCAACTCCGCACATTTCAGTACATATGGCTCAGACAGACAGAGCTTTGTGATTAACAATTTTCAATATTTGTGTAATTTTACCTTTTTTTTAATCAGTCCAATGGTATTTTTAACAGTTATGACAGCATTTTAGACTAGATCTTCTCTAACGTAACTCACAGCGTTTTCACCGTTGATCGCTGAGGATGTGCATCATCCTGGTTTGGATATTAATGTGTCGTGCATACCAACATCAAGTCCTAAATTAAGATTGGATGAATCATTCACTTTTAATATCAAGAAAGCAAGCTTTCCGTTACTACACCTATAGCTTCCTTCTCGATATTGATTGGTCATTTCCTAGTGATATTAGTGATACTAATCTAGCTAGTGATACATTTTATAATATATTAAATAGAGTATTCCAGATGTCTGCTCCCAGGTCCACTTCTTCTCGGTCACGGCGTCGATATCCGTCCTGGTTTTCTTTTGGGATTATCAACTGTATCCGTAATAATTCCAATATATTTGAACAATAGTAAAGACATTCAGATCTCAACGATATTACGACCTGTTCAAGTAGCTACGCTTCAAAAAAATAATAGCTTTGGTTTACAAGGATTGCTTGTCTGGTGCTGGGTCATTTGGTCATTTGTCCTGTAGTAAAAATGGGCAAAAATTCCAAGGTTGAAAATTATACTCCTATATCTCCAATTTGTAACTTTGCGAAGGTTTTTGAGTGTATCATGTACAAGCATATATATTCATGTATCAATAAATCTATATCTTCCGCTCAACAGGATTTATGCGTACGAGATCTACTATAATGAACTTAGCATACTTCTTGCAATTCGCTTCTGAAGCATTGGATGGATTGGTCAGGTGGGCGTTAACTACACTGATTTTCAGAAGGCTTTCGATCAAATTGATCACTTTGTTCTTTTAAATAAGCTGGAATGGTTTGGCTTCTCTTCTTTTTTGGTATGGCTTTTTTACTCGTATCTGTTGTTTAGAAAAAAATAGAGTGAGTTAAAAAACCTACATTTTTATTCCTTTCTTTCGTATCCGGAGTCCCGCAGGATGTAGATAAATGATCTTTCTGGTTCACTTAATAAAAATCTGAATTTCATCTTTGCGGATAATCTTAAACTATTCAATACTATAACTTTTTCCAGAATGATCTTAATTATCTGAATACATGGTTTACTGTTGTTATGATTAGGGTTTAAAGGCCGACGGCGGTAGCAATTGCTTCCTAACGTTTCGCTAGCACGACCAGCAAGCTTCTTCAAAGGTCCTTCCATCTCCGGTGCTGGATGTAGACTGACTGAGATGGAAGGACCTTTTGAAAAAACATGCCACTCGTGCTAGCGAAACGTTAGGAAGCAATTCCAACCGACGCCAACGACGCCTTTAGACCCTAATCAGGACAACAGTTCATCGCCTGACCACCAAAGCCTTAGCCAATTCGTCAACATATGGTATCTTAATAATCGTTTAAATCTCAATGTTTCTAAATGTCTTGTTGTCTTTCTCCAGAAAGCACAATATAGTTAACTATCAATATAATGTTAGTGGTATGGTTTTGAACAGGGTGGATGTATCCGGGGGCCGTGGGGTTATTTTTGACCACAAGTTTACATTTTGCAGTCACATATTAAACATCATTAATTCGTCTTAGAAATCCTATGGATTTATACATTGAAACTGCAGAGAGTTCAGAAGATTGGGTAGGTACCTTGCAAACATTATACTTTTCCCCCGTTCGCTTATGTTGGAATATTCAGTTTTGACCTGGTTTTCCATTTACAAGACGCATATTGTTCAGCTCGAATCTGTCCAGAGGAAGCTACTTTTTGTTTTATTTAAGCGAAGGCTTAGGTAGTGCGCTGCTTGAGAAGGTTAACTTTCTTGTACCTCGTATAAACTCTCGACAATATATAACCGTCTTTTTATTGCAGCAATAGTCGTACAAATCTTTCAGTTCCGTTGCCAATCAGTCTTATGTGTTCTTATTTTAATCGTGTTTCTGATTCTTGTGATATTTACTTTGGCTCGTTCACTTCTATTGTTATGCAAGTGATCGACCGTGTAAGAAGTTTCAGTTAGGCTTTTATCTTTATTTTTATATTGTGTACCTTCATACATTATTTTTACGTTCAAGAGCGTGTTACATTAAGTATTTTCCTGTAATTGGGTGCTGGTCTTTATTATTATTATTATTATTATTATTATTATTATTATTATTATTATCATCACTATTATGAATATTATTATTATCATTATTGTTATTAAATTTGGTGTAAGTATATACTCTTGCTGGTATTTTACGTTACCGTATAACAATTATATTTTAAATTACCAAGTATTTATTAATAGGTAGTTAGATCATACGGCCTGTGAATTATTCTATCTGAAAGGAAGGCATTGTATTCAACAGCAGTAACACGTGGGAAAGTCGCGGGTGCAAGTCGATTTCTCCCAAAAACAATTCCAAATATCTCTTCCTGTTAGCTTTATGTAAGTAAGCTACTTGCGCTTCGCGGCCCTTATCCTACAAATAAACTACTGAACTGAGCAAACTCAAATGCTCATTTGCTATAAAAATTCTCGTTTAACTTTTACGAATGTTAGTACCTGCCCCGGTAGTAAAAATACGCGGATGATACCTACTCCTCCACAGTATAAAACAGGAAACTTTCCGGCTTATTGCAATTTTTAAATTAAAGTGTTTGCGACGCGGTGGCAGCAAAGCTGCCCCTCCCCACGCCCCGCACGCCCTCTACGGTGACAACGGGGCATGAAAAAGTTGACCATAAAATTTAATTAACTTAAATACGCCGAGCGTTTCAATATAAGTACCGTTTGCAGGGAAATGCTTTTGCGGTGAGGCGACCCCTGGATGTGTAATTAAATTGTTGCAGTAAACAACCACGATATACATCACTCACGGTGTGGGTTACAGTAAGGCGATGAAACTCAAGCAACGGCTCTGCATAACGTTTTCTACTAGTTAAGTATGGGACTTCCAGAACAGAAACAAAGTTTTTGTTAACTATTCTTCTAGCGAATAGTTTGTATCTAGTTCACGTGCTCTGGCGCTGTGAACTAACTGTATCATAAATACGTGTAGCATAAAGTTTATTGGACCTTGTAATGCCCTTACTTTATAGCTTTAGTTTTATAAATTACAAAAAAATAAAATTACAGAGGCTACTCAAAATAGTAAGATATCGTTTATTATAATTTGACTCCAGTGGAGCTATTCTGATCGGAAAATATTAGACATTTATGGGGACACAACAAACCTCACCTAAAAATACAGTTCATTTAAGTTTGCTTCAAACTATGCCTAGAATCTGTATCTTAGCTGCTGAAATGTTATAAAAAAGCGTAACAGTTGCTTTAAGGATAACCCAGTGAACTTTGTTCACAGAAGTGAAAACCCGCTACGAAACATTCATTTAATCAATGCATTTTTTAAACATGGAAAATTGAAAAATTTTTAATCGTTCATAAATGCATTACTACAAACAACTGTTAGGAGCATTATCTCCTAGATCAACAGAAAGTAATTACTGTTTACCTTAAGTATGAACAAATTACTTTACATCATTGATTCCAAGAGAGTAAATAAAAACTTAATATTTTCCAATGCTGATAAACAAAGTTTCACCATTTTTATTTAATTTTTAATTGTATTGGTCATATAATGTATATGTGAAACTAATGACACCAAGACCGAATATTACTCTTTAAATACACGAAGGTTGCTCTCCTGTCCTTTTTTAACATAAATATCTCGTGTTATAAATTAGCAATACACAAATGCAGACACAGCGAACATTTATTCAAACTCATTACTATCCAAAAAAATTCAGCATTTCAACCACACTCTACCACAATAGCCAATAGCTAATAAACCAATTAACTACAAATCAGTTATTCAGTAAAGCAAAATAAATAAATAAAATAAAATACATGAAGCAAAATACAAGCCTTACTTTAATGCTAATAGCATAAAAATTTTAGATTCAGAAAAACAAATAGAAACGGCTAGTTCTGGAAATCGTTAGTTAGTTACCTACTTGCATATAATATCAATTAAACAGCGTAAATGATGGGACAGAAATCCTACATCATTTAAAGATAATCTAAATGATTTTAAAACTAAAATTAACATATTTCCGTATAACGCTGAATTCGACAGCATATAGATAAAATAAAAAAAAAATCACATAAAAGTTTATGACATTTCGTGCATCACAAATGGAACTAGTGTTTTACAACAAACAAAACAAGATTCGCTCATGACGGTTTATAGGCAACTAATTAATAAATGTACTTTATTTATTAATATAACCCGTAAGTCCCTACATAGTGGCAAACGGGTGTGTAACAGCAGGGATGGCTGAGGGTAAGGTAATTGTAATAAAACATTGCTTATTTGAAACCCAGTGGCGTCCGATATTTTATAAAAGTTGAGGAATATTGTATTTGTTTAAGGTAACTTGAATATGTATAATTACCTACCCGTAAACGTTCGCTATCATTTCTTATATTTGGCTGTAGACAGTCTTTCCGAGAGTATCTGTCTTCATTTTGAGAAAAGTTGACAAACATATAATGTCACTTCGCCACTATAATTCACAAACAGCGTTATCATGGCAACGTGCGAAGATCTCGACCAATTAGGTTAGTTCCAGAACAAGCACTGATCTCTAAATAACTGGATGTCGCATAAGTCATTCAAAACTGTGATAAGTACAAACTCGTGCGCCACCATGCCGCTGGTACTCGTACTATCAATTTAACGGCGCGTCCAAATTTTAGGTTAGATCCTTAACTATATAATATGGTTATGAGTAAACGTAATATCCAGTTTGTACGGCACATGTTTCTCACTCAAACACTACAACGACCATCTTTTGGAAATCTGCATACAGATGATGAGATGTATTGACTGCACACAATTACTATAAAGATAAGAAACACTTACAAGTGGAATGCGAGGTGCTTCGATGTAGTAGACCTTTTTTTTTACAAAATTCGCAATGCACCATACTTAAGTTATATAATCGCCGTGGGTGCCGAATATGCCATTCAGTAACAAAAACGAACACCACGTGCTTTGCTACTTACTGAGAAAGGTGTATAATGTATAATGTTAATGCGGACTATAAAGGTTCACGATTTTAACCGTCGAACACTAGCGTCATATATTTATCGAAGCGAACCTTTGTCAAAATTTTAGTACAAGGACCAGCGGCTAGACGCTAAGGTGGTTTAAATCTATCACAAATAATTTACATGAATTTTGGTATCTACGCGACATCCAGTTAATTAGAGATCAGTGGGAACAAGCCTTTTGCGTGGTGTTGCCGGTTTAACTAATTCCCATATTATTGTTTGTGATTGTAAAAAATAGATATTCAAAGTAAAATTACTTCATGTCCAGCTTCATGTAGCTAAACTTGGCAACATCGATGTGTTTTGGCCATTCTGTATATTGCTTGTTCATAGGTCAGCGACATAGAAAAGGTTAAAGATAAAAGTGAAACTATCGTTGTCTCAATCTGTTCAGTCGTTGGCGCCTTCTCATGGTCGCCATATCAACTGCGAACCCGCGCGATTTGAATACTTGCTCAAAATTCTTTGTTTTTTTATATATATTATTTTCCGTATTCTTTGCAAATATTCACAATAGTTCCTAACATCATTAATGTCAGAAACTACTGTTTCTGAATATTTACAAAGAACACACTTACATATGTACAGGGTATTAGAATGAAGGACAAATTGTATTATAACAAATAATTTATCAAATAAAGTAACCACACAATAACAACCATAAGACTTGTTTTAGAACTAATATTCACTACAATCTAAAAAAAAAACTACTCATGCCATAAAAACTGTTACACCTGTTGCTACATTAGCAACATTGTCTATTTACATACAGAATAAATTCAGAGTTTCTGCAAAACATTTTGGTTATATATCATACAATTTACGCTAACAATATAACAATTAATAACATTACCTCTGAATGACTCTAAAATCATATAACAGGTATCGTGAATTTATAATAGAGAATGCACAATCTCATTAATATTGATTACTACATACAAAATGTGTACATCACATTTCTACAAAGTAATCTACAATTACACAACAATAATTTTGCAGCAGTGGGTAAGATTTTTAACACTTACCATAACATAACATATTAATTACTGACAATAACTAAGGCTCAATTTCTCAGTAACTAAGACTCAATTTCTCAGTTTGAGTTAAGTCAAACACAAATCTAAAATGGATTTGAACTTTGCTATGTATGTACTTATGAATGTAAACAATTTCCACGAGGAATGTCGTAAACTAAAAAGCTTCCTTTATATTACCCATAATATTTTCAGTGACCACCATGTTATATAATATTATGAGACTGTATATAAAAACATAGTAAAATATATCTTAAGATTGACTTAGCAGCAGCAACTAAATTAAAAATAAGGCTTCACAAAAATGTTTATGTTCCATAAAGATGACAATTTAAAGCATTATCCATAACATTAATTAAAGTAATAAACAAGTGTCTGCTATGAGTTTAAACAAATTTTCAAAGTAAATAAGCAAATATCCAAGGAAGAGACATGATGTAAACAATGTTACAACCTGATAAGATCTAAGCAAATCAAAATCATCTACACTCAAACGGCAAACATTTCAAACCATTCGGTTTCTGTTTGTGCACCAAAGAAGCTAGATGTCATTGCATCAAATTAATTTAATTATTAAAATGCATTAATGCCATAAAGGTTTCTCTACAAAGATATAGAAGGCTGTCTTAGAAATATAACCACACATGCACAAGGTTTTTGCTTCAGGTTTTCTAAATTTAGTGGGAAGTAAATGAAATGTTTCACTTTTTAAAGTGTCTACTTAATTATAGTGGTAAAGCATAAAAGTGGTGTTTATTTGCATGTTATGTATGTAATCTACAACAATTACAAATAAAAAAATTAAGTATTTCCGTCGCAATGGATCTTGATCATCGACTTCACTCCCAAATAGAATTATGATATACGCATAAGTATGATATCTTACGAAAGCTGGGTTTTTATTTATTGCTTCAGAAAGTTTCGAAATAAAACTGCACTGACTTCGTCTGATGGCTAACACCCTCTATATACTTTCTTTTAGTCCTACCTTTCCAAGCAATGTGGGTTATTTAGATCCTCTAACAAAAAGAAAAACATAAATGAAAGTACTTCTGTTGTCACAGAACATTTCTTACGTTTTGTTGGAGAGCCTTCTTTTGATGAAGTCACCCTCTTCCAAAAGATTGACGCTAATGCCTCCTCTCTGTATTTGTCTTCTTGGGCTGCTTGACTCCACATCAATAGACGTTTTTTCTCCTTCTATTAATAAGCTTGTATAGAAACAATATTATTTTTCTTACAATTATTCATATTACCAGAAAATAAAGAAAAGCTACTCGAACTTATTCAATTATTCACTATGGTTCTCCACTAAAGACATCCGTCTAACTCTTTTTTGGATTGAGAAAACTAAATATGGCTTTTATTTCGACATCCTGGCACTGAACAAACATCGTAATGTGTACTCATCTTCTCATAATCTAGTGAAATCAATCACATTTAGGTTACGATTAATTAATCCCAGATTTGCTTACCTCTAATACAGGTTGGCATTTTACAATCCAAATATCATCTCTAGTTAACTGGCTGCTGCCAATAACTATAATGCAACACTTAAGATTGAAACTTTACACTAAAAATTGTCCAAAACCCATGAAACTGAAGTAAACAAGCACAAACTCAAATCATATAACCGTTAAATATGCAGTCAATCGTCAGTTCTCTGCGGTCACTGCGTTGTCAAAGCTGTCATTTCTATCGATACTATCAGTAACTGCATACTGAAAACAAATTGTACTAGCGACACCTACCGGCCGCCATATGAACAAAATCAGCAAAATTTAAACCTGGCGCCTTAAAGTTTGGACCGAAAACGCCGACCCAGTTTCCTAGGCCTGGTCAGCGAGTCTGCGCTGCCACTCGCAAGTGTGATGTTGTGCTTATTTGTTCACCTAAAATTAATGCTTCTGATGCATTAGTTTTTCACTCTTACTTTTTCATAACCGCTGCAATAGGTAAAGTCGAATGGAAACGAGAATGTAGTTGAAATATGGCGGGGAAGCAGGCAAAGTGCAATTTTACCTTCTCTAAATTTTCAGACTTTACTACAGTTTCATCAGCGCTTTAGTGTAATTTTAAAAGCCGACCAACATATAATATATGTATTTTTACGACTATTATCCTACACTTCGCTGTTGTCTGATTATCTTTAGCTTTAAAAAACAAGTTGTAATTATACTAATCACAACACATTTGAAGTTTTCTAAAAGCACCCATTTTTATGAAAATCAAAGAGGTTAATCAACAAAGTAGCTCACACTGTTGAGCCAAGATATGTCTGCTTTTAAGCATTCTATTTTGTTGTACGTTTCGTTTCGTATGTTGCCTTGTGTGTATTTTTAAATATTTTTTGTTTAAGAAATATAGCAATGGCCTATCGTTTGCATTATAACCATGTGCTGAACTACAACCTCACGATATCGATAGACTTGAAATTTGGTTTTCATGTCTTGCCCTTTCGGGTTTCTTATTTTTGCACAATAAACCGACGATGGTGCTTGTGCTCGTTGGTTGGGATATCGTCGCTCTAGGTATTGAATATTAACAAGCTCCACCGTCTTGAATAAAATCCGATAGCAGCTCCGCATTTCGACCCCAGCGATACAGCTGCGCAATTTATTGTAGTACATAAACACATGAGTGGTCATTTCGTATGGTACTTAGATACGAATTTAATATATGATGTACTTGACAAAACTTCATAATGCTGAACCATAATAAAATTTCCCAATAAATAGGGGTCGGAGGTGGAAATACCATAAACTGATCTTAACAATAAAAGCCAAATGAATTAATCTGGTGCCAAAGGCAAGCAGATAATTTTCTATTAATTATGTTAGTTCGAGCTAATATAAATCTATGTGTCATGCTTATTGACATGGCCATGTGAGATACTCTAGTCACATAATGAGATAAAATACCGATTAGATAATCAAAACTCTATACCTAGTGCTCCAAATCGACTCACACTGCGTAAGTATATTACAAGTGTAACGATGTGATTCGGGTGGCAACATTTACATTAAAATACAGAAACGTCTAACAGCTTGTGTTTAAAATCAATACTGTTCATATCCACACAAACAAGGATATACAAGAAAAGCTAACAGACAGGCGCTTCCCACCATACACCCCTTCTTAAATTAACCCTTTTATTCACATATAATTGAAACTTAATATTATCATCAATTATTAGGAATGCTTGAAATTTAACGATATTGTATTATTTGTTCTATATTTTTCTGATAGTGCAAGACTGGTAACGTTACAATACGTTTGTTTTCCTTTAGTATAGCTTTGCTCACTAAAGCCACCGACTTTTGTATCATATATAGTTTACGCTTACATTGTCATTTTTCCCCACTGTGAATCGCTTCTCTATTTCTTAAGTAACGACTGCTGTTGCAGGAAGAAAATGAAAGTAACCCGTCAAATTTGATGGATCCCATTTTACTTCACTGGTTTTATGATTCTTTTTATACAAATGATTTTCAAGACGTAGGTAACATAGCATACAGAGTTAACGTCCACTCCAAACAAAGGACATGAGTATCATAAAAATGCTAACAGCCATAAAAGTTTTATTCGCCAAGGATACGCGTATCTAAATACGATATAAAGCTCTTTCAGATACGGATGCAGCTGAACCATCTGTCAAGTGGACAACTATATCGAGCAAATGTCGCCCGTGTTTTTACATCCATATTTTCCCTTACTGCGYTTTTGATTCGTTTTTTACAGTTCGCTCGTATAAAGGCCGGCTATATCGGTGATAAAACATGCACCTAAGCCCGTATCTKCGCMTTTCTCACTTTTATTATTTTCTTTGTCCCTAAATTTGTAGGAGATGTCAGGGATCGATCCTGGCATAAATAACCCTGTTTGTTGAATCCCCGAAAAAGTTATAGATAACCGACAGCAGTGTTACATTAGTGTTACATTATACGCATTCAGGTGCATGACGGAATTTCCACGTGGATTGTCGAACAGTCAGGTACACGGTGAGTTATATTAATTAGGGAAACAATGGTTACCCATGTAATAACTGCATCATCGCTCATTCATCCTATAAATTAGTGATGTTAGAACTAGTCTTTCTGTTATGGCTTTTAAAGAACACCAAGGGCATGAATTATGAACGTTATATTTTCAAATTACTATGCATCTTTACTTTTAATTAAATTGCGATGGACTAGGAGACCAAACATAATATATTTTTTTTCTTCAGCAGTATGTATCTCATGCACCGAACAATTATGTGCCACACACTAATTAATCGAATCGTACATTAATTTAAAATGTAACTCAATTGACGTTTCCATTATGATGTATTAAACTGTTAATAATTCAAGCCATTTAGTATTTTGTAATGTTCATTTGACTATTTGCATATTCTAGCCGATCGGTTTTATTTAATATTTAATGCCTTATTCTGTATGAAGTTTTTATGAAAAGCTTTGTTTGTGCTATTGAATTTAATTTTCACTTTGATTCATCGATGGTATTAGGCCTTTTTAAAACGATTTAGGTTTTGTAATACTGAAATGAGTTTGGCTGATATCCCGGTATATTGAGTGCAGACGATGTAACGCAGTATGTTGACGAAAAACGAACGGTCAATCGAATAAGTTGTTTCCAGAAGGCCGCAACTACAAAAAACTAACAAATTTTATAGGTCAACAACATAACTTTTAGCTTTGTTATTTTTTTATTTGTCACATTATCATATACGTTACATAGCTACAATACAAAGTAGTAGATACTGTTTGAAGCAAAGGTCTTTTGGAGTAGTGTTGTTTTCCTGAACACCAGAACAAACTTTAATGATTTTACCGTTGATGATAAAAGAAAACATATATAAACATTCGTATTTAACAATAGTCCTCTAACAGCTCTTCATTGTTGGTAGTAGGGCATAAAGTCAACTCATCATTGTTTTTGGCGTGGACACGTCTTACTTTTCGTTTTAGGGTACATTCTGTGCATTGCTAGGAATAGCCAGCGCTATCTAGCGGTGCTAATAGGGCGACACTATGTATAGGTAGAAGCAGAGCCCTGTATATACTATATACTGCAAAACAGATGAATGATGGCGAGCGGTGGGGGCTGCGCACAAACGCATTTGCAACTCAGAACCAGTGCCGGCGTAACGGTAGTACTTCCTGTTATAGCGCGTGGTCTTGTTGTGATTGAAAATTGTGCACGATGTCGGACGGCGAAAAAAAAACTTTGCGAAGTTAAACGAGGGAAGTAGTGTAACGTGTGTTTTATTATTTTAAAAATGACAGCGGTGCCTCAGATACTCTTGAAAGGGTGAAATGTAAGACATCTATTGCTACGAGAATCTCTGTCAGAACTATTAAGAGGATTGTTTGTGAAGGTGATTGCAGTGCATCGGGAAATAATGGAAAACCACAGTTCAGTACTCTTGGAAAGAAAAGGTCGAGGAAGAGTAGCCTGACTGCCGATTTTCCGGAATACAAGAAGACTGATTTGCGTCATATTGTTCACGAATTTCACAAGACCGAAGGAAATCGTGTGACAGTAGCACAATTAAACCAGAAGATACGAACTGACATGGGCTGGCATGGATCGAACCAGACTTTGAGGGTTTTATTGCACAACATGGGATTCAAGTGGAGGAAAACTTAAAATAATCGGAAAGTGCTAATCGAAAGGCACGATATCAGATCACTTCGAATTTCTTATTTGGAGAAAATAAAATATTTCCGAAGTCAGAATACACCAATTGTATATCTGGACGAAACTTACATGCATAGTGGACGTCGAAAAACTGGACGGATGATTAGATAAAAGGGTTATTTTCAAAGATGTCAAAAGGTCAGAGGCTTATAATCATACACGCAGGATGGGAAAAGGGATTCTTACCTGGATGCCTATTAATGTTCAAGTCCTTTGCGCCGCCACTGGTATACGATGGTCGGCACGATCTGAGGCTGGCCCCAATGCATGTCATCCCCACCGCTCGCCACCATTCATCTGTTTTGCAGTACAAAGATTTAATTGAAGCCCGACGTAAAGGCGCTTATCTAATAGCGGCTTAGTTACAGTTCCTTGTAATCGACCAACGCAATAGCTGAAAAAAAGACCGTAATGAGTGTGATTCTGGCTGTCTGACTCGATGCTTTTACATTAAGGTCACGTATCACATAAATTATATCATGTAAGCAGGTGGTGGTGGCGGGACTGACAATAATGAAATAGAAACACACATAGCGTAAAAAGTAAGTAGCGAGAAACAGAATGTCATTAAACAATTGCTATGATGGTTTAAAGAGCTATAGTCCGCGGAAATTACTTTACAGTTTTGCTTTAATTAAGGTAACAGTTGTCACTTTGTGTTATTTTATCCCTGGGATTCCTTATGTAAAATTGTAAGTTTTCACTTCAAGGTGTGACTGAAATACTTAAATGGTAGACAACGATAGACACATAAATGTAGGTACTTTGGCAAGGGATATGTATATAGGTACAAGATATAGGTATATAATTCTCATGCGCACATGAGTGTGCAGGCATATTTGAGAAACGCATGAGTACCTTTGTAGAATTTTCAATATATTTTAATGAAAAAAAAATCAAGCCGAAATAGTGCAAAAATTCAAATTGCTTGTTTTAAGTGCCAAAAGATGAAAAACACTTGAACAGTGTAAAACAGCAGTTTATGATGCATATTCTAACCTGGTGTAAGGCAAAACTCTTACTATCTTTAAATTAAAATAACCCCATTTTCTACAGTGCGTCAGATGTATTTAAGTTAAAATTACGGGTGCATCGCAGATATAGCCCATCCACAATTTTCTATTAGCCGCTTGGTGTATAGTGCACAAGTTTCTCCATGTCCCTTTTTTTGTAATTAATGGAGATTTTTTCTATGCAAGAGCGCTCTCTGGGTAAAGCAGAACAAACTTATTGCAAACCTATGTAAAACAAGTACATCAGTAAACGAGGGTTCTTCAATATATCCATTTGTAATTATTTTTTACACATTATACAGAGAAAAACTATAAACTCGTATATTTATCTCCGTTTTCTCTTACATATGAGTGGATACTATGGTTGTCTTGCAGTATTTAAGCTATCATATCTCGAAATCCAAAGCTTCTTCATCGTTCACCTTCTATATTGAGAAGAGCTGTTTTGATTAAAATTTTCTGTTGTTTTCTCAGATCGATAAATTTGGCTTTGCTTATTAATACCTTTTTTATTACGTCAAAATTTATATTGCAGGGTACAAATGAACGGCCTTCGATTGTAAAGTAGTGTAGAATTTTTCTGCATCCTAACAAAGTGCTGAAAGCAAACAAACTACCATATAATTTAGATAGGTATCTACACATTTCTTTGGAACCTCTGTATGCCTCGGCCTCATAGTTTTATAGCTTTTAAGTTATGTATATTGAACTTAAACACACATAACCCTTGATATTAAGGGTAAGTTTTGCAAAAAAATTATTGAAATTCCTGATCTCGTCTGTATCCGAAGAGTTTCTTGACGTCATTTAGTTTTTTTATAGGATGTTAGCGCCAAATTTAAAACCTTTTGTAAGCACTTGTCACGCGCGCGCCGAAGGTAGAGGCAGTCACAATTTTACCGCCCGTGAAGAGTGGCTCTTCCAGTTATCGTGCCTCCGATAGTTTTTTCGTCAGCGAATTCCCAAATAAAATCTGACGGCGAAGAGGATTCCATTGGGGTTTCTTCAATCCCTTCGTCCCTCCTCCTTTTGTCTAAGATTCCCTAAGAAAGAGAACCTCTGGCACCCACTGAATAATCATCAGGGTAAGTCATTGCCATTCAATTAAAAATAGTTCCCAAATACAGTCCACAAAATATTTGAAATCCGAACCGGCGCTCATAGAAATTACGCCACATTTTTGGCCCTTCGCGCTCGGATGGCAGTGCTTACTTAAATTTTGATTAATTCCCGTCGTTGCTTAATTTGCCGTATTTGTTTTCCATTGAGTATAGCTCGAGATTGTAGTTAGCCCAATTTTCCCATATCCAGTATATCAGTGAGGCATACCGCCTTTTTTGTCGCTCGGTAAAAACTTGTTTGTTGGCTCCTCTAGTGTTCAGTTTTACTTCTGAACGATGGCCAATAAATCGGAACGCAGGCTGTCAAAGCTTATAGCAAAGCGAGAAAATTTATTTCGTCGTACACAAATAACGTACGACGCAGCAAAACTTTTAGAACAGGATTTAAGTAACCAAACTAATTTGAAAAATTTTGAAATTCGTGTCATTACTATGCCTCAAACGATAACAGAGTACAATAATATCGTTGATGAAATCATTGACATTGAACAAGAGCTTTCACCCGATTATGTTCCAAATTATGCCAGTCTTGAAGCATTTCAAGAACTTTGTAATCATATTAATTATATATCGAATAAGATAAAAGGTAATCAGACATCTACCAGTGCCGTCGAGTCGCGTGTTAAGTTACCTAAAGTTGAACTTATGAAATTCAATGGTGAAGATTTATCTTTATGGCCGCTGTTTTATGAATACTTTAAAAACTTGATTCATTTTAAAGAGTTTTCTAACGCAGAAAAGCTCCAATATTTGCTAGGTAGTTTGTGTGGAAAATCATTAAAATGTGTTTCGTCTATTGAGCCCTTACCAGAAAATTATGAGATTATCTGGAAATTATTAGAGGAGACTTATCAAGATCGTAAATACTTGGCTGCTTTGTACCTTGATAACTTGTTGTCATTTCGCCCTGTTTCTAGTATCCAATCGCACACTTTGCAGACATTTCTAGAACAATTTGATACCAACGTTACCGCATTAAAGCGCCTAAAGTTAGAAAATTTGACAGATTTTATCTTTACCCACATAGCGATGTCGAAATTACCACAGGAATTTGTTAATACTTTCGAATTAGTTGAAAACGATGATGAAATACCTACGTATGACAAGTTTCTCAAATTTATTAAGCACCAAAGTAAAGTTTTACCCAGAAATGACAAGCAAAAGGCCGTTAGTAACATTAATCATAGATTTAGCAAAACCTTTGTGACGCAAAGTCAACCCAATAATCATTGTGTAGCGTGCAAGAAATCATTTCATTTACTCGTTGATTGTAAGTATTTTAAGAATTTAAACCCAGATCAGAGATTTCAGATCGTTAAAGATAACAATCTTTGTATTAACTGTTTTTCCAGTAAGCATAAATTATTATCATGTACCTCGAGATTTTCCTGCACTATTTGTAAATTAAAGCACCATACTTTGTTACACCGCAATACTCTTAAAGAAAAGACTAATAACGATCTCCAAAATAGCGCTTCTTCTTCAAAAGATGTACAAATTCTTTGTAGCACAATATCGAAGTCTATAAAGCCCACTATTGTTCTTTTGTCTACTGCACAAGTAAACGTTGTTGACAGATGGAATAAAATGCAAACAATTCGAGTTTTGATAGATAGCGGTTCTATGTCCAATTTATTAACAATTGATTGTTGCAAAGGATTAGGCTTACCTTATGAAAAGATATCATCTAATATTTCCGGTGTTGGTGCTAACTGTCAATTAGTTAAAGGTAAATGTAATATAGTAATATCATCTCGTGTAGATCGTTCAGCCAAGTATGGCTTTGAAGTTTTATTAGTAGATAAAATAACAAACCAGTTGCCAGAAGTTCCAGTTAAACTGAACTCGTTAGATTACCTCCAAAATTTACAACTCGCCGATCCAACTTTTCATATACCAGGGAATATTCAAGGAATACTCGGTGCCAACGTGTTCGCTAGCATTATAAGATCCCATCACGTAAAAGATTCTTCAACTACCGCACTGGACACCAGCCTAGGCTACATAGTAATGGGTAAGGCATCCACAAATGAGGCTTTTATCGATAGTTTTTCCAAATCCAGTCATACATTTCTTACGGTAAATCCCCTTGTTACAATACCCCGTGCTATTCATTTAACCACTCCAACTCGTAAAGAAGATCCCATCTGCGAATCATTTTTTATACGAACGGTAAAACGTAATCCTGATACAGGACGTTATGCTGTTGCCCTACCCTTTAGCGATGATCCTGCGAAATTAGGAAATTCGTATACTTATGCTCAAAATCGTTTTATTTTCACTAGAAAAGCGTTTGCACAGAAACCCTGATCTTAAAGTTGTTTATGCCAATATCTTACGAGATTATATAGATCAGGGGCATATGTCTCTGATACTAGAAGATGATTCAACAATGCCTTCTTACTATATTCCACATCATTGTATTTTCAAGCAAAGTTCGTCAACCCCCTGTAGAATAGTTTTCGACGCATCCATGAAAACTGAAAATGGGTTTTCTTTAAATGATATCCTTTATACAGGACCCAAGTTACAAAACGATCTTCTACGCATTTTATTAATGTTCCGATTATTTCCGGTAGCAGTAACTGCAGACATCAGACAAATGTACCGTCAAATTAATCTTATTGAAGAACATCGTCGGTTCCAAAGGATTCTATGGAGATTTGACGAGACCTCCTCTGTTTCCATCTATGAGTTAAACACAGTTACATTTGGGGTCAAATCTTCACCGTACCTTAGTCTTCGTACTATTAAACAGTTAGTTGATGACGAAGGAGCATTACATCCAGAAGCAGTATCTCTTGTGACCAAAACTTTATATATTGATGACCTGATTTGTAGCTTACCGGATGTCGACAATGCTGTTACAGCCCATTTTTCTCTAGTTAATTTGTTTAATTCTGGCGGTTTCCAAATGGTAAAGTGGATGTCTAATTCCTCCGAGTTTTTGTCCCAAATTCCAAACCATTATAAGTTGATAGAGAATTTAGATTTTGCTCGCGACGATTTGTGTGTGTTAGGCCTTTTTTGGAATCCTCGCACTGATACATTTTCTTTTAAGATAGACATGAAAATGGTCGATCCAACTAAACGCAATATGCTATCAATAGTAGCCCGCATATTCGACCCATTAAATTTCTTAGCTCCTGTTACTTTGTTTGTAAAGTTACTTATAAAAAGATGTTGGGCATTAAAATTGGATTGGGATGACCCTGCACCTTAAACTATCCGAGAATTGTGGTACATCTTCCAAAAAGAGTTGCATTTGCTTAATACTATGAAAATTCCCCGACATTTAAACGTGTTTTCAGACACCTTGATCACTTTAATTGGTTTTAGTGATGCGAGTCCTGTAGCGTATGGTTACGTAATCTACTGCAAAGTTGTTTTGCCACAACAAATTCCCAAGGTATTCCTTTTGATCGCAAAATCTAAAGTATCTCCTTCACCCGAACTAACTTTACCTAAATTAGAGCTCTCTGCCGCCGCGTTGTTGGCAAAACAGCTAGGGTTCTTAAAAGATACTTACGGTGATCGCATTCACAAGATATATGCTTTCTCCGATTCCACTATAACGTTAGGATGGATTAATTCTCAACCTCAAAAATGCAAACCCTTCATTTCTAATAGAATCTCGCAGATTCATCAGAATATATCTCCTGATTGTTGGTTTTTTGTCCCTGGCAAAGAAAACGCTGCTGATTGTGTTTCCAGAAGTTTGACACCCTCCCAACTAGTAAAAAATGAAACGTGGTTTTCTGGGCCCCAGTGGTTGGGTTTAGATTTCTATCAGTGGCCTGTTAAAGCTGTTTCTGACTTGAATTCCCCTTTCATAACGGATGAAAATCGTGTTCTTATTGCCACAGAACAAGAAGAATCAAGTTTGTATAACTTGATTAATCGTTTTTCTTCTTGATCTAAACTTTTAAATTCAACGGTCTATGTTTTGCGATTTTTGAAAATTTTGCCTAACCATAGCAGTATAAGCAATGATGATTTATGCGTTGCCGAAACATATCTAATTCGAGCAGTGCAGCAGAAACATTTTGCAGAGTTATACCTTTCGTTGGAAAAATCAACAATTTTGTCAAATTCTAAATTAAGAAAATTACATCCATTCATGCATAACAAAGTAATTAGAGTAGGTGGTCGATTATCAAATGCAAATATTAAATTTGATCAAAAGCATCCCATATTATTACCCAAATCTGATCCGTTTGTGAGCTTGCTTGTTGAATATTACCATAAAAAATACTGCCACGCTGGAGCTCATCTTTTACAATCATTATTATACCAAAAATACTGGATTTTGTCAGCCCGTAGTATGATTCGCCAACGCGTTTGGAAATGCAACACTTGTTTTAAAATAAATCCTAAGCCTATTTATCCTTTTATGGCAGATTTACCCTCTGAACGTCTGAATTGCGCTAAAGCCTTTTTAGCGACCGGTGTAGATTACACGGGAGCATTTTCAATTACCATGTCTCGTCACAGGGGTGTAAAAAGCCAGAAGGCTTATATTTGTCTCTTTATATGCCTGTCTACTAAGGCCATTCATTTAGAACTGGCTTCGGATCTGTCCTCTGATGCTTTTATATCTGCCTTTAAACGTTTCATATCCCGAAGAGGGAACTGCGCTACTCTCTTCTCTGATTGTGGCACAAACTTTGTCGGTGCAAAAACAAAATTTGATGAAATCTATCAGTTAACTCAAAGTCGCGGATTCCAAGATGCTTTTCAAAGAGAATTAAATTCCTTCAAAATTACATGGAAATTTAATCCACCATCATCTCCTTGGATGGGCGGATTTTGGGAATCCAATATTAAAAGCGTCAAAACCCACTTGAGTCGGGTCATAGGAAACCAGATTTTAACTTACGAAGAGTTTTACACTGTTCTAACCCAGATCGAAGCAGTTTTGAATTCGAGACCATCATGTTTACTTAGTACTGATCCTTCTGATCCTGTTGCATTAACTACAGCCCACTTTTTGTATGGATCGCCAGTAGCGTCATTACCCGTTGAACATTTTAATGACAAATCACCAAAGGGTTTACTTAATCGTTATAAATTATTAGATTCTTTAGTACATCATTATTGGAAGCGATGGCGTCAAGAATACTTATTTACATTGCAGTCCCGTCAAAAATGGAATACAATAACCAACCCCCCATCAGAAGGAATGATCGTTATTATTATTCATGATAATCTTCCACCATTGAATTGGCGTTTAGCTGTCATAGAACGTTTATATCCTGGCAAAGACGGCACTGCTAGAGTTGCCCTAGTGAAAACTAGGACAGGCTCTTACGTACGACCTGTTGCAAAGTTATGTCCTTTGCCGAACCAATAGAATTTATTCTAATAGGTTCAGATATTGGACTAAGAAATTTGTTTGTTTATTTTAATTATTATTGGGTGTTTTTGAACATTAGATTTATTTGTTATTTCCAAAACCAGTTTGGAATTAAGTTTTTTTTCGTATTGATTTTCCTCCTTTGAGTTTTTTTTAAGCTAATTTTTCGTTTACATATATTTATCCTATTCATTTTTATTCGGCGGGGCAGGATGTTAGCGCCAAATTTAAAACCTTTTGTAAGCACTTGTCATGCGCGCGCCGAAGGTAGAGGCAGTCACAATTTTACCGCCCGTGAAGAGTGGCTCTTCCAGTTATCGTGCCTCCGATAGTTTTTTCGTCAGCCAATTCCCAAATAAAATCTGACGGCGAAGAGGATTCGATTGGGGTTTCTTCAATCCCTTCGTCCCTCCTCCTTTTGTCTAAGATTCCCTAAGAAAGAGAACCTCTGGCACCCACTGAATAATCATCAGGGTAAGTCATTGCCATTCAATTAAAAATAGTTCCCAAATACAGTCCACAAAATATTTGAAATCCGAACCGGCGCTCATAGAAATTACGCCACATAGAATATTTGGCTTTTTTGTGAACTAGTAATTCTGCAGTTGCAATTGGTATTGCACAGTCATGAATGGTAGTAGTTTTAATTTTTAGGCAAGTTTTTCACATGCAGAACATACGTTAACTTAAGGACGACCAAACGTGTAAGCGAAATTTTCTTGGAAATATTTTAATTGAAACCTTTGGATCAGAAAACTTTTTCATAAACATTGTATGCATCTGCTTATTCTGGTTTTATTTCCAATTTATTTGTGAGTGTGAAATGCAGCTAAAGACATGCTATTTTTATGTTGAATGGTTTCAAAGGTGCACTTATTGTGAAACATTCTGAATCAATTTGGTAGCTTGGAAACAAGCTGATTGTACGTATGTGCTTGTCTCACTCGATTTATCAGACAACCATTGCCAATCGTTTCGACTGAACGGTCATTTTCAAAGAAATAACAGCGTTATCTTACTTAATAATTTTTTTAGTACCCCATAACTCGTATTATTGTCTTGCTTAAATACTGAGTAGCTGACGATCTCAATATCAAGTTTCAGAAATCAGAACTAGGTTATTACAATAACGGCCAGCTATTCATTTAGACTAATGATGGCAGAGGATTAATTTGGAACAATAATAGGTAAGGCGTTGTTATTGAGCGGATTCGGTTTTGCTGTTTTTTTTTCATGCGGCTATATCAAAGTGAGWTAAAGGTACAGTACTACCGTCTGGTGGAATCATTGCGACACTGCGTCAGCAGATAAACTGGGTCTTGCGTACTTGTGGAAATGTCTGCTTACAGATTAATGTTAACAGCGATCAATCTGTCATTTTCCGAAATAAATTAGTACACGTTAAAATATTTCTGCCTGCTCACATTATTTCGTTTCATACAATTTATCCCTTCCCTCGGAGTTTCTTGGTATTCTGGAACACACAGATGTATAACCAAGTTAAGCAGATATACACAAGGAGTTATAATATTTCGGAATTATGAATGCCGCTATCTCTACAAAGAGCAAGAAAAATAAATCTCTTCATTATCTAAACCATCTCGGGTTGAGCGCGAAGCCCGCGAAAGGGTCCGTGGTTCGTTATCATCGTCGTGGTTACTCAAAAGATTTCACAAAGTTAAATATTTGAACGTGGTTTGTAGTGAGGAGCGCTTAAACGCTTGGCGAGGCCTAGATAACCGGAAGAATTTATTCAGCACCTTGACTTACCTTAGCAAAGCCGCGAAAAGACAATATTCATTTACATAACAAAGTGCTATCTGTTTCTCGCAGACCCGGTGATCTAAGTCATTTCTCCTTTTGGACGACCCGATTAGCTTGATTAAAAACGGGTCAGGAAGTGCGCCGCTTTGTTGATGACTCTCGTTTTATGTTTCTTTTCTTTTGTGCCTTTTTCGTCGTAATGATGCGGGCTACGTTCGAATCCGTGATCAACTATTAGTAATCAGTTCAATAGAACATTCGTAAACTGCTTTTGATAAATACTGATCTCGCTATTTTCAGTAAAACTGAAACAATTTGAACGGTAATAGAGCAATCGATGCATAAGTTTACCTGCTTTTCTAGACAGTACTCGCGCTTTCCGTAAGGCATTCTATTATACCTGAACGGTCCGTCTGTCGCAGATCGGTTTACGTTAATGTGATTTCCTGCCTTTTTTTCATTTCATCAAAAGCTAGGACAAATTGATACAATTGTTTATAATTTACGCGCTACACCAGGAATGAATCATCATTCACTTTTATTTTATAAGAAAACATAGTGGGTGGGTATATGGGAGTGCACTGCACTTGTTTAATACTTTTTTTCTGTTAAATCCTGTCAAGTACAATTACTACAGCTTACTTGGATTCGAAACTAGAAACCATTGTTTCTTTTTCATTTTAAGCTCTTTGCACACAACTTCTGGGTGATAACGGCGAGCTAAAAATTTATATTCTATTCGAGGTACCCACAATTTTAAAATAATATAATTGTAACACATTAGCAAACACATCAGTATAAAATTAACTATTTGTGAAAAGATAGATGCCTAACGTGAAAGCTTGTTTACTGTTTTCCTTTATTTATAAACTAATCTTGTTGTTGCTATGGCTATCATTCACATCGCCAATTATCTTTCTCGCAGTGTTGAATTTATTTATTGATCACTTAACTCTTGTACCACATAATTTTCCATAGCGGTTGATGAACGCCAAATCCCTGAACTTTTATTAGGTATCAGGGTATCAGCAAATTGGTTAGTAATATCGTTGAAGTTCTCAGAACACAGTGACTACCCTTTAATTTGAAATGGTTTGCTTTTATACTGAGTTAGGTGAACGAAGTTAATTCTGCGCATATGCTTATACAGGGTGTCCATACGTCCTAAAAAAGCACCATAACTTATTTATTATTAGAGATACTGACTTTTGCTTTTAGGGCATTTTCCGAATGGACTATTATCCGCACATTGTCCATCTGATGATGTATGTCTGATGTGCGACATGTACTTTCGTTTTCCTTTAAAATGAAATTAGGTGCAGTCGGCTTCACGGATAATGAGACGGTCTGGACGCTCCGAGTGGCGGACAGCGTCTCATTATCCATGAAGATGTCTGTACATCTCGACGATAACGTTAATCTCGTTTTAGATTATAGTTGCGTTTCTACTGTACATTTTATAAAAAAATCTTTTGGTTTATATACAGGGTGTCTATATAAAAAAAACTAACTTTATTTTCTTTTAAACGATATCTACCCAGATTGATTTTATGTTTGGAATCTATGCTAAATTGCGAAGCACTTCTAAAGTGCTTGTTTTTACTTGTCATCAATTTTGATCTGTGGCATTATTTTCTGAAATTTCGAAATGTTCAAAATTTCGTACCTTCCAAATTCTTGATAACTGATATTGTAATATAGTCTTGGTGAAGCGGATTGTAATAGTTTATGGGCCAAAAGAGTTAGTGTTGCCGCTGAGACGAGAAACTTTTCGGTCTTGTCTCGATCTCAAAATTCGAGATTGAAACTGGTAATTTTGCATCTCGAAAATTCGAGACAAAGTCGAAATTTTGTCTCGTGAATATCGATGTCAAAGCTATTTAAATCACTCAYAAAATATATAAACATTTTGTTCATCATTGATATTATAAAAAAAACGCACACACATTTAGATATTTGTATAAAGCGAGAAAAGTAAGTTTTTAGATATTGCCATTTCTTATAGATTTCTTCAGAATGTATATCGATTTACCTGTAAAGATTTATAGTACAGTAATAATAAACTGCACTATTTATATAGAATATGAAGTGTATAGGAATCAAGGAATAATTAGCAAGCAGAGCAACAAAATTTGTAGAATGACAAGCAATGTGGATAATGAACGTGACCTACGTGCACTATTGTACAAACACGCTTATACTTGAAAATCTGTTAATTACGTAAAACTCTAATATAGATGAATGAATATGAATTTGAATATTCATGGATTAAGTTGCTGGATGCAATAGATACAGTTTGTGCCACATTTTGTGTTAACCTCACGTTTATTTGGCAATGTCCAATGCTGAGTTGGCCTGCTAAACTCTTCCATCCTTCGGTAGCTTCTCTTTACTTTTACCTTTAATAAATTAGGTATTCAGAAAACGCAACCACCTAGATTGATTATTAGTATTCTGATATAGTCACTGTTTAACACCCATTTCTATTTTACGGTATTAAGAATTCTCATTTGTTGTGGTCTTCTTAACGTTTGTAATGTGGTCATTCACATAATACGAGGGTGAATCAAATATAAACCGACCTCCATCAATTTCTTTTTTATTTAAACAGAAGATTCAAAATTCAGTACAATTCATTTTTCTACATAGTTTCGTTTGCGCCAGGTAGTGGACACTCTCATATTAGATAACCGTAAACGCTATTGCTGCAACCAACTATACACGATTACTGTTATGGATACAACATTCATAGATGGCACTCTGTGCTGCGTGTGAAGCACGGCTAACGCATGCACGCGGGATTGCGTTTAAATCAAGGTATGTTCAAATCAAGTTGATGTCACGCTTTGATATCTAGCAAAAAATTGTCGCAAGTTCCCAACGTACCTACTTATACGATATTTTAATATGTTATAGTTATTATTATTTTGCAACCTGTTAACCTTTTTGGTGGCATTTTTATGTTTAAAGTTACAGGTATGTAGTATATTTTGACATTGAAGTTGAATACGAAGAAGGTAAGACATTTGCTTTAATTTTGTACCTTGAAAAGTGTTAAAATTGTTAGTTTCGAAAATGCCGAAGGTATCACACAGAAAAACTGTGCGATAAAGAACTGTAGTAATAAATATTTAACAAACTCAAATATCACATTTCATCACCTCCCAAGAGAAGGTGCCATGTATGAAGAACAGGTAAAACGGACAAACGATTTGGACGTGCAGTCTCGCAGCCTTACATCCATTCGAGCATCATTTGTGGTATGTGGAGAATACTTTCTAGCTAATTGCTTTTAAATGCCAGAGCAAAATAAACTAAATAGAAGAGTAGTTCCCACACTATAAATAATAAACAATGGTGCAAGATAAACATTGTTTTTGAATCTTATTTCTGGTAATTACATTTACGACAATTCAAATAATTCGCAGTTTTTTAAAACCTCGCATTTCCTTTGCCACTATTTTACACGAAACGAAGAAAACAACCCTATTAGTTGTTATTTAAAGTAAACCTTTCTAACTTAACTTTTTATGAAGTACACATTTGCGTACAAAGTCAGCATAATATAAAAAAGTTAAGTTAGACATGCTTACATAAATTAAAAAGATTGTTTTCTTAATTTCCTGTAAAATAGTGGGCAAAGTAGATACCAGATTTTAAAATTAAGGTAAGAAATAAACGTCAAAATAAATGACATTTGTATGACTCGGAGTTTCTGATTTATCGGCTACACCTGCTGGTCGTTTCATTAATGTAGTTCACATACAACATTCACAGATGGCGCTGTAACTCATTCCACAAAGTTTATCAACACTGGCCATTCTTGTTTACTGATATTCTTTGGTTTGCGCTCTATGCATTTCCTCCAACGTCGCGGGAGCATACTAATGCCGGCATTGGAAAATGTTTGGGGACGTGTATTAAGCCAATTGACTGAGGTCAGGATTGTAGAGAGGATGTTCCACAGTAATCCAATGCATGTTCTCCAATTTTGCACGAGTTTGGGCAGCCGTATGGGGCCAGGCATTGTTGTGAAGAAGAAGCACGCTGCGAATGGGGACACCACGCCTTTTGGTCCGGTAAGCAGCTCGGACACGGTCAAGAAGCTGGCAGTAGTACTGCACATTGATGGTCCTGTGCTCGTGAAGAAAATATACGAACACAGTGCCTCTGTTGTCCCAAAAAAAACGGTGGCCAAAACTTTTCCCGCGGAAAGACGAGTTTTGGCCTTGATCGGAACATCTTCGTCGCGCCTACGCCATTCCTTACTCGCTCTCTTTGTCTCCGGAGTGTAATGGTGAACCCACGTCTCGTCACAGGTGTCTCAAATGATTCTTGTTCTCCACAGTTTCACGTCCTCGCACAAATTCTTTATGCCACCTGGGTCCTTGACAATGTTGATTCCCCATACTGTGCTTAGACTCTCCGCCCAACGTTTTCATTGCTGAGGAACTTTACGATTATCCGTTGCGCAACCGCAACATGTACAATAGCCTCGCTCATCTTTCACGCTACTGACAGAAAGGGAGGGGAAAACCGGTTACTATGCGAAATGCATGGAAAGGGTCACTACTCTTCTCAAAATATTCCGTGTCGCCTCTGCATCATTCCCTGACGCACAAAGTATGCGAGTCGGTTTGTACATTGATGGAGGTCGGTTTATATTTGATTTACCCTCGTATTATGATAGAATTTACCAATTTGTTATAAGAACCTGTAAACCTTACTTTGTACTTAATGGTTGAACAGTTGTGAAAATGCATACATCCTTACATCCTAGCACCGCTAGGAAGCTCAAATATAGCGGATGAGTCAGCTATGATGACTTGATGCCTTAACGCACCTCAGATAACACTAAGGCTGTAGCTAAAGTACATACATAATAAAATAAGTAACTTAAGCGGAAAGCCTTTTAATATTTTTTGTTACCTAGGTGAAATGCTTCATTTGTTTCTGTGTGTTCCATAAACAAATTAATTTCAGTAAAGATTACTATTTTTAGTGTGATATACAAAATAGAATCGATTCATAACAACCGATATTTTAATGAATCGGTTCTCGATTGGATCTCGTCTCGTCTCGTCTCGCGGCGAAGAATCTACAATACAAAAATATTTAAAAAATGAAAATGAAGGGTAAATTTGAAGCTACAGCGAGCATTACGTACAAGAAAAAAGATGTATTAACACAAAAAATAGATCAAACCTGTAGCTAGATGTCGTTTTAATATTAAAATGAAATCCTGAATTCAGTTACGGAAAAATTGGAACAAAAACTGACATATAGCGAACTAGCAACAATCGAATTATGTCAAAACACAAGTTTCATCAGTATCGTCTCGAGCAAAATAAACGACTTTTTGGAGATTGTGAAACCACGGACAGGTTGGTTTATAACGACTAGAACTTTATGCATACAACTTTATTTAATGAAGAAACAACATTTAAGAGTAGTGGGTCTATTAATCGATACAGCATATGCGACTACAAACCATCATTGAATGCGTACAATTGACCATAAAAGTAGATGATGATGTTGGGGATCAAGTGAGCGGACCATCTTTTTTTGCGATATTTTGAATGAGGTGAAATATCGATAATTTCTTCAAAATGTTATCCTACTTCTGCTGTAAAATATGGATTTGCCTACGCGAAGAGTATGTGGATGCAGCAGTATGAAGCCCCTCTATATTGTCATCGAGTAGTTCTACAATTCTTAAGTGGAACCTTTTTAAATCATTAGATAGGCAGATGAATTGCATTTGTGTCGTTCATTTTCCCGTTTTACTTCGATTGATTTCTTTCTTTGTGGTTGGGGATTTGTTAAAGAAAGAGTGTATAAACTTAGACCTACAACTGCGGTTAACATGAGGAATACCCGCTACTTTCTGTTTAATAGATGCTGGTATACTAAGTAGTGTTGGACTGTTCTTTAGAAGAAATGTATATGTTTATATTGAAAAAATGGTTATATCTTTGAGCAGTTGTTATAAAAAACTGTAAAATAACTTTATTTTTTGTATTTATTTTTAGTTTTTTCTAGTTTGGTTAATACTGCTTTGCGACATGTTAGTTTTTGCTCTGATTTATAAGTAACTCAATCGTACAATGGAGTACTTGCACAATTTTCAGAAACGTGCTAGTCCGTAAGAGAATCAAATTTGGGGATATATGCCGGCAGAAAGAATTAAATCTGTCCTCAAAATATGAATAATTAATTTGTAACTGAAGCCACGCCTCTAAATCGGACTCTGACATCACTTGCCGTACGGTGCAGATCTTAGGTGCGGATAGTCTCGAAGCTAGGCAGCGAGTTCTGCGTTTCTCCATTTTAGTCATTAGTTGAATGGACGGCGTTGTTTTTGCTAGCAACAGGATTATATGCACTGCAAGCCGTTCCTAAGATACGCACCGTGCGCAGACCCGTCCGGCACGTGATGTCAGAGTCCGTTTTAGAACGGTGGCTTTACTTCAGATTTCTAATTCATATTGTGAGCTTACTTGAGAACTGATTCGTTTTCCACCATTATATCCTCAAATTTGATTCTCCTTCGGGCTAACAACTATATATTGTGATTTAAAATTCATGCAACTTCCCCATTTCTTGCAACGTTATAAGAATTTCCAATTCCATACCTTTGTACATTTTCTGTGCTTTTTTGTACGTAAGGCCAACTACAAAACAAAATATAGTTAGTTAGTACAAACCCTATGTTGATGGAAAGCTCACTAAAAAAACTTTTGATCAGTATAATAATAAATAGAGGGTGACGTTTAAAATAAAACGAGTATTTTGTTATAAATTTCACCACCCGAGAATGTTTTTAATTAAAAAAAAATATTTTTATTTTATTATTTCTTAGATATTAATATTTTTTGCTTGTTTACCTACTTCTTTTTTACACTCAAGCATAAAGCCATTCTTTAAAAAAATGGTTTGTTTACTTTTTATTTTAGTTGAAATTAGTTTAAAATAGTAAAAACTCGCCTTGTTGATGCATTATTTTTTGACAGTAGTTTGGCACCTTTGAGGTACACAATGATCCGATCTTTAACCATCTTTCTGAAGTTGAAGGTTATTAGGCTTTTTAAGATTACCTCATCCAACATGGTTTCCAGGGGGCACCCAGCGCGCACACGGGACGCGCCTACTAAGCCGTGGAAACGGACGCGTGGCGGATAGAGTTGGGTCGTTCATGACAAAGTCGTTTAAATTGAGTGACTCATGCCTTGATTCGTTTGATTCGGCTCACAGCTGCTAATGAATCAGCGTCATTCGTTCGTCGGTCATGGTTGACGGTTGGCTGGCTAGCTACTGTTACGGGACACATATTGCAACTGTCAGCTGTTTTTAAGCAGGTCTAACAGCTCGGTAATGATTGTTGAACGACTTGAATGATTCGAACCTATTCGATTGATTGAATGATTTGAATTGAATCGAATGTCCCAGTTCTAGTTACTGACGTTAGCTTTAAGTAATCGGGTTTCTATGACAGCGCGTTAGAAGCTGCATCGTTTTGACAGGTACCCCCCGGCAGCCACTTCGAAAGTCATGTGTTCTAAAAAGCCTAATTGGTTATTGTTTTATTTTAATTCGGAATAAGAGTAACGTAGAAGTAAAATTTGCATTTTGAAGTATTATTCTGGGAAAGGATACTAGCAGGCTTTTTGCAAAATTAAAACACTTAACAAGATAGTTATTTATGGTAATAATTAAACTATTATTTATTACAAAATTAACAGACAGATTTATTATGTATCGGTAAGATTACTAATCGCCAGTAATTTATATAGAAAAATATTGTTCTTGATTTTTGCCATAAAATTAAGCATACGCTATTATACAAGGTTTCTGGATTATACACTATGGATAATTTAAATTGAAACATATCACCCCTAGGTGATATTTTTAATTATTATTTTGCTTACAATTGCGCTCGTGCCTGAAGGCCTCCACAACCTGCAGCTCGGGAGAAAAGTCCCGATCACGCAAATATGTGAGCGCCGACCTACTACTTCTATAACCCCACTCTAATCTAGATCGTGATACGACCCCTCTCTAATCGGGGCCTCCAAAAACGTATAAAAACAGTGGCACTGGGGCCGCGAGTTCACTTCAGATCTCTTTCAGGTGCCACTCAGTTCTCTCCTACTAAAGGCAAAGTGACCCCTTAGTAACCCTCATCGTGACGCTAATTCTCTTGTGGAAGAGGTGACCCCTGAGGAAGTGCTAATCGTGACGCCGAGCCTCCCTTCTGAACGAAGTGACCCCTTAGTAACCCTCATCGTGACGCTAATTCCCTTGTGGAAGAGGTAACCCCTGGGGAAGTGCTAATCGTGACGCCAAGCTCTTCTCCTGGGCGAAGTGTCCCCTTAGTAACCTTGATCGTGACGCCAATTCCCTTGTGGTAGAGGTGACCCCCTGAGGAAGTGCTAATCGTGACGCTAAGCTCGTCTCCTGGGCGAAGTGACACCTTAGTTACCCTCATCGTGACGCTAATTCCCTTGCGGAAGAGGTGACCCCTGAGGAAGTGCTAATCGTGACGCCAAGCCCAACCTTTTGCCTTCCTTCGACACCTAGACCTCATCTCCGAGAGTTAGCTGAATGGCAGGGTGGAGTAAACGTGCGTAACTGCGCACGGCTAAGAACCACCAGCACCAGCTCTGCGACCACGAGCTGTACGCCCGGGGGAGACACCACTCGGACCGCCATCGCACCGACGAGACTCTCGGAGACCATCCACTGCGATAACCCGGCCAGAGCAAACATAACTAAACTATGTGTACGTTCTTTTCATCTTCCCTTTTGTTTATTATAGCAAATACGCATTCTGTTCCAAGAAACTGCACTTAAGTGACCATTATTTTTGTTTTGTGCATTTATTAGCCCTTTATTTCTACATATATCAACACCACGACATTTACTCGTTGCATTGGGCCACTGCAGGCTTTATTTTGTGTGACTTCTCGTTGGGAATACCTTTAGCAGAGATCAAAGGCTGTTAGGCTACCAAGAATATCCTACAACGTGAGTGCTCTCGAAGCCCGAAAGGCTTCACCTGAGAGACAGTGGTGGTGTCCTCCTTCGAACTCTAGGCTGGGCGTTGTGAGCATAGCGTCTCGACGTACCAAAAAGCCGAGGCATCATTTACTGCAGGATATGGGATTTTAGCTCTTGGCTATTGCCTTCGAGAACCACGCTGAATGAGTCATACAAGGCTGTCTTTATTGTATACGTTTCCCCCCCTGTATTATGTGTATATACCTGTCTTGTTTTGTTTGTGCTTTTATATTGTTTTGGTATTTTCCCTTATTTGCCCTGTGATGTATTGTTTACGTAAATCCCTGTCTCGTCACGTGTTTCTGATAATTTCCTTACAGCTTAATTATACAATTTCTTCACAGCGATAACACTTATTACTGGTCAATGTGGTTCTACCACTGACCACTGCTCAAACAATTCTGATTGTTTCTCAGGCACATACAGGTCCCTGCTACACACCTGGCCTTTTCGAGGAGCCTCCTCCAAAGATATCTGACGCAAAATGCGATATTTAAGTAAATTCAGGTCTAGTCTGATTTGCTAACACACAAACATATTTTTCATAGTTAAATATAACATATATTTACTATGTAAAGACTGGAGCTTTTCCCACGGTTTTTCTCCAGTCTATTGTAGCACTCCGCAGTTTTTCGGTGCAAAATATACGATATATATGTTACACCAAATTATGTGTTTTTGTTTACCTTTCCGTTACAGAGCTTCATATTGAACTAATTTAAACACAACGTAAATTTTGGGTCCTACTGAAAAACTAGACGATCACATTTATAAAGTAACTTATTCATACTATTATGAGCTTTCTAAATTTAAATATATGGCCTAGGTAAGTTATGTAGCAAAATTGATGGATAAATCACTCTATAAACGAAATCCTTCACAAAAGTATGTTAGTAGGCAGTTTAATATGAAGAAAGATATCACATTATCTGCATAGTTTGGATACCGAGATATTCCTGTAAAGGTAAATTCCGCGGTAACTCATAAACAATAGAGCAATGCCGGCAATAATTCAAATCCTGTGGATGTTTTAAGCGCAACACATTTACATACTGGAACCAAATAAACCCCAACATCTCCAACAATTCCAGCAAACACTGCAGCGGTTTGTGGTGTATGCGGTACGAGAGACAACGTGGCATTATGGGTCGTAGGGCACACACGGGCGCATTATACGTAGGTATTCGTTAAGACGGGTGCAGCGTGTAAGTGAATTAGCAGGCTGTAGCACTGGTTCTAATTGATATATTCAAATCGCATGTAGCGAAATGCGGTTCGCATAGTAATTCGGGGGCCAAATGGCGTGGAAAACATGACACGTGCGACGTACTACGCACCAGGTAGATTTGATTGCCGATCGTGGAACGGCTGTATGATTTCAGTAGACGAACTACACTGCAATCACCGGAAAAATATTGTTCATCTTTCGACGCCTGTTTGGTCATGTAGAGTGGCTCATAAGTAATGGTACATAGTGAAACCTCATATTCCTTACGTAAGAATATTCTGTTAATATTAACGAAAATGCTGGATTTTAAAGCTGAAATTGTGTTTTCGATATTCTTTAATAAATGCTTTAGAAGAATTGAAATATTTGAATGAAGTTTGGTATTTTGGGATTTCTTGGACCAAGGTATTTAAATATTTTTATGGATTGACTGATACTTGCACGTGGCGCTATATACAGTACTTCCAACGAGTTTCAAATGTCATAACTTTTTGTCCCTTACTAAATCTACTTGTTTGGGCGATATATATTCTTCTGTCCCTTTTTCACAATAAAATGTGTACCATAGAACTCCGTTAACCATTTTTAAGATATTAGCAGAATCTTGCATTACATTTAAGGGTAGATTATCTAAATAACCGTGAAGGAGAAGCAATATCCAACATTAACGAGATATGGTTAGGGTGAAAATTTTAATAAACGCAGAGGTCATTGTCAATATCATGAATAGACGATAGCTGGATTTTAAATTATTCAAGAATCTATATGGTAGGCTAAGGAAAATTGTTCCCTTCGCTCCAAGAAAGACAAATATTGCTCCTGAAGAAGAGGAAGAAATTTTAGCACATGTGGCAGAAAATGCGATTAACTACAGTCTACAGCTTTGTTTCTCAACCTTTTTGATATCGCGACCCCCTAAATAGCGAAAAAATTATGAGATGCACTTTGCGATCCCCTCACTATAATGAACTATTAATTTATTTTGTTGGGATTAGGTTGCTATTGCCCGGTAAACTTATATCTATTTAATTTTGTTAAACTTCAGTGGAATTTAAAAAATAATTGTGTTATGTTCCAAAATTTTAGTGAATCGTAGTATTTCAAAGTATGCTTCTTCTCTAGGTTCTATCTGTTTTTGATTAGGGTTGTGGATTTCTAGGTTTACGTTTTTCGTTTATAATATCATCTAATTTCATTTGTACATGTTTTAATTTCGGTAGAGCTACGAAACATCCAAATCAGTGTGCGGTGCAAGTGTCAAAAAAAAGAAATTAATCAGTCATAGAAATAAAACGTCATTAATAATTATTCCCGGTGGCTGATTTAAAAGTGGGGTGTTCGGGCATTTTGCGGCAAGCAATCGTCTTTGGAAGCTGCTTCTCCTAGTGGGGATCACAGCACGAACACACCGTCAAGGTAAAAAGGAAAATTGAGAATGGTCTCTTTAAACATCCCATATTATTGGATTCAAACTTCAATCAGTTGCCAGTTCAATTTAAGAAATTTCTAGCATTCATCGTGAGGTAAGTTTTTTTTTTAAATTCGATATACTGTGATTTAGGGTCCGGTTACGGGGTGATCCCCACTGTCCTCGTGTTTCAAGTTAGACAAACCAAGTATACGTCGTACGAATTGCTACAAGGCCCGCCACCTTCTTCATACTGGGAGAGTAGTTTCCTAAAAAGCCGTTACTGCCCACAAGCGAAGCTACTCGCGTGGAAATAGGTTGAGCTAACAAACGTATCCTCCAAGAAGAAGACGAGGTCAGAAACCCATATTTTTTTTGCGTCTTTGGAAATTAGCAGTTTGTTTATATGAAAAATAAGTTATCTGTAAACCACGCTTACGTAAGCATTGGGGTAGTTTTAGGTTTTGTTTTTCTTAACGTTTAATTACACATTTGAACTTTTGTACGCTATTGATTGTTTTGGATTGTTGTGTCAAAATTAAAGATTGTGAAGATACGTTTAAACGTTTTGTTTTGCTTACTATATATTTTTTTTGTGAGAAAGATAGCTTCCTAGTAATTCGTGTTTGGTAGTGGAAGCTTGGACGACAGCTCGGCAAATAAAGGGGGTTCAAATACGGGGCGCCCTATAAACAAGAATAAGTACTACGACCCATCTCCACTTTAACTAACCGGCACCCCGTAGTGAGTTTGTCGTCATTTTCAATTAGTAGAAAGTTTGTTTCCTTCTTATTTGAATTTTACGTGTTTGTTTACTAATTTTATTTGTGGCGTCACAATTCATACTTTATTTTCAATGAACGGATGATTTGTCTACTGATCTTATTTTTTGACAGTACGCAACCCCCTTGTTGAGAACTACTACTATCAGATCTTCAGTATTAAAAATTCTTTGCCAGGAAAGGCTTTATCTGCACGACTTGTCTAGATGTATTCAACTTTGTGAACAAACATTACGGGACATAGAACATTCGCAATTAGTTACTAAACGCCCCTTACGACGTCAGTTCAAAATTAATGTTTTCTGTGGAATTATTGGGAATTATTATTATACCAGATTTAATTTGGTATTTTTCAGGTAGATTTATTAAATGAAAAGCTCTGACTGCGATTATAATCATTACATATCATACAGGTAAAAATAACTGTGCCATTGGGAATTACGTTTTGGAACCACGTAAACTACAAAATAATTTAAACTGCGATTTTCTTCATAATCAGCTTCAGGATTATTTAGATAATCTACCCTTAGATCTAAGGCGGGATATGTTCTTCATGCAAAATGATGCTCCAGCATATTATAATAGGCCAGTAAGGCATTATTTACTTAAATACTAATTTTTCTAGTTGCTGCTAGGCCGGGGAAGTATGATTTGGGCGAAGTACACATTTAAATCCAATGAATTTAATAATAATAATAAATTTTTAATTCAACAGACAAAAGATGTCTACAAAGGATAAATCAATACATAACTATAATTATACAAATTGTAGAAAGTTAAAGGACAGAAATTACGAGTTACTATTATTAGCAATTATCAGTAACAGAAGCTTGCTGATCTGTTAAAAATAAGCGTCTATAACAGCTAACAAACATGATAAGAATATATGAAGCACAGACTAAACTGAATTGTATGTTCTACACATGTTATTTAAAGGACAATGAAGGTGTTGGTTTGTCCTGTTGTAACTGAGAACAAAGTTATACTGACTATCTAATCTGGGAACAAAAAAAAAACGATTTCACGGAGTAAGTTACTATTTTCAATTTGGCCATGAATCAGTTTATATAAAATTATAATGCAATGAGATATAGAGCGCCTTTGTTGTAATGTGCCTAATTTATATTCCTCTAATAAATCAATACTGGGATACATGCTTTCAGAAAAATGTCCATATAAATGTCCATTGGGTCGACTCAGGGGTCATAGTAGTGAGCTTTGACGTTATCTCATTATTTAAAAATTCTCAAATTCCAGGATCTGTTTCGATCCCCGTTGTGCTCCTGATGGCAGACACAATATCTATGGAAGCTTTCGGACATTTAACCTTGGTGTCATCAGATCTGAAACCAAAACCTGGCCGATTTGTTGACGGCACTTTCAATATATGGTCTCACGGCTACGACAACTTGTCAGCCTTACGAAATCACCTTCATTCCCAAAATTATGATACAAAATTCTCAAAGGATATCGAAAGCAACGACTCTCCAATTTCTAGATGTACTTGTCATTCCTTTTCCAGATGATCGTTTGGGCCACTCATCAACTAGTAACTCGTAAAGTCACTGACACAGATCAGTTCTTGCCTGCGTCCATCACAAAAACATTAGTGCTGATTTCTCTTATTCAAAGCGCAGTATCAGTTTTGAGCCAGGCAAACTTAAAGTTAACTGCAACACTTACACGTATCAGTCGCACCAGAACACCAGAATACCTGAAATCCGATGACACAACGGTTGTCCCTACCTTCACAATCTCTTCTGCTCTCCCTTCCTTACCTCTGTCTGCATGACGCCAAGCGCAATGCCACTCTCTCTTTGTCTTTTAGGATTTAATTCAGCTCTAAATATAACGTCATGTTTGTGCCATAATCCACATCTTTGTACCGATGATGCCCCTTACAGCAGCGGGCCAAACCTCGACTCTGCATGCAAACCCGAGGCCGTCTAACCCAAAACGACCAATTCGGTACTTTTGTCCCGGTTTACATGTTTTCTTATATGGACCAGCTGAACTTTCGTAGATCTTAGCTTAACTGCTATAAAATGATTGTAATCAGTGAGTGAAGTTCTCCTTATATATAGGGTGTCACTAAATTCGATGTCATAATTTCTATTGCGTGCTCTTGACGTGAATTTATGACGAAAAGTCTATATAAACATGTGTCCGAAAATGCTTCATTTTTGATATACAGTGTTGAAGTTAAACAAAAATTTTCGAATTTTTGTATTTTTTAGAGAACGATTTTTTGAAACTTTTCGAATTTTGGCAGAATGTTAGAATAGATCACGGCTAATAATCCGGCATAAAAGATTTTTTCATATCTTTAACAGAGGCGGCGTAGGGGGAGGGGCAGAGCGATTTTCTCTTTGAAAAAAAGTTGTGTGTGAAATGTCAAAAAGCTCGTTACTATTTTCAGAAAGAGCAACAAATAAGGTACAAAAAAGGATCTCTTATTGCATTTCGCTAGAACGAACCGTTTTCGAGAAAATCGAGAAAATATGAATTCCTACAGGTTGGCGCAAATAGACCAAAAATTAACTTTTTTTATTTTCCAAAGAAATTAACGTTTATATGGCAACAACTTTTTGAAAATAAATGAACTATATCATTGCAAATGATCAGACATAAGGATTACCTCCATATCTAAACAGTGACGGCAATTTGGGGAGGGGGAGTAAGAAGTATTTTTTATAAAAAGACTGATTCCACATTTTTAAATTCTTTCAAAAATTATGAAGATCAGTTAATAATATTAAAAGAAGAAAAATTTACTTTTTATACTGCTAAGACAAGTCATTGTTGTAAAATTAAGAAATTGCATTTTTTAAAGATTTTTAATAACGACAAATGCAAGTTGCATATCTAGCTTTAAAAAATAATTAGTTTAATATAATTAATTATTAATTTAATTTTTCTTTTTTATATTTTACTGGTCTTTATAATTATTGAAACGGTTTAAAAAAATGTGGAAACAATATTTTTATAAAAAAGACTTCTTACCGCCACTGTTTAGATATGGTGGTAATCATTGTGTCTGACCATTTATTAAGATATAGTTCAATTAATTCAAAAAAATTTTTGCCATATAAACGTTAATTTCTTTGGAAAATAAAAAAAAGTTAATTTTTGGTCTATTTACGCCAACCTGTAGGAATTCAGGTTTTGTAGATTTTTTCGAAAGCGGTTTGTTCTAGCGAAGTGCAATAAGAGGTCCTTTTTTGTACCTTATTTGTTGTACTTTCTGAAAATAGTGACGAGCTTTTTGACATCTCACACACAACTTTTTTTCAAAGAGAAAACCCTTCTGCCCCTCCCCCTACTCCGCCTCTGTTACATATATGAAAAAATGTTTTATGCCAGATTGTTAGTCGTGATCTATTATAACGTTCTCCCAAAATTCGTAAAGACTCAAAAAACCGTTCTGTAAAAAATAAAAGAAATCGAAATCTTGTTTTTAACTTCAACACTCTGTATATCAAAAATGAAGCATTTTCGGACACATGTTTATATATACTTTTCTTCATGATTTCACGTCAGCAATACGCACTAGAAATTATGTCATCAAATTTAGAGACACCCTGTATATTTAATCGGCAATTATTGCGGCAGTGTGCGAGGAACTTCTTTTTAACTCTTTCTCGAGCGGAATCACCAAACTATTTAACAACACCCAGTGAATACTGGAAACGTATCTGCCTACTTCAATTTATACATAAATATTTTAATACAATGTAGATACTGAACGCCGTTGATTTAAAACGAGAATTTGATAGAGTACCTAATATGCAAATATGTGTATAAATACAATGTTAAGCAGCTAAAAGGACATAGGTATATTTGAACTACCGCAAGCAATTAAAATTCATTTTCGCAATAAGTATTATTACGTGTGATGATTTTATTCTTGTAAGACTGTTTTAATGTTTTTCTCTTGTTTAGATATTGAATATTATTAATAACTATTTGTATTCATACATCCTTTCACTGGGTACTTTATTGCTATTCCCCAGCTACGATATAAATAAATGGCTATATAATAATCATTACTATTGTCTGTTACAATGGATTTATACGCTAAAGCGTTATTATCACTTCTGCAGCTCCCTTTAGCCCAAACAATAGCACACGTTTGTTACCTGACTAATTTAGTAAACCGTATCAGTGAATGGGGAATTGAAGTAGAGTTAATCTTAATAGACTGGAAGCGCAGAAAATCAACAAACGCTTGATATACTTGTAAATTATCCTACTATAGAACTCATCCCTGAAGTAAAATATGAGATATAATAATGAAATCGAACCACAAAAGCTCTATTTTGGTCATCATACCAGCTGCACAAAGTTCAAAGCAGCAGATTTTTATGTAGATACACTGAAATAACAGAAAAACTTCAAATACGTTTTTCTTGGTCGCAACAAACTGCGGTATGCAGTTCTTAAGCCTGGATTGCTTTATCCAATCATCGTGGCACTTTTGAAAGGACAAGCATAACTTTTGAAAGAGCCCTGGTATGTCCAGACTATGACGAAAACGCCCTTGAAACTAACAGGAGCTTGTAGTTTATTGCGTTTAATCGTGCAAACTGCAAAGTACCTTTTTTTCTTCTTGATTCTGCTTGCCTCTAAAAGATACTTCTAGGTATTTTTGGTGTTATTAACAATGACGAATCCGCTAGCGCTGTCTGCAATCATCCGTTATTAATTCGTTCATACCACCAATAGAATTTAAGATTGCAGCGCCGTCGCCGCGGCGGTGTTTACGTGAACTACATTCTGTAATGATAGTTAATGAGTAAAAATTTAGATGGCAATGCCATCTGTCAGCATTACACTGACATGATGACAAAGCTACCTAGCTGCCTTAACGGGTACTACTTCCTAAACTGCACTGATGAGCTATAATGATAGCGAAATAGATCTATCTGTAGTTGGTTGCGGTGCAGACAGCACAGCATAGGCATGCATTTTAATAGTTAATGAGATTCTTTTTGCTTGAAGACTTACCATAATTATAAAACTCAGTTAAAAAATAAATGTACATGAGCGTACTTATATTTAGTTTAGATTTAGCGTAGAATTTATTTTAAATCAGGAAGACAGTGTGATTGAACAATTTTGTTTTCCTTACAATACAACGAAATAAAGGTTTGTTATACCTATTGCCTTGAAGTCTTGTGGAATAACCCTTTGATTACACTGACCATAACTTTCGCAGGTAGGGGAAAGTACGGTTTTCTATTACGATATTTTGTTCAAAACTAGCCTGTATGTAAAGAACAAAGTCTAAGAGCAAGTCTGATGGCTACGACCCTCTTGGATTGTAGCTGCCTTCTTTAGGCTTTGATGAAAGCACTGTCACAGCCCAAAGAGTAAATTATACAGCTGCACAACTTGCTCAAAAGAAAAGAAAAGCTGTGTGAAACTGACCAAAGATGTACATACATTTGCTGCAAAATGGTACACTTTTGGTACATAGTCGAGGGCACCACTTGAGTGACGGCAAAAAGGTGTAAACTTGCAGTTTCGGTACAGTCCAGGAAAAAATTAAAAGCGTTTAAGGTGCTAAACCAGTATAATAGTTAGGTAAACTATTCGGTGGAAAAGAAGTTTATGTATATTGAAACCATAGCAGCTTCTATTATAGTGATGTAGTTCGAGGCGAAGTTCACAAGTTCTGTCTAAAGACCAAGTGAAGATGTTTCAAACTTAAACAAATGTATAATTTCAATATGCAAGAGAGAATCTGAGTAACCAGCTTTACTGCCACAGAAGTAAGATATCATGCTAGCAGAGTTTTCAAAGAAAGGATACCACTAATAATATATCTTCAGTATCATTATAATTAAGCACAAGGTAGTCTTAATAATCAAAGGATTACGCAAATATAGTCATCTTTATATAATATGTACCCAACATTAAAGACTGTAGCGTTCTGGCAATTACTCTAAACTTTATAGACAAAAAGATAGGAACTTTATTACAGTTTATAGATTAAGACATATGCAGTTATTTCTTAAAAGCAACAAAGAGAACTAGCTAACAACGAGGCACACTTTCACGGTTAAATGAACTGCAACAGTGTACGATAAAATCATTTGTTAATAAGTATGTTTATATCAAAATGTTACTTTCTCATTAAGGCCTCGATGTCGTCGATCTTGCTATTTCAATTAAGCACAAAATGCAAAGTTGTAGGAACCGTTTTTCATGCAGAAAATCCCTAATTTGTTTCGTGATGTAGATAAGCCGCTTTTCTTCATACAGATAGAGCGTTTACTACTTCTATTGTTTACAACCAGCGGGTAGGGACTAAATTGAGGACGCTTTATGGCTCGAGATTATTCAGCCCTAAATTTTTTCATAAGGAAACTTGAAAGCATCTCATAGTGGATTCTTTATGAGCATTTTTTCTCTCAAGGCAATTACAGCAGGTTCTCCGTATACTGTGCATCTCGTTGAATTTTATTTCCCTTGAGTTAGAAGTTTCGCCGTAACGAATTCCTTTTGTTCATTATTTCACTTAGACCAGTCAGTTTCTTAAATCATCCCGGAAGAATGAGCGAAATTTCCAGGCAGCACTTTTATGATGTACGAGATTTTAATTCACGTTGGTTCCTAAATGGAAGTATTTTAAATTAATTGCCGGACCGCCAAGCGACCGAACCCTCGTTGCTGGGGGTGATTTCTAATTTCTTGATGCTGTCAAATTCAGACTAATTAGTGAGGGGCTCTTTCGCCAGTCATAATTTTGCTGCTCCCCCGTAAGATTAAGTGCTCTGAATTTGTATCGATTTGTAGATGTTGTAAGCCTGTTGCACTTCTGAAAATTTAGTGCAGACTCAATCTTTATATTCCCGTGTCTCTATTGAATATATTAATATGTAGAAATGCAGAAAATCGGAGCATAACCCTTATAAATATAAAGTTAATTTCACATAAAAATTACCTTTCACTATAATAATTCCAACTATAAGCATGACGGTGCCATATAAGAAAGTCTGATTCAGTGCGATCAAATAATTATATAATGTACAGGGTGTCTCATCGGGAGTCGCCTGGGAAATATGTAAAAATTTGGCATCATACCAAAGTCTATGGGGAACACGTTATACCGGAAATAGGTATCAACTTGCTTATTTTAAATAGAAAACCCTATATATTATTAAATCTTTCGATTCTAAGTAATATTCTGGGCTTATTTTTCATCTGTCTAATACCTAAGTCTAAGCGTTTTTGACATATTAACACTTTTATGTCAAAAATGGCTTTTGCAGGCCTAAACATAACTGTTTTTTCCATCGACACCGAGCGTGAGTACAACTAGAGCGCTCTGGTAGCCACACTATTATTCCCCAGCGTATGGAGAGGATGAGATTTTTACAGTGGCGTTGTTCTACGTCTCAACACCATCTACGAATGACAGTGCTGTCATCTAAAAAATAACATCAAGTTAGACCATAAGTCCCCAGATAGATACAGTACCGCAATTAGTTTGTCGTCGTGGCAAAGATTGCCTCAAGATGGCGTAGTTAAAAAAGGAGACGCGCGACAAGACAGGAATGGAAAGCAATTCTTATTTAAAGGTCTACTCTCGGAACAGTTTGGTTGCCGTCGGGAAGCACAACATTGATGGTGTGCGGTAGTGTTGCCAAAGTGGGCGATTTATCAATACAGCTCTTTTTCACAATTTGTGGCTTTCATTTTGAAAAGTCGTAATTTGTTGGTGTAACTAAAAATAACTACTATGTAGTAGCGTGATATTACATTTTTTCATGATTTTACGGCCCTCTTACAATTGTTACTATTTTCTCCTTACATACTATACATAAATGTGACCACCCAGATTTCTTTTAAAATATTTTGAAGTACGTAACTTTGCCGCTAGGTGGCGTATTTAATATGACATATCAAAGGATCGTTTCTATCTCCAAAAAGTTGCAATACAATCTTGGTCTAAAATAACCTCATTGCAATCTATGCATATTTCTTAATAAATTTTTTTGAACACTTTTTCTAGTTGATATGGCAACGACAATAGGAGGGATCTTCAAAATGGCATAACTCAAGTATGGTTTAACCGAATTTAACGAGTGAAGGCTAGTTTTAAAGTGAATTTTTTGGTTTTCAATATAATATAAATATAATTTATTGCAACTGTTTCACAATAGGGGGCGGTAATTATAAAATTTTATATTTGGCCAAATATCTTTAAAAAAATCAAATGCAACCCTATAGACTTTTTTTTGGTTGCTATAGCTTATTAATCAAGCAAAAGTTATTTAATAATAGCTATTTAATCACTAGTCGTGGTACCAAAATGGCGTACGTATGGTGACTTTTTAGGAATTCAGTGTTTATAGGTTGTCAACTCTAACCTATCTTCTTAAGACATCAACGCGTCAACAACCTATAAACACTAAATTTTCGAAAGAAAGTCACTAAATGTGCCGTTATACAGGTCGAATCAACATTTGAGGTACTTTATCTATTAAATGACGTTAGAAAAACATATTTGTAACAGGAAATCAAACTTACCTCAATTATTATGTCGTACGGCTATAAACAAATAAAACTTTGTCGTAAAACTTGCTCAGAAACTCTACAAATGGCACCAGATTTGCTTTCCATTGCGTTAAAGACTTATCCCGATTTTACCAGCAATTGTCCTTTTTGTTTTGTAGAACCTCGAAATTGGGGATGACAGCGCGTTTAAACCCACATCTTATATGATAATCAACATTTATGTTTGGACGGTTTAAAGGTTTAATTCAAAATAATTCCTAAGCAATTTTCACCGCATTTTGGATGGGATTCCTTGTTGGAAAAGACCTACTTTAGTAGATTTTTATATTTTATATCTAACAATACAGGGTCTTCAAAAAATAAGATTAAAAATGTCCTTGAGAAAAAAGGTAGCAAAGATCATTTTTTTTTCAAATTGAAACCGCCAAATTTTATAATTTTTTCTTATTTACAATTAAAAATAAGGGCAAGTGGTAGATTGTCTGTTCCGAAATTTTGTAGTTTTCGAAATATTGCCAATTTAATATCCTTATATATGGTGATTTTGCCGCGGATTTTACTTTCAGTTAGGTATTCAGTTGGTTATGACGGCGTTGACAACAATCAATCGCTAAAAAGATGTATAAAGCTGCTACTTAAAAATCATTTATGATCATCCCCGGGCGCCTAAATTATACAAATGAAGAATAAATAAGTTTATTTATTATTTATGAAGAATATAATAAAGTTATGCGAATAATATGTTGCAAATGTTAATTCGATATCATCAGGATGTGATGTCAAGCAAATTATAGAAAATTCCAAGAACTATGGATCTGTCAAGGACACAGTGTAAATAAATATGCTTCTTGCTAATAATGAGAATTTTGAGATTGCTATTTTGTGGTTGTTCGCCGTATATCCAAATATGTCCGTAAGATAAGCTGCGTTAGAGTCAAGATTATCTGAAATATTAAAAAAAATATTACGCAAACCGCAATATCCACAAGTGCCGATAATTGGTCTCTTATAACGAGGATATTGTGTAGCTCGCACTCCGCAGTCTTGGATGTATCGATTTGGAAGGTAGTGGCGATTCTGGTTTTATACACTGCTAGATATGCGGGTATGTATATAAAAAGTGACACAATGTACCTATAATTTGTAGTATAATATGACTAGCTGCTACTTACAACATCGACATGCTTTGCTAAATGGCCTGTTAATGGTAACAGGCATGTTTAAATAGTAAATATTGAAAGCACACGTATGCATACAGCTTAATAAAATCAATCCACTGCTTCGTATTTACCGCCCTTTCAAAAGTTATTGGTTTAAACGCTTTGAACATATCGGTTGATGTTATGTTTCCTTTTCTGCTGTACCTTCGAGGGATGCAGCCAGGCAACGCAAGACGCAAGTGGTTTGTCTATTGCAAAGCACTTCACTTTATACGCCAATAGACTGCACTTACGAATCGAGTTTGTTAACGGAGCACAGCGTCGAGGAATGCACCATTAAGGAAAGAATAGCCATATCGATATCGCTTGTAATTCCACTAAAGGGATTCCATGGCTGGCCTGGTTTCTTTGCCGAAGCAAAATTAAACGCTTTTTTACTGCCCTGCAAATGCCGCGTTATTCCTTGATGAAATAATTTTCTGGGTTCAATCAGCAGTTATCGGCAGGCTAGAGGAATTTTCATTACCCCGTCTGATCTCCTCGGGTGGTGGAATTACGCCGGGTTGCAGATTTCACCTTCTCAGCAAAAAGTTATCTTGCAGATCGTTTTAACGGAGCCATTTATAGTGGTAAGTAGTTCAGTTTTTTTTGTATATACGAAGCAAATTTAGATATTATGTTCCCTGGCATAGAATGCGTTAATTTTATTTCTGGTCATTAATGTCACCTACTTGTCAATTCTTTTTAATAACACAATAACGTTGGTGTATGTTACTACATTTTTCAATCAGAGAGCCAACTACTACAAGGCATACGGACTAATTAATATGAGAATCGAAAGAAGTTTTTTCATCATAATAAATTCACATTAGATTTAGTACAATTACCGGATGAATTTGAACCCTTATGCCGCTAGGTCAGCGATTCTCAAACTTTTGTGTTTGGCGCCCCGTCTAAGTTCACTCTATTCGCCCCCCCCCCCCCCCGCCAGTCTGCAGGAATTCAAATTAAAAATCCTTGCACACGAAATAAAACAACTTGTTACACATTTAATAAACTTAAAATTATAAAATCTACATGTTTTTATATATGTATAGCCTGCAATTGCAGAGTATCAACTGCTTATTATTGATGTCGTCAATATCGTCAATATAATTAACGTCGATGAAATTTTAATGGGTTTATAGGCATAAGAAGAAATGAAAAAGAATTGCCAGCCTTGACCGAGCATTTTATATTAACGAATTAAACATAATTTGCTCAGCTAACTTCCTAATAGTACCAGAGTTGCCGTGGTGCAACTTGATAAATGACTTGGGTGTAAACTGTATACATTTATTTAATGTGTAATTTTATGTTAATTCCAAATCTTGACAGATTTCTTTGAGTTTTCTTTCATTATGTGATTGGTTTTGTGCTGATACCAGAGACAGCTGCAATATGACTAAAATATTTTCTTTGGATAAATTTCACTTATTCAGGTATTCAGGATGGCAGAAAATAGTGAGCATCCATACAACCAATAACACAGATTTTGTTTGCTAAAACTACATTGTTGAAACTGATTAAAACACTAAATACCATATTTCAATGCGAGTGATTTACCCTTACGGGTCCAAATGTATCATATGTACAAAAAATACATGAACAATACAAACTTTTACTAAAGGAGAATGCATATTACGCTATTGTATGCGAATTGTTATTTACTATAAAGCGACATGCGTATTTTCGTTACAGCAAAAACATAAAATAGATCGAGGATCAGGAAGAAAGTGCGACACAATTTTATTACTGATTTAATAGATAAAATTGTTGAATATAATGAAACTAAATTAACACAGCTTCAATTATTCTTTAATTGTTTGTCTTGCAACGCCGTTTCAGTTTGTAATACTGTTACAACGTACGAGATGTATGAAATATATACACGTCTAAGCACAAGTTGATCAGAACACTACTATTTCAACAGTACTTATTCATTAAACCACCATACTACACACACTAGCACTAAAACACCTGGCTAGCTCTCTGATCTTCGCTTGATAATCGCCTTTCGAATTCAGAACTGCCCGCGGCCATTCCTTCGGGCTATTTATACCCCCATCAAAAATACAAGAAGCGACACCTCCCAGATGTTATCAAAACTTTGCGTAAATTCTGTTGCTAGAATTTCTGGAGTGTCTTGACATTGCCGCCCTCTTGCACCCGCTTCCGCAGTGTCCTACCGCATCGCATCCACGTGACTGCAACTCTGGTCCTCAGATGGCGCTGCTTTCGCTAGCATGTAACAATACAATGCCATTTTAACTTACTTTTGCGAATGTCTGCTACTGTCGATTCTACCAGTTTGATTTTTTTTTATATTATATATTATATTATTATTTATTATTATATTATTTTTAATGTGCTTAAAATTCATAATTGGATGTTTTTATATGTATTGCTCTTAATAAAATTTTCTGTGGTCAGATATAAATTTCATTAAACAGTATACAGTAGTATTTTGTCTGATATTCACAAACTATCTTTTAAGAACTCGTTTAACTTTGTATGCATTAAAAACCTATGCATATGTAAGTTTCGTTGAATTCACCTTAACTCGTAGTCATTTATAGCCACCACGCCAAAAGTACTTTACTAAAACCGCGGGAATAACACATGAGTTGCATTTTTTATGACTCTAGATTCTCTTTTGTAGTAGAAAGAAACACAATCAAAGTATTTATAAGAAATAAAGATACAGTAATAAATGGCTATATTTTAGTTGCAGTAATATAGAAACTAAATTAGTTCGTATGGCGATTTATTACTGTAGTAATATTGCATGTTGGCCTAATGTCTGATTATAGACGTTAACCTTTTAAGTGTCATTAACTTTGTTAGCGCTACTGTGTTTAACCGCCAAGTTATATGTGTATTTTATTGAATTACCCCCAAGAGAATAACTTCATTTAACTAATTGACACAAAAGAGTGCATTTAGGTGAATGCATGTATATGTAGGCACCACAATTAGTTTTGACTAAAATGTTTTTAGAGGAGCACTATGAAGTTGCCATACCAACCCGTTGTTCTTTATTTACTTAGTCAAGAAAAAAAAGATGGACGTCGTACCTAATAAGCCAGAGTGTTACCAACTGACGACAATCGCCAGTAGCATACTAGCGTGTATTTAGTAATGTAGTAAAAGTAATGAACATACGCCTCTTCAAGCATACAGTGAACTTAATTCTGATGTTTTTACTCAAACGTGTAAAGACAGGTGGAAGCTGCACGGAAAACCACGTTATGTCACTGCTTTTGTTTGCGAAAAATCTTTTAATACTGATGCATAAACATCGGACCACACATGCTGTAGTTAACACGTCTTGTCCTGCCCTTCATCATATAGGTCAGGAATCTATTTGTTGCATTTTACTGCGTCATTTAAATAATTATCATGTAGTTTTTGTTCGTTAGCAAAGCACGCTTCAGCCTAAATATAATCAGGTGAAATTATTCCACTCATAACACTTCGCAATTGCCTCTACAGTATTAACGACGCAATATCTCTCACATGTGATTTGTGCGTTATCAAAGTGCTATCCTGTTCTGTTCTACTCAAACTGGACGTCGATATGACAACGATAGGTGATATCGTTTGTTGGTCTGTTTGTTCCAACACAAACGCTCTAAATGAGCCTATTGAGCTAGCGTTCTGCATCCGCTTCTGTGGAGAGCAAAAGCGGCGACAGCATACTGTTTWCGTGATTAGCAATTACATGCGTGTTTGCATAGATGGTGAATCTGCATATGCAACACACATATGTCACTCAATACAGGTAACCTAATTGTCTGATATGTATCTCTAGGCAGAGCACTTATGGCTAACGGAACTCGCATGTGTTGGAGAAACAGTAACACAATGTTTGTGACGCGCATCAAGTGAAAATGCATCAACAGGCAACCTTTCTTGTGTGCATTAATGCAAAAGTCTAGTTACGTATACCTTAATGAAATCCTATTTTGTACAATTTGTAAAAATATATATTTTTTCTCTATTATGTAATTTACTTAATGCAAATACAAATAATTTTGTTCTGATTGCCATTAAACTATAGCGGTTCTTCAAATTCATATTCAATCCTATAACTGCTCTTTCATTTGCAACTTTTATCACGTATTACAAACACGTAAGTATTATAAAAACAAAAAAGGAAACAAAAATTATTATTGAACTGCAAAATAATCATACAGGTGTATACCGCTCACGCAATGGGCAAATACCACGACTAGCTGTAGGAGTGGGCTGGGTTCAAACTTCACAACTAATTTCAAAATTAAAAAGAGAGCCAAGGCGCCAGATAATTTTAAGCCCAACAAAGTTGTCCGATAAATCACTGACAAAAAATTATCAAAATAACAGTGACAGTAGGTTTGCGGAAATACAAAAAAAAAACTATTACTAAGCGTTTATTGCAGAAGTAAAATTAGTGACACACCTTGATTGAAATTAAATTTTAATGAATTTTTAGAACTTAAATTTACTTAACTTAACTTAAAGCCGGATGTATTAAATCGAGTGAATCCCAGTGTTTACTGCAATTTCCAAACATATGAGTGTGCATTCATATTTACAATCGTTGGAAAACCAATAGCACAAGGCTTCGAAATAAAGTTAAAGTGTTATCAATTAGCATAAACGCCACAAAAATATATATCAAATGCAATATAAACTATACAAGAAAACTACGTTACAAGGGATAATGAGAAAATACAAAATAATCAGGTAAGTAATGAATCAAGCGATATTCTTTTACAAATAGCTTGACCGGTAACTGAAAGGTACGTATTATCTTAAAATGTAAGTATGCAATGCTACAAAACACGAAATGAATTCTCGATTCGGCGTGATCTCCACTATGGCAGTCGATACAAAATAGCAATACACACAAAAGTCTTAGCGATCACTTCAAATGAACGATGTGAGGTAAGTAAGACGACACAAAGAAAATTTTGTACTCAGCCTAGGTCCAAGATAGAGACAGATACCACATCCTTCAGAGCAGAGCTCAATGTACTGGATGGTTACGTAAGCCGAGCCAGACTCAGATCTATCGCCGTTGCTTCGTCTCAGATTGGATGCTTAACCAGACCAATCCCGGAAAACACTGAAATTTCCACAAGGCGTTGCGTAAGTCCAGCTGACCTCGCTCTGTTTTCTCTTTGGTTTTCTTTGCCAGGTAAGTAGAAAAAAAAGCTTTGGAAAAATGCATCGTTAGTGAAACTTAATCACCTAAAAGACTGTTAATAGAAGAGCTTAAAAAAAGAACATTACGAAATTAAATAAACGTTACACTTTGTAGGAAGCTATTTGTTTAGAAACAGGAGGTCAAGCACAATGTTTAATCAGAATGACTCTCGTGCTGCTGATACAGCTTGTAATATAACATTTGGGAGAATTATTAATAGCAATCCAATACTTCTTCGACACCCGATATGTTCAGATTGAGCGCCAATTTTTAAGAAGCAGCCGGGATACTGTCCTTTATCATGCAGACCGATACTGATATTTGAGTACTCCTTCACACCATCATTATTTCGTAAAGAGCCTCAGTTGAAACATTTCAATTCTCGTGCTTCAGAAGATTTCGTCTCTCGCAGCTCAATCAGACTACTACAGTTACCGACATAAAAATTGAGACAGTTGATGCACATTTCCAGTATATAATGAAGACATTTTTCAATAAATATAACGCCAGCCTTGGAAAAAAGACTTTTATTATTTATCATCAGCAAAATGGCGTGAATCAACAAAAGAGTCACTTCAAAGCTGATGTTTCCTACCTAAGCTGCTCTCACTTCCCCTAAGCGATATAAGCATGCTCCGAATGAAGTTCTGGATGAACTCCTGGGGATTTTTCCCAGGTCTGTGAAAGATCTTCCTCTAGCTCGTCTTCTAGTCTTCTTAAGAACTATATCTCCAAATAGTTAACACGTTTCCGCTCATCTACTAAGTGCCCAATCGGATCGTGATCTGGACTCCTTGCTGGCCATTTCATTATCTGAAGCCAACCTTACGACAACCGCAGCGATGTGAGAAGGTACATTGTCTTGCATTAGTCGAAAGGTATCTCCAAGAAAAGGTGCAAAAGAAACAACGTTTGGTTTTAGGATGTCGGTAATCCATAGATGTGCATTTATAGATCTTTCTTGAATAACGACTAGCCTCGTACGAACTCCCGAGCAGATTCCTGTTCAACCAAGTATATTGAGTTCTTGGAGCGAAATACTCCTTATGGTAGCGCTCTCCTGACTGCCTATACACTCACTCACGTCCATCGGGTGATTGTAAACAAATTTGCCACTCGGTTTGAAGGCTTCCGTGGTTGTTGTCGATGACATGTTGTTTTCCGGGCTGGTTCCCACGTTGGTTATTAGACCTTGCCGTTTCAACACTCATGTCGGTGTCTTCCGCAGAAGTAGCTCTGAAACTGAAGTGTCCTAGCCTGCTCGGGTATTTATACTTGTCCGGGTCACTGACGCGTGGGCGTTGTTACGCATGACCGGTTTCCAGATTCCAGGTAGGTCGATGCCCCGGTCAATGGATGTACAGATAAGATCGGACGGCTGCTGAGAAGACATCATATAAACACCATCTTCACCGCCCCGAGAAAGATAGCTAGCGCCTTTCCGAAATATCGTTCGACGACTGAGGAGCTACAAACACAAGGTGTGTACAGCATCCCATGCAGCTGTGGGAAGGTTTACATCGGCCAAACCGGAAGGCACATCAGCACGAGAATCAGGGAGCACATGAGGGACACCAGAGACCGGCAAGGTGATATGTCGGCTGTAGCAGAACATCGAATGGAGACTGGCCACATCATCAAATTCGAGGAAGCACAAATGCTGTCGAGGGAAGCGAGATTCTGACCGAGACTGTACAAGGAAGCCATCGAAATCCAGAAGAACCCGCACAATTACAACCGAGACCGGGGCATTGAACTACCTGGAATCTGGAAACCGGTCATGCGTAACAACGCCCACGCGTCAGTGACCCGGACGAGTATAAATACCCGAGCAGGCTAGGACACTTCAGTTTCAGAGCTACTTCTGAGGAAGACACCAACATGAGTGTCGAAACGTCAAGGTCTAATAACCAACGTGGGAACCAGCCCGGAAAACAACATGTCAAATTTGCCACTCATCACTGAACAACACTGGATTCCATTGTTCAGGACCATAATGTTCTGTTTTAACGGCACACCTTAAGCGAATATATCGGTGTGCTGTTGACAGTTTAGGAGAAGTTGCTGGTCTTCCGGAGAGTAGATTGGTTTTCCTTAACCTTCTAACTGCAATAATATTCTGTTATGGCATCCCAAAACTTTATTTCAGTTTCAGGATAATACACTAGTACCGGCCATCACTAGGCTAATATCATAAGCATGGAGGAAAAAAATCAACAGAACCTTCCCGTCAAAACGATTACCGTATTGTCAAACATTATGAACTACTTTTTGAAATTGAAACATTTTCTATCCGCCTCAAAAACAGCTAACGTCGTCTCGATACAAAGGAAATGACAGACTGTTACGTTTCTACTATAATATGGCTTTCAGGGTGGGTCAATCCAACACAGACAAGCTACTTAGGTTTTTCAGGTGCACTACCAAAGGCGTCAACATCAAAAAGTCAGTCGGATAACTGCCCTTTTCGTATGTACCGAAATTGTTTGACACGGTATGGCATGACCAATTAATATTACACAAACATCCCAGCCAGCCTCGCCTGTCTGACGTCAACGTCCCTTAAAAGTCCGGTCACTCGATGCCTTCAGAAAGCCACTGACAATATAAAAAAATAGAAGTCAACGCAGGAAACGAAGAAAACTGCCCCAACTCAATATAGCAATATTCGACGGAGAGTTGAATGTCAAAACACCAAGCTATCAGTATCACTATCAACAACAAGCAGCTGTGGGACGATACGCATCGATCTTACTTCCTCAGAAACTTGAATATATACAGATCGTAACAGGTACGCTTTGGTTTTTATTGAAACATGAATAAGCGTACTGTCGAAGTGTGATTTTTGGGAGGCGTTAAAAGTTATCTGGTATAGTACAAAAAGTAAACTATGCCACAGCAAAAGACAAACATACGCAACACTAAATGCTTCACGTGTAAATTATGCGTCTGCCCTTTCAAATAATGCTATGCCACTGAACGCCAAACATCTAGTCAGGCCTTGATCACGTGTTCGTTCAATCGCTTACACCGCTAACTGGGTACTGTGGGCGACGAGCTAGAATGTCCCCCGACATTCGCCCAACCTAATACCGACAACATAAGATATATTCGCAAAGTTTAACTTATTCCGCTAACCTGTGCAAGATATCCAGAAGTTCCTAAGATCCAAGAAGCGGTAGTGCAGTCCTGTCACACAATGGAGGTCCACGGCAATCCAACCATTCATTACCTGCAGATTATGGTGAAGAAGACTCACGTAAAATTCAAACCCATCCAAAACGTCTATGAGTAGTCGCAATATGAGGGCTGGTCTACGCGGCAACCTAAGAAGATGATGATATTCACACAAATCCTAAACAGGAAAGATCTAGAGCTTTTTTGATGCATTTGAGAAGCTTGCTTCATCTTAGTTCATAAACTACTTACGCAGTGCCGGTCTAAGGTCTCCTTTCCATGTTAACTTCTGGAAGACGGTTCGCAAAAAATGTAGGTAAAATCGTTAAACTCCAAAATGGCATCACATTTGCTAAAAATTCAAAAATTAGAGAGGTTAAGATATACATACATACATACATACATACATACATACATACAGATAACATATTCATTACATACATAATGCTTTTAATAAACTTAAATTGGAAAATCCTGTGAGAGCTTTTTAGAACTAATAAACTTTGAAGTTTGCAAAAACCTGGGGCGGCTCTTAGCCAGTAGCTTGGGTCGAAGCTTTGGAGCACCATGACGCCATGCAGTTTTACAAAGGACGCTTTAATCGGAAACTGTTAAGTGGAGTGTTAAAATAAAACAATTTAAGAATGAGATAACGATTGAACAGATTAATTGAAAAATATTGACAAATTATGACAATTTAGAATTGATGAATAATTTTGGTTCTGCGGTAGTACTACGGCGTCTACAATAATTGTCTATTTAAGTGAGGATAGTCTACACATTTAATTTGGATATTTAAAATTCCTAAGCCGCAGGTATGTAAAAAAAGCAATTCTACACAACTAACATGAGTAAGGGTATGACTTTACAAGCGCATCATATACGTATCGTAATGCCGCACTAAAGTTACAAGTTAGCTCTGAGTTCAACTACATTTAAGTCAAGTTATGTAATTCCCGATGCTATAAATAATAAACCTGTGGAACAGGTTTCCAATCCTTTTATTTCAATCCGTGCGTAGGAAAAAGCTCGTTATATTAGATCTTTATTTATCTAAGTCAATACTGACGTAATAATCCCGCATTTTACTTTACAGTCTGTTTGCCTGAATGGTCGCTTTCTTCCTTTCATTGTATGTAGGAGTCTATAATTTACCAACGTTGCATTGTTAATTTGCGGAAACGAGCAAATTTTGCTATATTTAATAAATGACTTCCATGCATTTATTTCTTCCAGTTAATCACACCGAGAGGAAATTAAATCGTTTTTGTTCCCGGTCGAGTGTTAGTCAGCACTTTTAGCCGGCCGAGGCTGCGGGTTCGCCTTTAGAAAGATGAATTGGGTATTGATACCTACAGGAGTATTCATTTGTCCATGTAGCAAGGAAAGGAGATTAATTTACTCGAATCACATTACTTCCACTTTCAAACGGAAGATAATTCATTCAAGGGGAATAGGGTGGTTTTAATTCCATTCGGGCAAAAATAATGATGTCCTTTTGGGCGAACAGCGGAATTATTCGTTAATTAAATTATCAAACAGCACTCAATTATCCATCTAATCTGATTAAAGTCGAAATTCTTTGCGCCTCACTTGGCAAGTTACTCGCAGTTTGAAAACTAATTTACAAACTCGTTGCTTATTTGACTTGGATTAAGTTAGCTCGAATGCGATTTTCCAGGAATGGCTCCAGACGATATAAATCCAAGGCTTTACAAGATAACACTCGTATTTCTCTAATTTCTCTGCTTCTATGCTCTACAACTAGCATTATTCTAATTTTTATAGAACGTGTTGGGAGATGACACCAACGACACATATTTTTTCCATCATATACATAACTGGTTAATTTATATAATGGTTCTTAATAATATTCTTCTACGCGGATGTTAACGTTCTGGTAGAATTTTGTACACAAGTAAATTTATTTATTTATACCGAAAAAATACTGTTGTGGTGCTTGTGTATTGGTATATCTGCTTTTGTTACTACCCTGGCATAACATAATAAATACGGTCATTGGTAGTATCACCAGGGGGGGTGAAGTTATATATTATAATATATATTATATATTATACACCGTTATGATTTGTACAACAAACGTTTGTTAATTCCAGAAGTATACCATCCCAGAGCTTTCAAAATGTTTGAAATCTATAGCCTTCATATACACATATTGAATGATATAAGACGAGAGCTAGGTCAGTAATCCTTATGTATGGCAATGCTAATACTAAAACAAGTTATTTCAGAAAATGTCATATTTTAAATCTAGTTCAGGAGCTTTCTTCTCTTCTTTCCATTTGTCCACGCAGTTGCAATCCCCGATTGCCGTTGCCTTGATATTTTAACTACCCTAATGATTGTCCACTCATATATTCTTTCTACCTTTTAACTTGGCCTCATCCTGTGATATCGTCGTTTTTTACTTGATCTCTCGATATCTTTCTAATGACTTACTTTCGTCTCTGTCTTGATGTGTCTTCGTTTTCGGTTATGGAGATTGAGTCGTCTTCTCTTAGCTACCTCTTCTTAGCAAATATGTTTATTATCTTTTATGGCTGCGCTCTTGTAAGCAGTAATATCCAAGTTCAAAACCGGACATTTTACTGGACATTGGACACATCGCGCGACCTAAATACTATTTATAGCGTAAAATTATTTCCATTGTAGTCGAGTAAAATATACTGACAGAAAATGCATCTAAAAATAAAACCAATAAATTGAACCATATTTGTGATATGTGTTTATAAAGGGGAGATATACAAATAAACAGAACTTCAGGCAATTACCTAACGTCCATGCTATCGATTTTTTTTGCTGCTGAAGTAACATTTATGGGCGTTTTCAGTGGATATTTGTTGCGGTAAATTTCGGAACGTCCTCGGGTTGCTTTACCTGACCAGTTATCTGAATTGAATTGATTAAATCATCGGTCTTCGTGAATCAGAGATGTAGTCTAGAAGGATTGCTGTAATTGTTCAATACAATACGGCCACTACATGGCGGATATGGACCTCTCGTTCAAGAAGGAAGAGATCAACGAGCAAGAGGCACTGCACCCTAACGACGTGCCACAAATTATGAGGACCTGTGTTGCATTTCTTTTATGAGAAAACAATTTGCCATCGGATATGATCGTTTGCATTTTCTCATCCGCCTTTCATATTGCTCCTGCTGCAAAACACTCTGATCAAGGACTTGTATGGTGCACTCCCAGACCAAATTGTAATGTGGAATAGTAGTAGTAGTCCTGATTCTCATTTTAGAGATGAATGATAGTCATAGGACAAAGCGCAGTCTACGAGATGAAGGACATTAAATCCATCTTGCTGTAGATTTGCAAGTGCACAACACTGCTGATATTTTGGTATAGGATGCAATCTCTTGCGGAAGTTGGTCGCCCTCGGCATTCACCTGGGACAACATGATGGCAGTACGGTAATGCAACAGAATGTGGAACCCGTTTTGGCTCTGTGCTTATAAACGTTTTGAGAAACCACATTTTTAGTAAGATAACACTTGACTCCATATTGTAACGGCTACCCTAGATTTTACAAACTTGTTTGATGCGTTCAATTTGGCATTCTGGATCTGTATATCTATAAAAAAAACAATGGATACTGTGAGAGAGACTTAACTCGGTTTGATATTTTCCTCTTGAACGGCTCTAATTGCCGAAGTATGATGTTTCAACAATTTTAGTGTAGTAGTAGTGAATTATAACTAATGTATTTATGTTGATAAGGTTTAATACTGTATCCGTCTTAACAGCCATTTTTAGAAGCTAGCGTCGCTATAGTAAGCTATCATTAAAAGATAGATAGACGCCATCATGGACTTATTCACTCTATCTGTGTGTGAAAACCGCACAAAAATCCATCCAGAAGTTTCTGGGCTTATCGCGAGCAGACCGATAAATCAAATTATAATGTTGTTGCAGAAGTTAGTTTAAAGATATTTTAGCACGTAATTATTTATATTTAGGATGGATGAGACATCGTGTTCAAGAGCATTTTAACATGACTCGTTGTTAGCTAATTCAAGTGTTTGCTTTAGGTGTTCGGAGGCACATAACTCAAAGGATTGTGCGTCAGAGAAGAAATGCTGTATAAATTGCATAAACCTTAATAAAAAAACTGAGGTGCAATGTGTCTATTGAGCATTCTGCAAATGACTTGCATTGTGCTTCCTATCAGCTCAGGTTGGACCAGTTAAAAAGTCTTACAAATTATGGCTAGCACGCTCAAAAATGTCAGCATTGCTCATTTGAATACACGCTCGCTTTTACCTACTTTTGATCATTTGGTAAACATTGTTTTTCTTGAGGACATAGATATAATGTGTCTGTCTGAGATTTGACTAAACGATGGTATACCGTCAAATATTGCAAATATTCCGGGGTACAATTTTATTCGTAAGGATCGAAGCGTGTGTAGCGGTGGAGGAGTGGCTATGTATGTGAGAGATTGCTTTGCACATAGGTTTTCGACGATTTTTATAATGTGGATAATTTTGAGTATATATGTGTCGAAGTAAATATAAGAAAATTCACCTTATTGTTATGCAATTGTTATCGCGCTACGCCGCAATATAGTAGCATAGTTCTTTTAGGTGACATAAACGTGGATCAGTTATTCCATAATTCCTTGGCAGACTGTATCACATCGTACGACTACACAATTAAAAGTGAGTCTACTCGCATTACCTTATCATCACAAAATATTCTTGACGTAATATTTTTTAACAGTATAAATCTCCTATTTAGATCTGGAGTAATAAATAATGACATGATATCAGATCATCAAATGGTGTTTTGTGACTTAAAATTAGATACACAGAAAGCTGCACCTAAACTTATCACTTACCGTAACTTTAACATTTTCAATCATGATGACTCTTTACTTGATCTGCAAAAGATTGCCTGGAATGATATCTTTTACATAAACAACACAAATTTGAAAGTTCAGTTTCTTACTTGCAAAATATTGGAGCTATTTGATAAACATGCCCCATTCAAGACAGCACATATTAGTAAACCTAATACACCTTGGATAACGAACACGTTGATTATGATGAGTTGCAGAGACAAGCCATTAAGAAAATTTAAAAGAAGAAAATTGGACCCAGTACAAAAGCTTACGTAATTTGACCCTTCAGGCTGTGCGTAGAGAAAAAGCTGCTTACCTACAATACAACCAGGCATCTGAAAACACAAAGCGTATGTGGAAAGCCATACAAAGACTGGGTATAAAACATAACAGAGATATTAATATTCCGAGTAATTTGACTGATTTGAATGAAATTAATCAATATTTTACGTCCATTTTTACACCTCCAAACAATTGTCGGGCTACAACTGCAGAATATATGGCAAAAAAACATAATGATGACCTCCATTTTAGTTTTCATTTGGCTACCGCTGATGAAATTAGTCAAATTATGTATGCCTTAAAATCCCACGCTTACGGCAGTGATAACGTGAATGCTTGCAAGTTGAAATTATGTTTGCCGCATATTTGCAATCACATAACGCATGTAATTAATTCTTGTTTAGAGGTGGGATTCTTTCCAGATATGTGGAAAGCAGTGGTAACCCCTTTACGCAAAATTAGCGCTCCAAAGCGGTATAGTAACTTACGGCCAATAACCATCGTAACTACTCTTTCGAAGGTTCTTGAAAAGTTTATCCAGAAGCAAATATATAGTTACGCAATAGATAATAAAATTATATCGGATATGCAGTAAGGTTTTAGAAAAGGCGATAGTACCGTTAGTACATTAACGAACATCATCGATGACATCATAACGTCTCTAGACTTTTCGAAAGCTTTCGATACTCTCGATCACAACTTGCTGTATTCTAAATTAGCTTACTTACTATGAATTTGACATGAACTCCGTTAGCTTTTTTAAGTCTTATCTGAGCGATAGATATCAAATTGTTAAATTAGGTGCTAAAACCTCACATCTATCACACATTACTTCGGGTTTTGTTTCTTATCTATACCGCTGATCTTTTACATAATGTAAGATTCTGTAAGACACATTGTTACGCGGATGACACGCAAATCACTTATTCGTTTAATCATAAACAAATAAATTTTGCTGCCGAAGATATAAACAGCGATCTTAATAAATCCACAAAAGTGTTCTGTTATCTGCTTCTGCCATAAAAGGTATAGGACTATTGTAAAGGCAGACCTGAAGTTATATATTTCTGGCAAAAAGTTAGAAATCGTCGATCAGGTAAAGAGCTTAGGACTGGTTATTGACGAAAAACATGTGAACATGTTACTGAAAAAATGTTACTGCTCCTTGAAACTGCTGTATAATAAAATAAATATTATAAACTTCAAGCTGAGAAAAAAACTCTGCGAGAGTCTAGTATTACCAATAATGAATTATTGTAATATCGTGTATTATGATTGCTTAGACAAATACACCAGGGATCGCATGCAAAAAATTCAGAATAGTTGCTGTCGTTTTGTGTATCGTATTAGGAAATATAATCGAGTATCTGCTAGATTAAAAAAACTGAAGTGATTAAGAGTTCAAAATATTTTCAAATATAACCTAATAACGTTTGACCATAAAGTGATGCTTACCTCCTCTCCACCCTACCTGCATAACAAACTATCTTATAGACGTGATCTCCATAACATAAATGTACGACACGTTACTAGTCTTTCATTACCTCCCCATCGGTTGGCCACGTTTCGCAAATCCTTTTCGTACAATTCAGTCGTTGCGTACAACTTTGTTTCTGGCGCGATTAGACGATTGTCTTCAAATGTTTTTCGCAAGGAAATAAAAAATATTCTTCTGTCAACGCAGTGAAGCAAACCTTGAGCTGACTGTTTTGATTGTTTTGTTTGATGGTATTATTTATTGTATTGATTATGATTAAGCATGTATTATTTATTGCTGCTAAAGGTTAAGTTGAATAGCTAAAGCTAGACTTTGCCTTAATAGGAATCTATATGAAAGTCTATATGTTATTCCTAATAAAACCTTATCATTATTATTATTATTATTATTATTATTATTATTATTATTATTATTATAATGTTGACATATCAACAAATCGCACATAGATCCGCTTGTTTATTGCGCTACTATTAGATGAAAAGGTAACTGCAAAAAAATTGGTTTGAAGGCTTCCGTGGTTGCTGTCGATGACCAGCCCGGAAAACAACATGTCACTGCAAAAAAATTGCATTACACACCAAATTCACTTTGACGCAACCTTGTATTAGCGGCACGATGCGATGTATTAATCTGTTGCTATTGAAATTGTCGTTGACCAGAATTAGCTGTTTCGATCAATTTTCAAACAGGTTTGAAAGCAGGGATTTAAAACTTGAAAGAACCTACACAATCGAGTAAATAACTTCGTAACTGGGGTAGGTAATTTGCTGTCGTCGCCGTCCTGCTTCCAAAGAAGCGTGTAGGTAAATGATTTATGAAATTTTATTTCACACAAGAAACTTTTAATTAGCGACAGCTCAAAGCGGGACGGAAACTTTAACAATAAAGAAGTTAAAAACGTACAAAGACACATTGCCGGTATCTCAACGGTTTTATTAATGTATTAATCAAGAGTTTGAATTTACACCAGTTTTTTACGGAAGGTTAATAATTAATGAGTACTTTAGGGAGCACCACTCGTGTTTCGAAGTGGGGGTGGAGGGTGCACTTAAAAGAATCATAACTGAAGTTCATGAGCATCATGATAGGTACTTAAACGGTGTTATTAATTTATCGTAAGCCGGGCCCCTTGTTTTTTTGCACTAGCGCCCTGTAATCCATTTCAAATGAACTTGACGCGAGTAATATAGCACCTCTTCAAAGGGCTTTAATCGAGGATAGGGGCGTCACAGTAATTATGTATTCATACTGCAGGTTCGGTTCGCCAGTAGAGGGCGCTATTACAGACGTTTGATGGAGCAAAGGCTAGAATTCCGGAGTCAGATAAGCTAATGAACTGGCATGGCAAATGACTTAGACGGAATTTGGGAATGGGGAGGGATAAGCCTAACAACTGAGGTTGAAGCGCTGGAAAAGTGAAATATTGTTATTGAATTTGCAGTGACCCTCAAGCGCACACATACAGTGAGTAGATGTGCACAAATTAGTATACCGAAGTCGAAGACATGAAAAATGTTACGAAAAAATTAAGGAGCAGAGTGGCAGTTTCAATTCTTATACTAACCTAAAAGAAAATAAACAAAATACATTTATCAGATTCTTCCGGAGGTACTACGCAGCAAGCCAACAATTAGGCATTTTCCACTAATCGCATTAATCTGCTTATTTATTACTATTAGCTTAATATTCTCATTAACTACTCCAATAACGTGTTATTAACGTAAAAACTTGTTGTTTTACCCTAAGAAAAAATTGACAAAAATGTAAAAACGATTTTGGCTGATCGCAATACGCTTGCTAAATGGTTGAAGTTCTTGTTGACGTCACAGCTCTTATCATGTGACCTTCCCAGCATGTATTACAGCATAATAACGCGTAGATTGTTAGCGATTGTTAGTTTCGCCTTCCGTTTCTGCTTGTTTATGTTTGTCACGGGTAGTTTTTTGATAACGTGTGTAATTCGTATTAGGTGTGTAATCGATATATGTACGTTCTAGTATGAATACGACACGATTTGAAAAGCCATGTCGCTTTAAATGCTGACCAAGTTTTTGTGTTAAATATTCCTCGCAGCAAAAAACCACACGTCTTGCTGTATTAAACAACTTTAACCTCCTTTCTTTTTCCTGTGGTACAGTAACAAAGTTAATAGCGTTTTTAAGCTTTTCACGGCCAGCGTTATATCTTCTAATATTTACTGAACTGAACAGTTCAGCCAAAGTCAACAAGCTGAACACTATCACTGAAGATGCTGCCAGAGAGGAACAGCGAAACTTATGGAGAAGAAGAGAACCATGGACCACGCCAAGTAAATACTAGAAGAAGTAATAAACTTATTCCGATAATTTTTGAACGAGTTTGTACACCCGGGGACAATGCTACTTAGTTTCAAGTTTACGCGACATTATTAAATATTACTTCTATCTAATACTCAGAACTCACTCGAATAATTTATTTTTAGCCTGTTGCATGTTACAAGCGAAAACAACCCCAGAGAAACCTACGAAAAGAAATCGACAAATGCTTCTATGTGTCAGCAGGGTAGCCAAATTTGCAAATTTGCGTCTTTATAACTAAACTGCTCATAAAAATGTCGCCCATATGTTGCCAATTACCAACCAACATAACATCGCTACCACACACTATCTTTATAAAAGTACTGATGTACGTTTGATCCAAAACTGTCTTTAATACTTGTCGTTTATTTATAAATTTATGCAACATTGATGTCGCTGTACTTTTGTCTCATTAGGAAGCAAACCCTTTAAAATTGACAAAATATCTTAAAAACGCTGTTTTCGTTGCTAATTAGTAATCAGAACCAGGAACTGCAGTGAGTGACTATTTGGTTGACATATCAGAAAGACAAAAGCAATCATTTAATTGCCTGCCACCACTGCAAATGTTTTGTCATGAACAACGGTTCAAGTACCTATATATTTTATGATGAGCCGTCCAATCTGGCAACTACCTGTCAGTGCAGTTCCAGCTCTTACTAAATGATCGAAAATATCACTCCAGAGATCACGTGACCTCATGTGCGCGGCTGCAGAGCGTTCAAATCCACCAGTATTTTCTAGTTTGGTAATTCTTTCTTTTTTGAGATAACAGATACCAAAACAAGACAACAGACGTGTGCTCGAAATGTCTTGAATTAGAAGAACAACTAGAAATAAAGAAAGAAAGGTACAAAACAAAGACTGCGCTTAAGCATTATATGCTTTGACATTCTACAACAGACAGTTGTATGTAAATAACTTCTATTATACAAGCCACTTCAAAAAATCCACTTTTCTATTGTACACTCGTGGTGAACATATATCACAAACTGCAAAATATACATTTTACTACAACTTCTGTACCACGATACGTTGCAGAGTGTCAAAACAAGAATTTGGTTTTTGCGCTAAAGCTTGGATAGTGGCTGTTACAAAAAGCATATTCGACTATTAAAGAAATTCAATCAATTCTTTTCGTTACCTGGGCATTTATTTATCCCATCCGATAGTATTCCCAGCAACTGAGTTATCAGAAAGAAGGAGGTACCTTCGCACTGAAAGGAATTTTTCACAATTTTACAAAGCAATTGTGAACTATTTCATCAACAAAATACCCTGTATGTACTGAAATAAATTAAAAAATAATAACATTGTCAACCAAAGAGAATTTGCTTAGATGGCCGCGCTAGGACATTGCAGTGGAGTTTATAGGAAGGAAAATATATGGGCATGGCAAATTCTAGACAAAGAAATAGAAACAAGAATTTAGTGGACCCTTTATCATTTGTCCAGTGCATTTATTTATCATTATTTGGATGTTTTGTGTTATATTATACTTTTGCTAAGACATTATACGGCTGTTAATTAAACAAATGAAAAAGTTTCAAAGATAAAAAGACCGGTCTAATCGAAAGTTGAATTCAAGATTTTGATAAATAACCTTAACCTTAACCACTAAGCTACCACTAAAGGAGCGATAAAGTGTTTGAAATCATACTTTTGTAGCTACAGGTTTTTTTGTGTATTCCTGAAAAAATACACTTTTTAAGTGAACGGTTTAAATTATCAAGGAACGTATACAACACTGATGGGTTAAGAAAATCCGCCACGGTCAAACTACCTATCTATCAAATCATGTATATCAATCGAAATGTTTAAAACGTTTTAAATTAAAATAAAACGTTCTCCGACGGATACTTAATTGCCTTTTCGTGTACCCTAACAATGTAGAATTAAATGATGTAGTCAAACTTCCAATTCCAAAGCCTTGTCCAAACAGAGTGCTCGTGAGCTGCCTAAACCGAACAGACGCAAAAGTAAACATGAACTGCGTCGGCAAAGTAGTGTAAATAACCGTAGACCATCGACCACACAGCTTAACGGTCCATCTTTTAATTGAACCGTTCCTATAGCACAATATCAACAAGTTGGCAGTTGCCGAATATATTGGAGGAGGACAGCAGACCCTGAAACTCAACGGGGGCTGCCCAAAATTGCGGTTAATGAATGTTGCCAGGAGGGAACTGCAGCCGGAACAGATTTATTATGTATTATAGCGCCACCATTCATCCGGGTATTTGTGTTTGGTTTGCTCGTATCATTTCGAATAAAACGCCCCTTTTTGTTTCCTTTCGCATGATTAGGCATTATTACTCTCTTGTTAATTTAATACTCTATACGCGTTGGTTTGGCCACAAAAGCCCGTTTCGTGGATTATTTAACTTTAATAAAATAGGTAAGCCACTTTACTTTGGCCTAAGTTTTACCATTGCAGCAAGATTTAAAAGTTCGGAAATGTGCTAAGAGATTTTGACCACAAAAGAGGCAAGCTCTACCTTTTTAATTTTTTACGATTGCATCATATCCCAGATCATTACACCATATCAAGGACAAAGCTTAGTCATTAGATATTTGACTATGCAATAATTCTAGGATCTAACATCCACTCCTTGGTCTTAAAAAACTGTAATCATAAGTTGATTATGTTGCCATATTAGAAAAGACGATCTAAGTATATAAAACAATTTAAAGTGCAACTATCTCAAAACGCCCGCCTAAAATTATAACGAATACGAAACGCGTAAACACACAGAAAATTATTCAGCTTGAAGCGTAGGAAATATATTCAAGATGGAGAACTGACCTAATCAGTAACAAACCAGTCAAACCCTATTTGAAATTCCAAAGAAGTATGATATAAGATAGTAACCAGTCTTGTATTTAAAATGCATGTCTAAGCTGTGCTGTCTGCACTGAACCAACTGCAGATATATCTATTTCGCTGTCATTACGGCTCATCAGTGCAGTATAGGTCTAGTGGTGGCTTTGTCATCATGTCAGTGTAATGCTGACAGATGGCATTGCCATCTAAATTCGTACTTACAGTCTTGTTGATTATTTTTGTATTCCTGTTATTTAGTACGCGGTACGCGCGTACCTGGCGTTCAGATATCCTAAAATTTGAATCTTGACGTGCATGACGCTCGATAAGGAAGTACCTAACCTAAAGTTCGTTAACGGTAATGTAGTAATCTATATGTGTGCGCATGTTATTTTCGCGATACATCGAACAAAAGGTAGAGAAGAAATTATATTTTTTTAATAATTAAATAACGTCGGAAAGCTCATGACATATCATGAGAACTTTGCGGACTTTTACTGCGGATGTAGCTTTAGACGTTAAATACTACATTTTGCCTTTCTTGTATGCTCACAGTTAATGTATAGTCATGAAGCATGTATTGGATTTAGTTTCATAAGTTATTTAACTTTGCTTGGCCACAATGAATGTATAAGGGCGTGATGGATGAGCTGAATGTAGTTTTTATAAGTTATTTAACTTTTCTTGCCCACAATGAATGTATAAGGTCACGAAGGATGTATTAAAATTAGATTTATGGTTTATTTAGCTTTTCTAGTACAAATGAGGCAGTTTGTGGAGAAGAACATTTATTATCCTAGCTTTCCACATCAGTACAATCCCAATCACAAGGTAAGTAATTTCTTCACATTATAGTGTCCCAACCAAAAGCTAACTAGAGGATTACGCCATTATGAAGTATATCAAAATTGACGTACGATTAATAATTAATAATTGGGATAGAACCCCATGTATATTACCTACATTCAATAATCAAGGGACAGAGATGCATAAATGATAAACATGTACAATGTAGAAAACCTTAAATTTTAACCAAATTTGAAATAAAATTATCGGCAGCCGAAATATTTCAAGACATCGAGCATAACGAAACTAGATTTTAAAAATTACGTCATCCAACATGGTTTCCGAGGGGCATCCAAAGTGCGCGTAAGGCGCGCGTGGAAACCGACGCGTAACTGATAAGAGTTTGGTCGTTCATGATGTAGTTTACGACCAAGTCGTTCAAACTGAACGACTCATGCCTTGAATCGTTTGATTCTTCTCGCAGTTAATGAATCAGCGTTGTTCGTGCGTCGTTGACGAGATGATGCGACGAGAGCACAGCATATTTATAAGGGTGACGAGAGACTGCCGTCACTTTCAATTTACGATCCATAAGAACAACTACAAGTTCAATTGGGTATTATCACTTTTTTGAAAATTACGTAAAATGAATCTTGAAGTGCACATATATCGTACGCCATGTTAAAAAAAACACAAAAAAAATTGTTGGTAGAGAATTTCAGATCTGAAATTCGAATCTTAGGAGTCACCGCCAAAACGCTTATATCCAAGGTTATTCAACTCATGACGTCAAGTGTCATGTAAACATTACCGAGAAGCGTGCTGTTTAATGGTGTAGTATCAGTCTTGTAAAAGCTTTTATGTGGTGTTTATTGAAAGAACGGTGTAAGAAGTCGCGCCATAAAGTGATTTGTGTAGTTTTACAAGCATCTATTATGTATGGAAAACAAAACAAGTGTTGTTTTGTACATAGTTATAAAAGTACTTCAGTCAGTACAGCTAACAAAATTTTTGTAACCGTTCCTAAAGATTATCAACGTATGAAAAAGTTGTTTAAGGCCCCTAGACGTGATATGCCGAACTCGCAAAGTTTGTTTTTCTGTCATCATCTTAATTCTTACTGTAAGTTGTATTATTCTTTTTGGGGTTATTTAGTTTCCATTTTGTTATAGCTTAAAGGGGATATGAAAAATTATATGCGTTTTAAGGACGTTGTTCCACATATATTCGACTGTTAGCCAGACCGGAAACGAGCCGCAAGACTCCCGAAAATAAATGGCAATTTATATTTATTCTGACCTCTAAAATAAATTTCAAGTTTAGGGTACATTTTTTGATTCTTACATTTTTTATGTTTACAAATATATGTTTCCAGCAACCCACTGTGATCAAATTATCAATGCTACGTTAATTTGATATAAAGTTCACTAATGCTGTTGCCTTTACGTTCCTCATTTCCGCCGTGTTGAACTGCTCGTCGCAGTACACAAATTCCATAACAATGAACGTACCTTCAGAAGTCATAACACAAGTATTTCACTTTTTCTTGGCGTATTCTAATTCGCTTGTCACAAAATGAACGCAAACAACAAACTGATAAATTGACGGGCTGAGGCTGACGCGTGACGCGCTGACCCCAGATGTAAACAAGCGGCCATTTACAAGACACCTCACGTCACGGCCAATATGTTCGCGTTTTGGCGGTCCCTTTGAATATTCACATTTTTAATATTAAAAATACACCTTACGATCCATTTTTTCGAACTTATAAGCTGTCACCTATTAATATGCAATTAAATAAAATATAAATACATGGCAAATACCCAATTAAGAATAACCGACCTGTATCGTTTGAGAAGTGTAGGGCTGTAAGACTTATTTACGCGTATTCTACGAAAACAAACCTGTTTTGAATAATTGCGATTTGTAATGAGAATTGAAGTTATACTCGCAGGACCCTGTCCTGAATCATGGTTAGAAACTTTAGGCGGTATTCGCGATATCCTTCTTAATTTTGCGTTTTCACAGTGTTAACTTTTGTCTTTTAGAGCAGTTAGATATTCATCGAAAGGTTCGCCTAGTCGACGTTGTTTTATAAAACCCGATCGTTCCTGTGATATTCTTCGATGAATTTTGCTTTTTTTGACTCAGGTTAAAGATGTTGTAAATTTCAACTGCGTCAGGTCCAATAACAGTCATGAATTGGCGGTTGCGTACCATTTAAATTGCTGGAACCATGGTTTTTATTATTTCTTCATGTATAACTATTGTTTATATAGGTAGGTGTTTAGATGATTTTACACCAATGCGACTTTCTCGTCCACGCATTGCTGTTATCGCTTTATCATTATCTGCGTTCGGCATTTTGCAGCAACACTAGTGACGGCTTCGTTTTTGATATCTCCTTTTTGCCTGGGTTATTAGGTTGATTTAGCCATAAGGATAGACGCCTTGAACATTGTGTTAACTTAAACAATATAACTTCGGGAATACCTGTAGTGAGTACTGAAAGATAATCTACTACTACTCAATGAATAGTGATCGGCAAATCCGGTTTGGCGGTTACAAAAAATAACCGGTTTTCCTCATAATGACCAAACCTTCGGTTAACCGGTTAACCGGTTAACCGGCCCATAGCTGGTTAGCTTTTAATCGGCTTCATAACTGGTTAGTTTTTAATCGATTCCACAGCCAATTAGTTTCTAACTGTTTTTTTTCAGTACCTGTTGAATCCTAACACCCGTTTTTATAACCGGTTAATTTTTAACCTGCAGCAGTTTTATATATTATATTTTTTACAATTTCGTGATGCTTTTGCTTCAAGGTTAGCGCATTCATTATAATAAAAATTTACATAGTATAGTACTTAACAAGTACTTTTATGTTTTAGTGCTTGCCATTTTTGTGTCGTTTTTACAAATGCTTATTTAAAGATACTATACTGTATTTTCATCACGTCAATCAATTGGGTTTGGTAGGAACAACTTTGGAGTGGGTCCAGTAATATAGCTTTCTCAGTAATTTCAAGCTAAGGTCAGTGGTTACGGCTGACCGGATAGTTTTAAGCGGTATTAGTAACCGGTTAGTATATAACCGGTTCCATAACTGGTTAGTTTATAACCAGTTTCATAACCGGTTCCAATACCGGTTAGTTTTCAACCGCATTCGTGACCGGTTAGTTTTTAACTGGTATAATAGCCAGTTAATCTTTAACAGGTTATAATAGAGTTATTTAATACGGTTAACATTGTGGTATATTAATCGGTTAACCGTAACCATTGACAACACATGCTGTCTGTTTAATCGTAACTCTTCTGCAATCATTCTGACCGCAACTTGCATATTTTGAGGAACAGCATCCTATACACGACCGATGTTCGTGAAGTGGAAGAAAGCCTTGGCTTCAACACCTTTCATACCTTCCCAACCTCTTGAAATCGTTTAACCCCCTTATGAGCTTATGAGTCGTTATTATTTTTTTAACAAGTCCTGACAATCTGTTGTTTCTTTATTGGAAATCTTAATTGTTGTAAAGATATTTGAAATAAAAGGCAGCAGATCGATTTTTAAGGGGCTAATTGTATTAACACCATTATGGTGTTCCCTCACAATCCATCTAAAAACAAAGAAAATCCTTGTTCGCCAATTTTTTAGGTAATAGGGTATAACAACCTATAATCGGCATTACATATAAAAAAGATAATTATTGCCTGGGTTCATTTATAAATGAGCATATGTGATATTTTATTGGGTTTGCCATCCTGCGAATTACGCTCCAAAGCTCGAAAATACTAAGCGACAAGCGATTCAGCAGCATTACATAGCAAACTTTGATCTATATATGCCACCTTGACCGCGATTCTTAATAGGGTCTTGGTAGCTCAGTGGATAGAGCGTTTGACCGGTGTTCAAAAGGTCCCGAGTTCAAATCTCGGTCAAGGCTGGCAATACTTTTTCATTACGTAATATGCCTGCAAACCCAATAAAATATGACATATGCTCATTTATAATCGGTATACTAATCTCTGTCTAGAAAAGAGTATCTTTCGTCCCCATTTTACTTTGGGTGATAGCTCAAGTCACCCCCTGTAGAAAACATTATTTCATTCACTGACTCACAAGTGCCACCGCCACACACATTAATCTATCGTAACTGTACTTGCAATCCTTTGTTCCGCGCAAACTGCCAAAGCTTTTTATTCCCATTTCCAGGAATACTCTATTGCAATCTACCTCCACATGTTTTCTGTTACATTACTAAATGTAGTGCAATTAATCTTTCCGCGAACAGTTCTAACCCATTGCGGGTAGGTAATAGCATCGGTCGCGAGCGAGGATGCCGTTTTTCGATTCCACGCCCAGTAACTTTATTATAACCACTCATCCAGTACGTGATGGATTGTCTCCATTTCTGACAAGTGACACTGATATAAGCCCATAATTGATTGTTATTGATTTTATGCAAATCGTGTTTGCTTTCTGCGTTGGCTTTTCGCCCTTCGTATTGGTGACGAAAGGGATGCAAAAAACCTATCTTTGTCGGACTGGGCGATTTGATGGGAATACCAAATTTACTCTGAGGAAAATGTCAGCTTTCCCTTAAATCTTTTTATTGCACGATGGACAGATTTTCGTCACTTATTGCTCTATTTCAATAATTATTTAATAACTATAGATAAAAATCCTCCAAACATATTTATTTGGACAAAGTAATCGTTTATTTGGAATCAGTATTAGATTGTTTTAAATGAAGCCTTCTAGTTTTAACCCTCGGTTTAAAATCCGTATTTTCTAAAATCAGGTATACATGTAATTTTAATGTAAATCCTTGAGAGTAACTGTCACATATAGATTTAAGCATGCATCATTCAATAATGTGATTTATATAAACTTAAAGAACATTCAGTTGAAGTAAGATAAGACAGAAGAGAAAGAAACCACACTTTGAATACATGAATAATGGTATTTAAAGTTACTAACGCATTATTTCGGTTACACATCAGATTAAATATGCCATCTTTAGGTATAACTTTTTAAACGAATACTAATGTTCTAGAAACTACAATTTTGATTTTGAAAGTACACGTTTACATATTTCTAGTGATCGAATAATTTGTACCAAGAAAATGTACAATTCATTTTAAACAATGTAGTTAAGATTAGTAATATCCTAATTCACCGAAAAGAAAATTAACTCTACTAATTCGAAGACCCTGCCTTATCAAGCTCTTTACATAAAACACACCTACTAAAATTTTTATTACTATCACCATTTGCATCAGGAAGCGGGGCTACAGTGCCTAACCCGCGGATAACCGCTAAAATGGTAATCAATGTGGTAGTCGTATTTTGTTTGTTCGATCCATTAGTATAGATTTACCATGCATGTCACCAAGGGCTTTATGTGTACAATATGAATATGTAAACATGCGCTCTGAATCGAACGTCGAACTCCGCATGAAGTCAGCACCACCAGTTTCTAGTTTAAACCATGATTTCCATTTTTACTTGTACATAAGAAGCTATAATTAGGTGATATACAGGGTGTTTCACAACTTATCCGAAAAAAATTTAACCACATATAGGTATTGATATAAGCAATCGATTGTTAGAAAAAATATCTAATGAAAGTTCGACAGAAAACGAGAAAAAAAATTAGAGTTTGGAAAATGGAAGTTTAAAAATTGCATAGCATACGTAAAACAACTGTTGTTAACGTCACCTTTTCTGAGTCAATCTGCGATAGACTGTCCAAGTGTCGTTTGAATTAGTTTATTTTAACAAAAATTATCTATATCTACAGTTGATGGATGTAATTTTAATGCTTGAATATGAGACCTTTTGACAGAAAAGCATGACAAAATTTTTGTTTGTTTGTTGAAGAAAATCGCAATAGCTGTTTGGCTAATCATTTAGTTTTTATGGAGGTAACCCTGGCATGTGTTAATGAAGTTTACGCCTAAACCGCGGCTTGTTGACATCGCTTTTTAGAAGCGGAAGAAGATACTTTAGATTTTATGGATGACAATGACTTGCATATTCAAAAATATATCTGACATAGCTATCTAGAGAATTTGTTAGTCAGATATGTATCATTAAGCAATAAGTCGCAGATTGACTCACAAAAGGTGACGTTAACAACAGTTGTTTTACGCATGCTATTTTTTCTCTCGTTTTCTGTTAGACTTTTTTCGAGAAATCGACTTTTTATATAAATACCTATATATGTGGTTAATTTTTTTCGGATAAGTTGTGAAACACCCTGTATAATATTTTATTGGTCGCCAAATCACTTATGATTCCTTGACCGACGTGAATAATTACAATTCACGTTTTGTATTTTTGTTGAAGCAAAAGAGTTTATGTTGAAGTCTATTAACAAATTATAATTACTAGTTATAAAACGGCCCGGGGCTTATTTTTCTACCTAAATTACTTTACTTCCATTTGGCCAAATCTGAACCACTCGATATAATAATAGAATAAAGATATATGTATACTTACTTCCTGTCTTAGACTGATCGTTTGCTAAATCAACTTATACGACATCTCTTGCAATCTTTTTGCAACTTATAAATTGTATAGTAAGTTAATACTAGTGCTGTCTATTGGTATCGAATTTACTCGTTATTCTAAAACAGAGAAGCAAATATTGGTTCGAAATTGTTTGGAATAATATTCGATACGAAAAAAAATATATTCGTATTCGTTTATTCGGAAATGAGTGAACAAGTAATCATATTCGTTTCATTCGGAAACGAATATTAATACATTGTATAAATTTATTAGGTTTTAAATATTTTTCGTTTTCGAATCTAATATGTGTTTTTGAATAATATCCGTAATAATAATGTTATAATATAGAGAAGAAAGAAATAGGTATATGTAGTTTGGAGGTGTATTTTGTACAATTTTAAAGCAACAGCAAACTGTAGCTTAAACATACATTAATTATTCCCAGAAATAGGAACTGTGCAGTTATAAACCAATTTTTTGAAACTAAATGGTTATGGGAAGCAGTTAAATAAATATTGTGCATGTAATTTTAATTATTCCGTTATTGTATTAGAAACCTGTGTTTTACCAGCTAAAAGACTACTTAAGAAAGCCAAAAGCCACAACCCCGTTCAATATCCGAGTCAAACAAATAACAGACAATCTCAATTTAGAAATCCCCACCATCAAATCTCTCCAAACAGCCATAACCCCACCCTGGCAATTCCAAATTCTTAAAATAGATATAGATCTATCAAATTACCCCAAAAAACAGACAGACGAGACTATCTACAAAAAGTTGTTTCTGGAAAATATGGAAACCAAGTATCATAGCCACCAGAAAATATATACTGACGCATCCAAATGCCATCAAGGAACGCACGGAGCTGTAGTAACAACTACTACCAAGAAATTCAGCCTACCGCCAATGTCCAGCATATTCAACGCCGAGTTAACTGCATTACAACAAGCTCTAAACGTCATTGAAGCTTTACCACAGAAACACACTGCTATCCTAATAGACTCTCTCTCCTGTATAAAAACTATCCAAAAAAAATCAACTCCAATAAAATAGTGCAAGAAATCCAAGAAAAGGTATCAAATACGAACTCAGAGATAACCATTGTCTGGATACCCTCACAGACTGGCATTGAAGAGAATGAAGAAGCAGATCAAGCGGCAAAAGAGTAGCAGAGGATAGAACAAAAGCAGAAGAAATTATCGATAGTATTACGAAAGAAGATTGCAAAAACTATATTAAAGAGAAAGTGCAAGAAAAATGGACACACACATATGGGAGAGGAACACCAGTAAGCTCAATGAAATAGAGTCACAGCTACCAAAAACAAAAAAAAATATTACCCACTTAGCCGAAGAGAGCAAGTAATATGGAACAGGCTAAGAATTGGACATATCAGAGTCACCCACCAACACCTAATTGTAAAAAAGCCTCCACCAATGTGCGACTCATGTAAATTACCGATATCTGCGAAACACATATTCCAATGCCAAGAGTTCGAACGCCAACGGTTGACACACAACATAGTATGCAACCACATCCACCACCTGCGCAGACCAAACAAGGACCCGAACTTATATCATAAAATTTAGTAAACCACATCCTGTAATTAACTGTAAACGTGGCGCTAATAACCGCAGTAGTAGGCGCGCCTAATAATAATGGAAAAAAAACCTGTGTTTTTTGATGGGATAGTTGCAGTAGAAATTACATAAAATTAGTAGTACAAGTTATTACCTATATACAAATTTTTAACCCATTACTTTATTTTATTAATATATGTCATATTCTCTGTTCATCTTCCACATCATGTAATGTTCTCTGTTCGTTCACCTACAACAAATTTTATATTCTCTGCTCATGATGTTTATAATAATTTCGTTAGTTTTTATTAAATTATATACGTAGATGCAAATACTTTATACGCAATTTCATTAACCTGCAACTTGTTGCGAAAACGAAACGAAAACTTGTTCATATAACATTCAGGGATCTACTACGTTGCAATTGACCGTACTAAAATTTCTGATGCACTATCATCTTTAATTCAGAATCTGTCTGATTATATTTCAAGAAGTTGTTTTGAAATATATTTAATTCTACATCTAGATATAAACGATTGTTTCCAGTATGAACAAGGAGTAAAGATAAAAACCGAAGATGAAGTAATAATCACACTTATGCTATGAAATGCGCAAAAATTGTTCTGTCTATGTAGGTGTGTTGGCTTATTCGTTTTAGATTAAAACGGATACGAATATTCATTTACTCGTTTTTAAATTTTATTCGTATCGAATAAACGAATTTATTTTAATATCGAGCACAAGGATTCCAAATTCTGACAGCACTACTAAATACTATACAGGTTAGATACTAATTGTATCACAGAAGACGGTATATCGTTAGTAGGGTTAAGAAAATTTTGTGTTGTAAGATTTGGCAAAACAAGGAACCAGGCAAAGTATATCTTAGTACCTATATCCGTTGATACATTCGTTGTTGCATCTATTCAGCAAGATTTATCGATATGGATTAATTTGTAAAGCAATTGAATGCTTTGCACATTTCTTTTTTCTGTCTTTCTTTCGCTTTCGTTAACTCTTATTTGTCACGCTCTTTACAAAGATGCGTCATCCATTGCATAAGATAACATAACAACTGCATTTACTAACGCTTGATCTAGAAAGAATCTACTAAAGTTGCTGCCTAAGTACTACTAATAAAGAGCATACTACTTATATTTCAAGTTCTTAAAATTCATTGTCAACTACCAAATACAGAAGTAATAAACTCAGCGTATCTTTAGCGTTTATTCGAATTAAAATAGTATTGCTTGTTTTTAAATATTTTTGCATATTTAACCATTTTATATTTCGGATTTTGCTACACCTTGCTTGTAGTATTCATTTTGTATGTAAATCATGAAAACAAATCAAATAAATTTAGAAGTAGGTAACTGATTTCGGCACATTTCTTTTATTCTTTTTAGGTACTTCAGCTAAGTACTAGCTCATAAATTTGTGAAGCTTTGTTTCAGTGATTGAATAGCGCTAACTCTGCTGTCCCATCTGTCGTCACTTAAATGTTTTAAAGATGTTTTTGTATTTATTTTTGTATAATGCAGTCTAACATCTTTTACCAAAAATGTTAACAATATCTTAAAACTTTTAAAGGCTGGTCCTAAAGCGCTTGCCGCTCTGTACCTTTACGTTCGAGTGCACTCGGTATATGAAACGGCTCTGCTTAAAACACCTGGGCAATAGTAACAATAACCACATTAATTTCATGCTTTCCAGCTGATAGTTCTTGCCCCTGTACCTGAGCTTTAACGAGAGTGGAGCTCGATTATCACCCACCCACCCATTTATCATGTTCCAGCAAGTACGTTTTTTTTGTCAGGCGGTGAAGCCTAGTCTTCGATCGCATGTAGATTGTCATATGATGAGCCCATAATCGAGTGCCATTAAGTGACATTACGTAACAGCTGTAGGGCTCTATTTATAAAGCTGTCGCTCATTTGGATTGGTTTATTTGGGGAGGGAGTTATGTTACTCCCGTTAGTGAAGGTTCGTTTTCTACGTGTATCCAACACATTAGTTGCAGTTAGTAATGAAGCAGAAGGTGGGCGACTGACCTCCTAGGGGAGGGATGAACTGTACGTGACTGAACACTTGAACCAAAAATCGATGGCATGATTATTTGTCACTACATTACAAAAATAGTCCAAGGCAAATCAAATATTATGATATAAGTAACACCTACAAAGCAGATATCGATTCTCTACCACCAACAGCACATTTAGTACGATCGAAGGCAAACAATCATTTGCCTAATGTCGTCTACAAAAAATTTAAAGTCAAATAAAATATAATAAGCTACATGTTCTTACTTACAATGGGACCTTTTTAACGAGATAAGGTGGTAGATATATGGAAGCTCATTCGCATAGTTATGCTTAATACAACCGAGATTCTCTCAAGGTCTCGTAGTGCAATTGATAGCGTGTCCAGACCAGGAGCCCCGGGTTCGAGCCCCGGTGAAAACAGAAAATATTTGTCTAACGTAAAATAACCGTTGTAACCACAAAACAGTCTTACAAGAAAGTAGAGTTATGTAATCAAACATGATGTTTTATGGCTTATTAGGGATGTGTCGTTCCAAGTGGAACGGTTACTTTGGAACGTTACCTTGTAGGAACGTTATGGAACGTTACTCGGATCCGCGGTAACGCGTTACTCAGGAACGAATGTTCTGCCACGTTTTTAAAGAGAACGGTTGCGTATTGAGGTAACTAATACAGTATGGTCTCATATCGATTGTCGCTGTTCTTCGCGTCAAATGAAACGAACTTCGTCTGTTTGAGTATCGTTACCAATCATGTTCCTAAAACCCGACTTCCCGATCACACCTAATAACACTCGACGCTACGTGTTACCGCGAGTTCCGCGTTTCAAAATAATGAATCGTCCTTTTTGGAACGTAAATGTACGAATATCTAATACGTTTTCCAACCTCCAGTACAATAGAAATGGAATAACTAATGCATTGTAATTGTATCGAGTAAATTAACTGTTGTTGAAAAAACTTAAAACGAACGAAATTAGTAGTTTTAATTGCTAGATTCTGTTCGTCTGATCGTATAAATGTGTATTAGGATAAATAAAGTATTACTAACTGAATTAAATCAATAGGAGTAAATGAAATAAATTTATTTTTCAACCTCGCAAAACAAATATTTTTTACCTTCATGTTACTACTACTACAAAGTTGAAAGATAATTAATAAGTAAAAAAATAAATACTACATAATAAAAACAGTAATATATATAACGAATTAACGATCTTCCAATTTTGTAGTCACTTATATGAAACAAAAGAAAAACTATATGTATAAAAGAATATCATATGTGTATTATAAGCTCAAAATATTCTGAAAATCTTTAAAAAATAAACTCACTGATCACATACATATTTGTTATACTGAACAAATAATAACTGCTTAAGCTTTGAAGCACTTAATCTGCTTCTGCGATCGGTCAAAATTTGTCCTGTTTTTGAAAAGAGCCTTTCGCATGGCACGGATGTTGCTACTGGTATAAAAGACGTTTTTACAAGTTTTTACAATACTGTGTTTCTATTGGATTTAAGCCGAGAGGGTTGGTAGTGGGGGGGGGGGGATATCGGTTAAAATTTTAAAAGCGCTGTTTAAGTAGATAAACAGAAAATTCGTATGGCAAAGTTGAAACGAAAAAAGTAACGCGAATCTGCATTATCGGATCTGCTTTGCCAAAACAGAAAAAGTATGGTATATATATATTGTATATTCTCCATTAACGCTAGTTCACCATCGGCAGGTGTACACGAAGGGGAACGAGCAGTTCCGACAATACCGCATAATAGTTATAATAGCAAAGGAATAAAGGAAACGTACAGCGACGCGCCGCACCGCATCGTTCCACAGTAACGGTTACTTAGGAACGTTCTTCTTAAGGAACGATAACGTTTGGAACGTTCCCGACGAGGAACCGTTTTTCCCATTCCTATGGCTTATCGCGAGCGCATTGTGATGTATCTCTAATTAGTAATTACGAAATCTTTGTAGATGGAAACCGTAGAGTTAAAGGAGAAAGTCTATTGTCTTACTACCAAATACTATTTACAATTATGTATATATTTTATCAAAAATAACATGACCTCTACAACTGATAGATGAAATATATAACCATTTATTAAGTACCAAAACTATGCATATTCTCTTTTGCTACACAAATAGCATGCATTCAATATAAAAGTATTAACATAGATGGGGTGGTTAATTTATTAACTTTGCCGGGTCTGTACTTACCTAGTGTCCTCGCGTTTCTTTAGAAAAGGTTTCTTAAGTTTTGAATGTTTATTTTAAAATTTCTCTTAATATATATTTTCCGTAAATAGAACTTCTGGGATTCAATAAGTAACTGACATCCGTGAGTCCGTCAATTTTTCATTCATGTATTTCAGAATGTAAAACTATTAATGTTCTTATTTCTTTATATAATTTTTTAGGCTTTGCCGACATTAACAGCACTGATGAGTGCTGTAAACGCGCTCTGCCTTTATTTATTACTTTAAAAACATGAGAATTAGACCTTGTGTTTTTATTATTTGATATAAGCATATTTCACTTTGAGATGTTGGTTAAGTACCTACCTACTTCAGGTAGACTTACACGGCAAGGTATCTAAAAACAAAATTATAATTATTTAGGTGAGTTTAACTCCTCCGAGTACGCGACATTTAGCCTAGAAACTGGAAACCATTAAACAATAAAAGGCATTTGGAGTTAAAAAGGTTTTATTATACTCTCAGAACTAATTATAATACTTATTGCAAAGTGGGGTCCATTTACTATAAACAAATTTATATCTACATAATACCATGAGTTTTTCCACTCTGAATGTTTCAGTATAGAACTAAGGCTAGAGGTTTAAATAAAAGTCCACATACTATTTACAAAAGTTTGTCTTCCTTTATTGGAATACAAGAGTTATTAGTAGTTGCAGTTGGATTTATGAGTCTTTGATTCGTTATACTTGTCCCTAATTAAAAAAAAAACTTACCTCTTCCACGGCTTCAATTTTTGTTCTAAAGCAATGGGTGCTTCAACCTGAAAATATTTCTTCACGTCTCAAGTCCATTTCTCCATCCTCTCTTATATACTATTCAAGTTAGAAGGTTAGGATAAAATCCGAGTAGAACGTTGAAAAAATGGTCTGCTTATAAAAGTGATGTGTTTTCTCAAAATCCAAAATAGCAACTTAACAATTTTAAATAAGTTGCTTCTCGTTTAAAAAAATGTACTTAAATAAACAAATCAACAAGGAAACGAGGCGTCATGACATTCCAACATTTTCTCTGAATTATTGTATGTACTATCAACAACTGAAATATTACGCTAATTATCCTGTTTAATTTTTCCGAAAGGCTATGACGCAACTTCAGTTTACTTTGTGGTGGTCTATTGGAGGAGCACTTTTATTAAAAATTTACTAATTATACCTTATTACTATATCCACTTTTTACTAGCGCCAATTTAAGATGATAAAGTTTTTTTTTTTCAGAATTCAGTGAACATGACGATGACGCGCACTGTATTATAAGTTTTGGTTCTGACATGGAGAAAGATTGGTCTAATTACTTGGAAGTGGATATCTAAAATGCTTTAGATAGAGACCAATTTATCGTCCATACTATTCATTCCATCATCGTATTGGTTACGCTCATCACTTCACACTAAAATAAAAGAAGAGACGAAGTTGTAAAACTTTTAACATACAACATTTTAACGAAGCAGTTTCGTTTTATTCGCTCAACGGCGTTATACAAAAATCAGTGAGCTCTTCGAAATATATAAGAACTATTTCACACACGCGTCGCTCTGTTGATGGTTTTAGGAGACAACTGTGAAGGCCACTGAATTCTAATTTTGGAAGATCTCTATGCAAAGAATTCTAAGCCCTCAGTTTTTGGCGCCTAAAATAAGTTTAACTTTATGAAGTCAGATGTTAACCAAATTGATGTTAAAAATATTCTATAATGCCGCCTTTTTGTAACTGCTGRCGAGCTATAATAAACATGGAGATAGTACTGAAGGCTGCAGATCCAGTTACATTCACGAAATTTATGCGCTTATAAAGATTTTCCAACAATTTACGGTTCCACTTTTCTGTTAAAGGTAAGAAATAATAATAATTATTGGTATAGTGTGTGTGTGTGTGTGTGTGTGTGTGTGTGTGCGTGTGTGCGCACGTGCGTGCGTGCGTGCGTGCGTGCGTGCGTGCGTGCGTGCGTGCTTGCTTGCGTGCGTGCGTGCGTGCGTGCGTGCGTGCGTGCGTGCGTGCGTGTGAAGAACTGAACTGAACTGAAGAAGCTTTGTGTAGTGCAGCTAACGTTTTACTGTAGCCACGACCTCACAAATACGATACATAACCTAAAAGTCACACAAAGCCATGTCACCCCACAGCTCCGAAATGTGAGCATTATGCCGCATTATGCAACTTAAAGTTGTTTATCCCACAAAACATTACAGAATATCAAAGAATATCAGTAATCAAGAATGGCCAGTGTTGATAAATTTTGTGGAATGAGTTACAGCGCCATCTGTGAATGTTGTATGTGAACTACATTAATGAAACGACCAGCAGGTGTAGCCGATAAATCAAAAACTCCGAGTCATAAAAATGTCATTTATTTTGACGTTTATTTCTTGTCTTAATTTTAAAACCTGGTATCTACTTTGCCCACTATTTTACAGGAAATTATGAAAACAATCTTTTTAATTTATGTAAGCATGTCTAACTTAACTTTTTTATATTATGGTGATTTTATACGCAATTGTGTACTTTATAAAAAGTTGAGTCAGAAAGGTTTACTTTAAATAATAACTAACAGGGTTGTTTTCTTCGTTTCGTATAAAATAGTGGCAAAGGAAATGCGAGGTTTTAAAAAACTGCGATTTATTTGAATTATCGTAAATATAATTACCAGAAATAAGATTCAAAAACAATTATATACAGTGAAAGTTAATTACTGCCTGAATTGAGTTCTTATGAACATGTATGATATTTTTATTATTAATAATAATAATAATATTAATTATATTATTAAAAAATATCATACATGTTCAAAAACAATGTTTATCTTGCACCATTGTTTATTACTTATAGTGTGGGAACTACTCTTCTATTTAGTTTATTTTGCTCTTACGTTTAAAAGCAATTAACTAGAAAGTATTCTCCGCATACCACAAATAATGCTCGAATGGATATAAGGCTGCGAGACTGCACGTCCAAATTGTTTGTCCGTTTTATCTGTTCTTCACACATATCATCTTCTCTTGGAATGTGGTGAAATGTGATATTTGAGTTTGTTAAATATTTATTACTACAGTTATTTACCGCACAATTTTTTTGTGTGATATCTTCAGCATTTTCGAAACTAACAATTTTAACACTTTTCAAGGTACAAAATTAAAGCAAAATGTCTTACCTTCTTCCTACTAAACTTCAATATCACAATATACTACATATAACTTTAAACACAAAAATGCTACAAAAAAGGTTAACAGGTTGAAAAATAATAATAACTATAACATATTAAAATATGGTATAAATAGGTACGTTGGGAACTTGCGACAATTTTTGCCAGATAGCAAAGCTTGACATCAACTTGATTTGAACATACCTTGATTTAAACGCAATCCCGCGTACATGCGTTAGCCATGCTTCACACACACAGCACAGAGCGCCATCTATGAATGTTGTATCCATAGCTCTATCTTATCTATTGTTGGTTGCAGCAATAGCGTTTACGGTTATCTAATATGAGAGTGTCCACTACCTGCAGAATATTAAAATTCATGTCTATGCTGTGCTGTCTACACCTCAACCAACTGCAGATAGATCTATGTCGCTGTCTTTACAGCTCATCAGTACAGTTTAGGTCTAGTGTAGACAGCACGGCATAGAACTGGTTTTGCTTATATACCAAAGCAATGGTATGATGTAAGTAAGAATTTAGGATGGCAATGCCATCTGTCAGCATTACACTAGCATGATGACAAAGCCACCTAGCTGCCATAACGGGTACTACTTCCTAAAGGAAGTGACCTGTAGCCTGACAAATTGTCATGCAACTGCATACTTCAATTTCACAGCAGGCCCCCCACAGCAGCTAGGTGCCTTTGTCATCATGTCAGTGTAATGCTGACAGATGGCATTGCCATCCTAAATTCTTACTTACTACAGAACATGTTGAAAATACACACTCCCACGCGCTTTCTCATATTAAAATATATCAAATAATTCGAAAATCGGCAGATCACAAGTATACGTCAAAGCAATAGCTGTGTTCACTCTCCTGAGATTTAATCTGTCTTGGTTTGCGTACACTTTAGAATATGAATAAGTAGGTTGCTGAGATTCCTTATTTTACTTGAGTACGTAGATAGAACACTTATAAAAATAAGCTTCTTACAGTTACAACCAGAATAGGTACTATTTTCTGTATGGCATGTTCCTTAGAAAAAAAGCAATATGCAGGTATGGTGTGTACTGAAAAAGACAACAAGCGGGGTATCAAATACAGGAAGCACCCGCAAGTAAAGACGGCAAAAAAATCTTGTTTGAACCACGTCTGGACGTGTTATATAGTTACAACACAGTCTATTGATTACTATAACCTGTCCAGCTTAAACGAATACTTAATTTCGACCATTTGGACGTTGTGAGTTTGGATGTATATGGCTTGTTTTAAAACAGCTAATCTAAAGAAAAAAAACACTATAATATTCTTAGCAATATATACACTATTACCACATAAAAACTTTAGGAGATACAAATTCGAAAAATAGCTTGTATTAGATTATTGTTTGTAAGTAACATTTCTTAATTTGAATTGTACAATATTGCACATGTATTGCTTTACGGTGATAACGTAAACTAAAATGCATATACTAAAATAATTGTTGATGAATTTAACATACCTAACATTGATGTCAATTGCAGTTGGGACATAACTATCCTCTTACATGTACTAGCACTACAAGACTCCATCATAGAGTCCCTCAATTAAGAAACAGCGTATGAATTGAACAAAAGCGGTGTTTTTATTTTTAACCCTCTTCAGTATTTTTAGGAATGCGTCCTCCTGCTGCTAATTGTTGCGCCAGATCGGCATTCCAAACAATCTGTATAGAGTCTCCTAATAATAGAATCGACTGTTAGCAACTCGGACCACCCAGAGCACTACAGACTTTTACATCGTTGAAGACGTCTTTGCGGATACGCGTAATTATCGCCGACTTCCAAAGTTCGTGAGCATTGTAAACCTCAATTGTGATATGTGCACTCGAGTTTCCTCCCCCTGCACTTCCACAATACATAACAGGTCCCGAACGAGAGCCCTATTCAATGTTAAGAACAATGGAATATTAACCGGGGCAATTTGTTAATGTCTTGTTTTACATCGTTATTATTAACTTCCCGCCTGCAAGAAATGCGCTCGCTCAAGTGCATGCCCTGGTTTTGCTGGAGAGCAGATGCTCAGCTGGCACAATAGCGAGTAGGGACTGTTCGCCAGTTAAAACCGCTGATACGTGACACAAAGTTCAAATGTTGCATCAAAATATCCGAAATACGTCTGTCATTCAACGTTTGTGGAATAGTTACGTTGTGTGTGACACACGAGGGAATCCTAACTTACAACCGAAACAACTAAAAATAGGCAATGGCAGCGCTATTAGTGTTGCCGCGAGACGAGATGAAACTAGACAAGATTTTTACATTCTCGATCTCGAAAAAACGTAATAATTAGTTCTGGATCTCGATTTCGATACCACATTCTCGATCTCGAATTGCGTAAGGTCAAAATAAACACAATGTCTATCGATTTATTAAAATTTCGGTTGTTTTGAACCGATTCCATTTTCTATAATACACTAAAATTGGTAATCTTTAGTGAAACTAATTTATGTATGGAACACACAAAACAATTTAAACAGTTCAACTAGGTAATCAAGAAGTGTTATAAGTTATTCGTATAAGCTTTCTGCTTAAGTTATTTATTTTATTATGTATGTACTGTACCTAAAGCCTTACTGTTCTCTGACCTACAGCATGAGATTATAGCCGACTCAACCACCATATTTGAGCTTACTGACGGTGTTAGAAATTCAGGATGTAAAGTTTTAGCTATGCATCTTCACAATTGTTCAGCATTTACACATTAGAAGCGGGATAAGATTTCCAGGTTCTTATAACAAGCTGGTAAAATTCTATCAGGTATGTGAATGATTGCATTGCAAACATTAATAAAACTAAGGCAAATTAAACTTCTCAGTACCGTAAAATAGAAATAGGCATTTAACATTTTAGAGCAGTAAAGAAATAGTAACGAAGGAGGGAAGAGTTTCACAAGTTTATCACTGCATTGATCATTATCAACTAGGTATGAGGTTAACTCAAGATATGGCACTAGGTCTCTTTCTATCGAATCCATTAATTAAGTGATAATTATTCAAATTCCCATTCATTCATTAGTAAAGTTCATTTATAGGTTGCTCTCATTATACACGTTCCTTGTACAAATTCATTTGACTGAGTTATTTTGAAATTGAAATATGAACCTCTAAACTTTTCTCAATTTACTCATAGATCAATAAAAACAAAAGTTTGTGTGTATTATATTTGCGAAATTATTCATAGGACTTACACTTCAAATAATGATAACCAAATTTGATTAAATTATATCAACTGGTCTAAGCGGTATTTCTGAAAAACTCTTTCTCTTCCGAATTGCTAAAGGCTTTCGCGGTCAGGTGATAAACTGTTGTCCTGATTCAGGTCTAAAGGCCGTCGTCGGTTGGAATTGCTTCCTAACGTTTCGCTAGCACGAGGGGCGAGCTTCTTCAGAAGTCCTTCCATTTCCGGTGCTGGATGTAGACCGACGAGTTCTCCTGCGCAAGTTGTATTTATACAGGATCCACAAACATCCAGATAATTTCAATAGAAAGGAGGATGCCCTCAGGCTCAACCGGACCTGGAGCGGAACAAGCCTCGCCACCGACCCACCGGTATAAATACAACTTGCGTAGGAGAACTCGTCAGTCTACATCCAGCACCGGAGGTGGAAGGACTTCTGAAGGAGCTCACCACTCGTGCTAGCGAAACGTTAGGAAGCAATTCCAACCGAAGACGGCATTTAGACCCGAATCAGGACAACGTGTTTTTCTTCCCCATGTTTAAGAGTAACTACCTCAGTAGGCGGGGGTTATTTAAAAAAAAAAGTTATACTCTAAAATGGATTTATTTTTACACTGGATTTCAGTTACCGAGAGGATTCCCATGCAATGCGGTACACCCTGTGTATATGTTACTGGTGGATTCCAGATTGTGTTCCGTGTGTTTTGGTTGATGTTCCTTTCGGCTCGCTTAACTTTGACCAACGTTTCAGCGAGGTTGCACTTGCCATCATCAGGATACGCTTGGTTTTGTTGTAGTTATTTCGTCAGCGGGTCGTCTCGGTTGGTCTCTCGTCCTATTTCGTGTTACGCGTCTATTGCCCTCTGCGATTAGGTGCACATGTAGGTGAGGGTGCGGTTTAAGAACGCGTATTAGATGCAATGGGGGTGTTTGTTCTGCCGTTTTATATGGGTTCGGTATCTTTTGTTGCTCAATATTTCTGATATCCAGGTGTCTTCTCGAAATTAGGGTCCTTTGTCTTTGCTTTTAATCTTACTAATAATATTATCAAGGTAGGTGATAAACGTTGGCTGTCGTTCAGGTTTTACATGCTCAGCAGTCTTTCTCTATTTCTATAGCCTATTTTATGGTTCTAGCCGTGAAGTTTTCAATGTTTGCGATCAAGTGTGTGTTTTCGAAGTCTATGGCATCCCCCGTCATCTCTAATTTTATGATAAATACATGCGAATTGCAGACGAGGAAAACCTTCCTACTGAAAAAGAAGCACATTATGTCGGCCATAAAATCAAACTGTTTTTTTTAATCCCTAATAAGTAGAGCAAGAAGATCGACAAAACAACGTGAGGGCGAACAAGAAAGACAACAACCCACTGGAAAAGATTTTCTAGCTTATGTAAAAGGAGTGACCGACAAAATTATTACAATCCTGGAGCAACATAAAATCAGTTCTATATTTGCACCCCATGGAAAGGCAAACGCATTCTCATTGAGTCTAAAGGACAAAATAACTTTGGAAGCACAGAGAATGTCGAAATACCATGCATCTCTCGTCAGAAGTCTTACATCTGATAAACAAACAGACGCAATGAAGTAGGAATGGTAGGATACATGAACGGGGTGGCCAAGAATGAAAAAACATCCTTACTGACAGAAAATTTGTAAAGAAAATTTTGGGTTTTAAAACTAATTAATTTATTTCGTCGATCTGGACAGTGTGTGCCTATATAGCGGTACCTTTGATTAATATCTTTGTGCGTTTTTTCAAGCAGACTGGGCAAAAAGTTGATCATTAACTGACATCTTGGTTTTCGAATGTCGTGAAAAGTCGAATGTGATTTTAATTATCATCCATTAAGGGATTTGCTTTTCACAACATAACTGTGGTGGTAACTTTGTTGTAAAAGTATATTTTGTGCGTTACACATGTTAGGACGACGGGGTATACCACAGTCTTTGAAAACACATACTTGATCGCAAACATTGAAAACTTCAAGGCTAGAAGTATAAGAGAGGCTATCGAAATAGGAAAAAAACGGCAGCCAATGTTTACCACCTACTGTTAAATAACCTACCCAAGTCGTATATTTAAATTTAGAAAGCTCGTAATAGTATGAGAAAGTTACTTTATAGAAGTGATCGTCTAGTTCTTTAGTACGAACCAAAAATTACGTTGTGTTTAAATTAGTTCGATATGAAGCTCTGTAATGGAAAGGTAAACAAAAACACATAATTCGGTGTAACATATATGTAGTACATCTTGCACTGAAGAAAAACCGCAATAAAAATTCTAGTCTTTATATAGTGAATATATGTTATGTTTAACTATGAAAAATACATTTGTATGATAGCCAAGCAGGTAAATAAATAAATAATAAATCGTTGGCGGAGGCTCCCCCAAAAAGACCAGGTATGTAGCAGGGACCTGAATGTGTTTCCTGAGAAACAAACAGAATATTTTAATTGGTGGTCAGTGGTAGAACTACATTGACCAGTAATACTTGTCGCTATGAAGAAATTGTAGGAGCACATCATAACTGTTTCTCAGATGAAGCCTTATGAGCATCGAGAGCACCCACGTTGTAGGGATATTCTTGGTAGCCTAACAGCCTTTGATCTCTGCTAAAGGCATAGACAACAAGAAGTCACGCCAATTAAAGCCTGCAGTGGCCTAATATATAAGAAGATTGATACCAATAGGCAAAATAGGGGGCAAGTGGATAGAGTGATTAGCACAAATTACAGTAAATAATAAATTTAGAAACAAATACACATAAAACTAACATACAAATTTGGCTGGCGAAACAAACGGTATTAAAATGCGATATACGAAAATTTTCACGAGGGGCTTGTTACCTAGCGTTTACCGGTCTCCCGCTAGACATCGTGATATCCCCCAGCTTGGTAACTTGCTCTCCACAGGTCACCTAGTCCACGGAGGACTTGGCGTCAGCAATGGGGCCCAGGTTAGAATTAGGATAGGTAAGTCTCCAGGGGTCACCTAGTCCACGAAGGACATAGCGTCAGCAATAAGGGTTACCAGAGGGAGCGAGCTCGGTTTCGAATTGGACTACCACAGAGTCACATCGTCCACAGGGGACGTAGCGTCAGCAGGTGAACGTTACTTAACTTGGAGAGTTCGAGCTTGGTTTCGATTCAATCTACCACAGGGTCACCCAGTCTGCAAGAGACTTAGCGTCAGCAGGTGATAGATTCAAACGTTCCCTAGCTCACAAAGCTGGAAAAGCTATGTCGATAATGGACCACCATAGGGTCACCTATTCCCGAGAGGATTAGCGTCACTAGGCAGTAAGTTCAATATGGCAATAGCTTTGAACAAGTGGTAGAAACCTGAAAGAGATCTCAAGTGAAATTGCGGCCTAGATTAATTGGGATATAGGGGTAGGTCGGCGCTAACATACGTGCGCGTTCGTGACTTTTTTCCCGAGCTGAAAGTGGTAGGAGCCTTCAGGCACGAGCGTAACTGTATGCGAAATAATAATTAAAAATAGCACCTAGGGCTGATATGCTTCATTACCTGGCCGTTATTAATAAGACTAAAAGCAAAGACAAACAACCACAATTTCAAGAAGAAACCCGGGTATCAGAAATATCGAGCAACAAAATACCGCAGGTACCGAACCCATATAATATGGAAAAAAACACTCCCGCAGCGAATAATACGGGTTCTTAGATGCGCTCTCAGCAAAATGCGAACTCAATCGCAGAGGGCGATAGACGGATAACACAAAGTAGMACGAAAGACCAGCCTAGACGACCTAATGACGAAATAATTACGACAAGAAGAGCACAGTCAGTTTCACTTCGACATTAGAACCAAGTGTTTCCTGATGATGGCAAGTGCTACCTCACCGAAACGTCGACCAACGTCAAGAGGTTCTTTCGAGAACCAGAACACAGAACACAACCCGGAATCCACCAGTAACATATTCTGTCCGTGAAAATACATGTCCAAATACTATACATTTTTTACTTATTTTTCTAGCTTATACAAGTACGTATCATTAACAAAATGTTTATATATTTTGAGACTCATCGAAATGGTTTCCAGATCGAGATTCTAGAGACATAATTCCGTCCGATCTTGTCTCGAAAATTCGAGATGTAAAGATAGCACTCTCGATCTCAAATTTCTCGTCTCAGCGCTATTAAGTATTTCAAGAAAATGTTGATCGTTTCAGGATAATCGATGTAATTGCAATGGTTGGTGGTTTCTGAACCCGAAGCTTCTTAACAACCTTTGGAGAAGGCCAATGCTTACTATTTCATTTGTTAGTTTTGCTCGCCTTTGATTAGCATTAAGCAGGTTGGTGTCCCTACTACCGTGTATGTTAGATTCTATTGACATCTATATATTTCTTATATTCTTATTGAAGGATAGGTCAGCGATGACGTCCCTGTCATCATCTCATTTAGAACAAATTATACTTGCCTGCCACCCTTTTTATTTGTTTGATGTTCTTGTGGTTGGCTGAGCCAGCTTATCGCCATTTCGTTTCAATCATTTGATCATATGTTTTATTTACAAGATTGTCTTACTATTTTGGTCTGTTCGTTTTGTTTAAATCCTTGTAGCAGTTTTGTATTAAAAGATATCCGTTATACGTATTGCCTTTGATTATGACCTGTATGTAGTGATTTATTGGGTAGACCAGCCATGTTGTGAGATTGTTTTCATAGCGATTGCTGATGGGACATTATCTAGAGCCCCGAAACCGGTTGCTACAGTTCAATAAAGTTTTGGGTTTGGCCAAAAAAAGATTTCTGTTCTTTAGTCCTCCATTTGCTATTTGCGATGCTTAAAAATGTAACAATACAGTTAATTGGACAGTGCCTAAAAACATCGTACATGCATTTTTATGCTTATATTGCTAAGTAACCATGGACCAAACTTCGTCCTTAATAAATTACAGCAAGGTTAGGTATTCTGCTACTGGGTATGTGAACTCATCCACAAAAAGATTATTCCCAGCATTTTATTAGTCACCAATAGTTTGTTAACATAATATTTAATATAGTTATACAGGCTTAAGAAACATAAAAGTTCTGGATTCTAGTGGTATATTTGGTCAAAAGGTTTTATTTTAGTTGGCTAGGACAAACGGCGTTCAGGTCTACTATTTGGACCCTATTAGCTATACAGGACAATTATTTAATTAGAACAAAGGCAGTCCGATCTTTTTCGTTTAAAAAACCAATTTGTTTTACAATATGAAAAAAAACGTCCCATGCAGTGATAGTGCAGCAGGAATATTATGTTGTGTGGACATGATGGTTGTGCCTTTGTAGCTCCCTTTTTTGTTGAGTTTATGTTACAAAGGAATATAAACTGCACTTTCGTACTGATGATGTTGAGAAAGAAAATTTAGATAAGGGAAAGCAACAGGTGGTTTATAAAGATATATAGTATTATCGACAAAAATTCCATGTTGTACAGAAAGCTTCATCTGGATCATTTTGTTGCTTTCAAGGAAAGTTTTTTCTTGCTTAATCTAAAGCAATATTAATTGTTTATTAATAGTCAGTATTATCTATTCTAAACTATTGTTACATTTTGTAACTATATATTTCATGATTATGATAACAAATAGTTTGTCGCATTCATGCGCAATATTGGAAGAAATATTTTCATAACGTCTGGATGAGCGCATAAAAATATTTCTATGAACCACTCACCTGGGGTATGATATCCCTGGTAACTATACTTCGGTGTCGCCGATGCTGCTAAGAATTGCCACTGATAACACTCGTTTCCGCCGGGCGGATACCAGCCTGATATTAAAATCCGAGCAACTCATTTCTTACCAGATCTGTCCGATAACACACCCCGGCATAATTAAAAAGCCTTTCCCGGTTGTTTGGATATATAATTTTCAATTTTTCCTCGCCTTCTGCCGCCAGCGAATGGATTTTAACGCCTGGCCCTTTTTGTCGTGTTTTAAATTCATACGTTCCTCCAACGCTAATTGCTACGGTTTACTGGTGTTGTAATGATATTTTTTTCCATCTCGGCCTGACAAATGCTCCGGGCTAGCAGGCGCCCAAGAGAATAGCCGCGAACAACTACCGAACCTAATTGCAGCTCGCAGTTATTTGTGTTTCGTACTGCGGCAATCAAAACGTCGCATAACGCGAGAATTGGGACCTTATCTCGAAAATGGCCAACACAACTTATGCCTTTCTGACCGTTGTTTGTATTTAATTCGATGATTCTGCCACGCTATTCGGTAGTTACGAGATACGGAGTTAGCCAAATATATATAGCACTTTAAGTTTCGGTCACACGAACGCGCAAATGTTTGTTTAAGTGGTGATGTCTAAGAATGTAATGAATTTACTCTGAAATAAAAGAGAGCAATTTGATAAGGATGGTTAACAATAAAGGAAGGGGTTACTGTGTGAAAGGCGTTTTAGCACTGCATGAATGTATTGGAATTATCCTCCTCGTTTCCAGATTTCATATATTCTGCACTTTTACAATGTCGTTCGGTTCTTCAAAATATAATACAGCCCTGTCGTTGAGGTAGTCTTTACAAAAGCGATTTAAACGTAACCGAGTTGTAATAGGACAAGTATAATAATGAAAAAAGCACAGTTTCGCTAAAGCCGTAATTCATTTTTAGCTAGAAACGAGTTTCATTTTATGCTAACTTTAACATTGTTGCAGAATAAACATTGTATATATTTGCAAATTATGACTTATTAATATTTTATTATCTTGTAGCTTGTAGTACAGCGAAGCAAGAGAGAGGAACATACAAAATTATGTCTACGTAAAAGGTAAATAAACCACGTTTTAGGTTAAGCGTGGACGACATCGGCTGTATCCCACAACTGATTTATTGTAGAAGCTTACGAGAAAAAATTATAACTAATTTGGTAATGCGAAATCTCGAGAATGTTTCTAGTACATAAACCTACGCAAGAGGGCGAATCGACAGTATGAGTAAAAATAACGAAATGGAAATTTAAAAAAAAAATATAAAAAGTAGGGCAAACAGTACCAAATTAGATGGCTAGTAAAGCTAAATAGTCTTGATCAAGATATTTTAATGTAGTTGCATTGCTGGGGGCACTGGGAGCGCATATACGTATCTTGAGGAGAGTCATTGTAGGTAACACTTTATTTATCGGATAAGTCAATTTTGATTAGATTTAGCCTTTGTGATGTTAAGTTCGCAAAGACTGTAAGACTATATTTTAGACGAATAATCATCTTGATTTTCAGGAAAAACGTTTGAGTGGAACATTATAGTACTGACAATGTATACGAGAACCCATTAAATAGTGAAAACCCTATATTTTCTTTTTAGTCTTGACTTATAGCCATAAATAACTCAAACAGAGTAAATATTGTAAACCATGAAAAACAGAACAAGCCTTGGAAACAAAGGGATTAAAATATAGCAGTGTCAAACTTATTGTGTTTGCAAATAAACATCTACCATGATCAATCTGACGCGTTACATTAGCATGCATTGCTCATGGCGAAGCTTACGTGACCTCGACAGGAACCTGCACTAGGTCGTAAGCAGTTATCACAGTTATAACCCGGTCAGTTTGCAGAGTTTAGCATAGATGGGGCTGAGAGCATTAGTACTCATTAAAACTTATCGTGTTTGTAATGTCTTATTTTAAGTGAGAGGCTTATAACATGCTAAAAACATATTTTCAATATTTTTTATATGAGGCAGTCGCCATAACGAATGCTCTGTGCAATATACAAATTCTGATTATTCACCCAAGGTATTTCTTCCGATAAGCAATTGCTAACATGAAATCTATATCAAGTAGGGTGAGGCAAGGCTTTCTTACTCGTAGGACTTGCAGAACAATGAACGTGGATAACAACCAATGTCCTGAGCATTAGACAGACTTCTTGATATTTCACTTCACTACAGTTTCACTACAATTTCACCTAGCTTTTACAAATCACGTACAACAGGACCAGTTATCCACCACTAAAGTTTTACGGACCGACGAACCGCCTTTGCTAAACCAGGAGACATAAATAGGTATACACCCATCACTGGTTTCAAAGTAATCAGGATGTAAGAAATAGGTAACCAGCATAAGAGGAGCGTGAACGTTTGCTATGGCGTCCTAGAAGGTTGCATTATTAGGGCTGGAGCCTAGAGCTAACATGTGGTTCCAGCATGACGGTTGCCAAGCTAATTCTTCCTGTATATCTGGAGCAAAACTTTTTTGAATGGATAGATAATTAGAAGCAGTTTGACTCTGTGCCCAGCCATATCCCTCGATCTCACAGAACTTGACTTTTATTTATGGTGAACGGTCAAACTTTACGTTCTTTTACAAAACCACTAACTAAGCTAAATAAGAAAGAAGAGGTCATAGTCCCGCTCGGAAAATTTTAAGAGCGGAAATAGAAGCATTTGTACTTGTACAGAGTGGTCTGCTTTTTACAAGAATCGATATTATGAACTGTTATAAAAATTTTATATTACGGTTTATAAATACAGTTTTTCTATTTTGTGTTCTTAATGAAGCCATTTCGCAATTGCTTTTCGTAGAAGGAGCTTGTTGTCAGGCTGATGTATACCGGTACATTCCAACTTACAGATTACAGGTAAATACTTCCTTTAGGAAGTAGTACTCGTTAAGGCAACTAGGTGGCTTTGTCATAGTGTCAGTTCATTGCTGACAGATGGCAATGATATCTATCTACCGCAGACACTAAATGCATTATAGTACCCGCAATATACCGCCATTTTATGGCAAAATGGCGGCCGGAAATTTAAATTTTTGTAATGGAAATGGGAGAGGGAACCAAATTATCAAACCTAATTTTAAAGGTTAGATAACCGCCATATATATAAATATATGATGCAGTGTTGTTTGACTTTTTCCTAGGTATTGGCAGCGTCGTGCTTGGTGCATTAGAGCCTGAGATCTGACAGTTCTCTAATCTTTGAGGTTATGTTTGATTGGTTGAGTTCCCTTTCCCATCTCTCGGCACTATTGTGCCCTCTAAAATGGCCGTCTATGGCGGTACTGTAAGTAATAATTCAGGGTGTCTCTAAATTCGATGTCATAATTTCCAGTGCGTATTCCTGACGTGAAATCATGACGAAAAGTCTATATAAACATGTGTCCGAAAATGCTTCATTTTTGATATACAGAGTGTTGAAGTTAAAAATAAGATGTCGATTTCGTTTATTTTTTACAGAACGGTTTTTTGAATGTTTACGAATTTTGGGAGAATGTTATAATAGATCACGGCTAATAATCTGGCATAAAACATTTTTTCATATCTGTAACAGAGGCGGCGTAGGGGGGAAGGGGCAGAAGGGTTTTCTCTTTAAAAAAAAGTTGTGTGTGAGATGTCAAAAAGCTCGTCACTATTTTCAGAAAGTGCAACAAATAAGGTACAAAAAAGGACCTCTTATTGCATTTCGCTAGAACAAACGCTTTCGAAAAAATCGACAAAACCTGAATTCCTACAGGTTGGCGTAAATAGACCAAAAATTAACTTTTTTTATTTTCCAAAGAAATTAACGTTTATATGGTAACAATTTTTTGGAATTAATTAAACTATATCATGATAAATGGTCAGACACAATTGTTTTGCGTTAAACACTTTAATGAAACTTAAAAATACATGCGGTCACATACATGAGTAGAACGACGTACATGTTCTGATGTTCTTAACGTAATATTAATGACATATATATGTAATGACGTAGTAGCAGGAACCGACGCTACTGCCATCTAGCGGTTCTTTCACGACCCAAACAGGGCGCGAATTCAAACACTTGAATATGCGAATGTCTAAATACACAGGGGAACTGTCCAACAATGATTGCCACCATATCTAAACAGTGGCGGTAATTTGGAGGGGGCAAGAAGTCTTTTTTATAAAAATATTGTTTTCACATTTTTTAAACCGTTTCAATAGTTATTAAGACCAGTAAAATATAAAAAAGAAAAATTAAATGAATTAATTAATTAAATTAAACTAATTATTTTTTAAAGCTAGATATGCAACTTGCATTTGGCGTTATTAAAAATCTTTAAAAAATGCAATTTCTTAATTTTACAACAATGGCTTGTCTTAGCAGTATAAAAAGTAAATTTTTCTTCTTTTAATATATTAACTGATCTTCATAATTTTTGAAACAATTTAAGAATATGGAAACAATCTTTTTATAAAAATACTTCTTGCTCCCCCTCCCCAAATTGCCGTCACTGTTTAGATATGGAGGTATCCTTATGTCTGATCATTTGCAATGATATAGTTCAATTAATTTCAAAAAGTTGTTGCCATATAAACGTTAATTTCTTTGGAAAATAAAAAAAAAATAATTTTTGGTCTATTTGCGCCAAGCTGTAGGATTCATATTTTCTCGATTTTCTCGAAAACAGTTTGTTCTAGCGAAATGCAATAAGAGATCCTTTTTTGTACCTTATTTGTTGCTCTTTCTGAAAATAGCAACGAGCTTTTTGACATTTCACATACAACTTTTTTTCAAAGAGAAAATCCCTCTGCCCCTCCCCCTACGCCGCCTATGTTAAAGATATGAAAAAATCTTTTATGMCGGATTGTTAGCCGTGATCTATTATAACATTCTGCCAAAATTAGTAGTTTCAAAGAAACCGTTCTTTAAAAAATAAAAAAAAATCGTAAATATTTGTTTAACTTCAACACTCTGTATATCAAAAATAAAGCATTTTCGGACACATGTTTATATAGACTTTTCGTCATAAATTCACGTCAGGAACACGCAATAGAAATTATAACATCGAATTTAGAGACACCCTGTATATTTAATTTCGATATTACCCGTGAATTGAGCTGAATAAGATAAAGCTGATCAAAACGGACTGATCTAATAAAATATTATAATGACTTTTTTCAAGATACATATGTATGTGCCCCCACCCACTGCATTCGTGCAATTACATTAAAATACTACTATATCAATCCGATTTTAGTACTTTTAATCTAAATTTGCACATGAAAACATGAACTTAATCTATTTTGAAATGCTAATAGACTCATCATTAAACCGAAAAGAGTTTAATAATGAAGCATATTAATGAACTGTTTCAGTAACCATTAGCTTATTCCGTGTGTGACATCACACGTCCCGCCATATGTCGAGCTTTCAGTCAACTAAATTTGTTACCGACCTACGCAAAGTTGTTTAGGTCAAAATCAAATTTTCAGTATGCGGGATTTTAGAAATCAGTAAGACATATTGTCACACTCGTGCCTTTACTGTTAGTGGTGTTGCAACGAGCAAATAGCTATACATATATATTATGATAGTCCTGTACTATTGCATTTGATTTTTTTTCATTCTTTTCGCTTGCTCATAAATATTTCACTTACCATTTAGCATTAAAAGATAATCACAACATTTATTTAAATTTATTTTTAACGCACTAACATTAGTTATATATTGTGTAACAAAAGAAGCAATTTGGTAGGTATATCATCAGGGCCGGAAGCATTATTGTTTGGTAAGTGATGTTTTAATCAATTTTCTGATTTCAGTAGGGTTTGCTAATAATTTTGAAAGGTCGTAGTAATCTATGTCCTGTGTTGTTTGTATTATGGGTGCAATCATGTCATCCATGTTTTGTTCAATGTTAGTAGTGCGTCATTGCTTTTTTGTATAATAATTACCCACAATATTTGCTTTTGCTTTGTCATGTAGTCTTGTGCCCGTTTTGTTGTAGCGTCAGAATGATTTGGGAATGTCTCTAAGAATTTGGCCAGTTTCCAAAGCTCTTGTCTGTTGTCATTTGCTTTTGTCAATTTTTTTGTCAAATTCTAATTATAGTGTAGGGATAGCATTTCTTTTACTTGTCTTGTTTGTAATTTTAGTAGTGTTTTTGTTTGAGGGTGCCTATTTTATTGCCATTTTTACGTGCTATTAAATGACCTGCTTTGTTGTGTATTAGTGTTGAAGTTTGTCCGTCTTTGTCTTTTGTTTTTTTGTGTATATGTTGTGTTATTTTTTGTACTCAAAACCTGATTACTAATCGTACAGTATAAGAAATAAAAACCTAAATCTCATTTTGACAATTGGATGTGGAAGTACTGATTCAATTTGCAGCGTTTTTTTTCAATGGTATGTATAGTTGATTTTTATTAGATTGTCTAAGTTTTCTCCAAATTTTGCCAAATTTATTTGTCCAAATGTTTTTCTAGTCATTACCTCGGGTTCGTCGTCTGTTCTGTTTGCTTTTATTTTTAATTTGATAAGGTTATGGTCCGATGAAATGACCTAATTAGGCTTTTTAAGATTACGTCATCCAATATGGCGTCCAGGGGGCACAAAGCGCACGCCTGGGACGCGCCTGCGAAACCCTGGAAACGGACGCGTGGCTGATAGAGTTGGGTCCTTCATAACCAACTCGTTCAAATTGAATGACTCACAGCTAATGAATCAGCGTCGTTCGTGGGTCGTACATGGTTAACGGCTGACGACAGGACACGACGAGAACACAGCATGACAGCATATTTATATGCTGTGGCGGGACAGGAGACACCGCTGTCACTTTCAATTCACGATCCATATGTCTTTAAGCAGGTCTAAACAACTCGGCAACTCGTTCTCAGTAATGATTCTTGAACGACTTGAATGATCCGAATCTACGCGATTGATTGAACGATTTGAATTGAATCGAATGTCCCAGCTCTAGTGACTGACGTTGGCAGTCGCTCCGAAAGTCACGTGTTCTAAAAAGCCTAATATGGCCATTGAGGTTATGTTCATAACTTTGTTCGGTATATGATGGAGCTGTTTTAATTATTAAGACTATAAAAAATAAGTATAAGGGAGTTAATATTGCAATTTCGTCCAGATAGTTCAAAACTAAAATTTGTATCGAACCGAACAGACAAATAGGCACGAATGCGAATTAATAAAACATGTTAAAAAGCAGATTCTCTTACATAGATAGATTTAAAAAAAACAATAAATAAATATGTAAAAAGAATTAAACTTCTCCTAGCTTCAAATTCTATATAGCATCGCCTAATTCACAATGCATAATACAAGTTCATCGTGTTTACAAAACACTTCCTCCACTTGCTGTAGGCTTCTTTGTGGCGATGCGAGTTCCTTCGAGATTACTAGCGTAGGAGGCAATCACGCCCGGCATGAACTAAATCATGCGTTGGTGTGGCATTAACAAATTAGTCGAATTAATGTTCCTCAGTCACTTGAACAGGAGCCCTTTTGTAATTAGGTCGCGTTTGGGGGATGCGGAGCAAACTTGAAGAAGGTATGTGCATTGTCTAACAAGCACACGTGCGCGTGCAGGTTATGGTTATTAGCATTGCGAATGTATAGGTGAATCCTTTTAGAAGCTCTTTGATTAATTTACAACAAAACATAATTATACGAGCTAAGCAGGGTGTTTACGTCAACAGTCTGCAAAAGACAATCTTTTAATTTCAAATCCTACAATAAATGGGAAAATTCATGGGCGTACCGAAGGGGGGCAAGGGGGGGCAGGTGCCCCCCTGGGCCTGGGTTGCCAACTCTGGACCCTTCCAATTTCCCACACATTTAGCTGGTTTATAGGCAAGTGTATTTCACAATTTTCATACAGAACTCATATTTGACCCTTGCAAATGACTTTATCTAATAAGTCGTTAAACGGTTTCCAAGTTTAATCGATGCCATGTGCGTTTTGAAGCTGTAACTGCAACATTCTTGTTGTTACGAATCGTTGTCTTAGGGCGGATATAGCTTTAGAAGACTACCTCGGTCAGGATGAGTAAAACTAACTACTGTTATATGGAATCCCATCAGAATCTGTCATATATTCGGTGATAACTCCAACTTTTGTATCAAATTTCTAAATTCACATTACATTTTAACAATTAATACAAAAAAAAACAAAAAAGAAACTAAAAATCCATCCGAACTCACGTTTATGACAATCAATTTATTTAATATAAGTTTTAGCAATCCAGTAAAACATTATCAGCAAGAATTAAAACCAGGTGTGTTGTTAAAAATGCAATTAAATATATTTCAGTTTATTTAAATGAAGCTTAATTTGTTAAAATATTAAGTAGTCGGTTAATTTTTTAGAGCAATGCACTGGCGATCTAAGAAGGTTGGCTTGACGCATCATGCTGAGGTATTTGTCATTCTGAGTTTTAATAATGTTAGTTATCCATCCAGTCTCTTTCCTTGGGGCGTAAAAAATACTACGATTGTATCTCTAGCACCTATACATATAAACTCCCAGCTTAAATTTCTAAAGCTTTTGGGGTGAGAAGTTGAAACTGTACTAAAAGCTCATCGGTTAATGCAATAGTCTTTGATATGTGCTAATTCTTAATCAAAAATCGTACTCCTATTAGTAGAACTTTTAAGGTGAAATTTATATTCCTTTGGTACCTACTTCGTATGATATTATTATTCATTATGTGGATCACGGATCTTCATTCTCCCAAATAAAATGTATCAACTCATTTTTTGTTAAACACGAGAGCGATGCAACTGAATGCGCCCAACCTAACTGAGTTCATCAATAACGAAATTAGTAATAAAGGGGCTTTGTATGATCAGTACGTTCAGTACGTCAGAACGTTCCTGCTTTGCCCCCCCCCCCACCCGCTAGACCAAAAGTTGGGTACGCCCACGGGAAAATTAATTAATTTTTGAGAATAGTGTAGTAGTAGGTACCTAATGGTAGAAAAAAAAAACTAGTCTAGTGTCATGATCTGCCTAAGATCTCGACAATACTTTGTTGTTTTAAATTGAATGATTCCATTTTGAACAGCGCATTGGACAGAGATTATGGAACTAAGTGAAAAATTACCGATATATTATTACCTTATGCTTTTTATTTTTTTTGATATATTATATTATATTATATATATATTATATATAAAAAATTTGATTATCAGTTGATTGGGATGCTTAGTATAACTTTGTTAAATTGAATGAATGAAACAAAAAAGTATAAGTACTGAGATTACAGTCCACTAAATAGTTTACAATAGCTAACTTTTATGAAATCGCCTAATAGTTTAATTTGGACAATTTTTTTGAAAGAATCTCGTAGTGATGGCATAAGAAAAAAAACTGAGCTTTAACTGATGTCTGACCAGATGTTTATTATTTGAAATGGAATGACCCCCCAACTCCAAAAACACATTCGGTAAAATTTATTAAATTAAACAAAAAAAATATTGTGGTAGCACATCTCCACAGTCACCTATTTTTTGAGATATTTCATTGTTAAATAGATACTGTCGCAATGCAGCTTGTATGTAGGTAATAAGCCAGAGCACTACCAACTGGCACTGGTGCACTACCTTGTATTTGGAGTAACTGGCTATCAAAAATAAGAAACACTTATCCACGCCACTGAAAGCGTATCGTGAATTGAATTCCATTATTTCGTATGAAAGTGGATTTTTAACTCCAACCCGTACACTTACAAGATGTACGGAAAATCAAGTTCCATCACTGCCTTTAACTGAAGAAAATCTTTTGATATCGTAAAACATCGGGCAACAGTGACGTAGTTAACAAATCGTTTTCGTTCGGTATATAAAATAGGTATTGGACCAAATGCTGGCTGATAACATTTTTACGTTTGGAACTAATTGTAGGTAGTTTATGAACGAGCTACTAAATCCTTTGTGCGGAGCAGTACAAGAAAGAATAGGATGTAAGCGAACTAATTTGTGGCGACTAAACTGGTTATTAAACAGAAATTTAATGATCTAGATCCGAACTGGAACATTTGCAGTTGTATTCTTTGTTCGTAGTATAAAATGACATTAACTTCGGTGTCTACGAATTGTTCTATTTGAACAAACTTTGATGTACATGTTTTTGGGATAAAATAAGTATCATTAAAAATAATAAACGAGAATCGGACAGTAACAACCCAAGGAAAATGAGATGCATGTAGCACTTACGCTGGTGTATGGTGTACACAAGTACTTATTGGAGTGTCTCAATTAGGTGATCGATTTTCCTCTGCTGCCTTGAATAGTAATAATAGTAGCAAATCATTTAAATATGAACCGCAAATTCTTTATGAAACTGTACTGCTGAGTTCATATGTCCAGTTTTACCTCAGTCAGTGTATTATTAACTACTTAAGGAGCTAAAAAACGCATACTTACTTTAATAATTATTAAAGTAGAAAGAAAACCTGAAAACATTCAATACAGCATAAAGAGTATGGAGAGATGGCGATATTTAATAGCGATTATTAGTCCTTACTCAAAAGTAAAGTATGTGTAGGAACTTATTGAATCATTAAATTAAAAAGATGAAAGCTGTTGATAACTGAACATCTTTTCAACAATGTGTATGTTTTCTTAATACTCATATATTTTATGTTACTTTTTTAAAAAGCTAGAGGTGATCGGCAATCTGCATTATAGTGTGTATTGATTTACACCTGTACTTGCAATTCTTTCAGCAAAACATGAAAGGTGTAACCGTAAATTTATTGTCTGATCTGTCAGTTTTGTACGACCCTTAAAAGTTGAATCGTAAATTAAAATAAACGTATGAGAACCTAAAATTTTAAATTTCAGCGCAATTATCTGCCACCATTGTTGCTTTATCAACATTTCGTTTGTACTAACTGAAAAAGAGAATAATGTTTATGGTTTATAACAATAGAGCCGATCTATTATATTCTATAGAGCTGGCTGCGTAGTTGTCCGCTTTTCATGTTACAGCTAACTGAGCGGCCAGTTTAATACAAATAAATAAAGCATCTCTGCAGTCTAATAATAACGATTATAGTATATACACTTTGGGTTCGTTTATTATGCACTGGATGCATTGCTTCCGCATAGTGTACAAGACCATGTTGCACTTGAAGCTATTTGTTGGTCTTTTTCGAAACGGATTTGATGAGAGAACAGAAGCTCATGTAAAAGTTATAATTTAAAACTACTCTCAACAACAGTTGAATTTATCAAATCGGTCGTTTTTAGGTAAACCGATACGCACTGTTATAGTACGCTCGCTAAAATGGAGAAACACTAAAAACAGTACAAAAAACACAACTGTCAAAATGACTTTTACGTTTTTATTTCTTATACTATACGATTAGTAATCAGGTTACAAGCATCTTTTCTCTCTATACATTTTTTCTCAGACAAACAGTCCTCGTGATATTAGCAAAAATATATAAATTTTAAAATCTGTTTTTTCCAAATAGCTCAAAAATTATTAACTTAACAAAAAAATTACAAGAGCGCTTTCTGATTAGAAATTTGATTTTCTATATAATACCAAAATTTAAAAAAAATCGTACGAGCAGGGTCCAAAATAGGTGTTTTGGAAATATTTCGAAAATGTCAAAATTTTGGATAAATTTCTTAACAGTTTGCTGCACTGAATATTTATAAGAGCAAATAATACTCGCAGTTATACTACTAATCACATACTAAAACGAAAAAAAAATTGCAAAAAGGGTAGTAACCCCCTAAGGGGAAGGAAGGGGTCCCGATACCCTACTTACCCCACAAACAATAGGTCGCTTTGGGTAGTTGAGATATATTTATTCTTGCTAAATTTCAAGTTCATATATTAAGTCTTTCGAAAGTTATCGTGTCCACAAACAAAACCACAGACACACACACACCGACGCACAGGCAACAAAATTTTTTTTGCTCAAATTATGTTGTTTTGCTTTTTCCACCATTTTAAAGCGAATGAGCAAATAAAAATTTTTTTCGCGATACAATACTTCCCATCCATTGGATGTGGAAGTAATATATAAAACGAGTCGCTTGTATCTGAAGTGCTAAGGTGCAAGAAGAATTCAGTTTGCGGAGATCGCATGAGACTGACAAGATACATCTTTGAATGCAAATATTTAGACGCTTAATGCTACTTGTACTTCCACATCCAACGGATGGGAAGTATTGTATCGCGAGAAAAAAATTTTTATTGCTTCATTCGCTTTAAAATGGTCGAAAACGCAAAAAACTAAATTAGAGAAAAAAAATTTCTTGTGTGTCTGTGGTTTTGTTTGTGGATACGATAACTTTCGAAAGACTTAATATATGAACTTGAAATTTGGCAAACTTATAAATCTCAGCTACCCAAAGCCACCTATTGTTTGTGGGGTAAGTATGGTATCGGGAAAGGGGAGAAATTGGGAGGTAACTACCCTTTTTGCAAATTTTTATTTTTTTTTCGTATCAGCATGTGATTAGTAGTATAACTGCGAGTATTATTCGCTGTTATAAATTTTCGGTGCAGCAAACTGTTTAGAAGATATTAGCAAAAAAGCGTCAACTAAAGAAAGCGGGTTTTCCTATATATCTCAGAATATTTTGAATATATTAAAAAAATTAACATACCATTGAATAGGAAATAAAATTTCTCGCCAAAAGTGTCTTAGAAAATTTATTCAAAATTTTACATTTTTGAAGTATTTCCAAATATCTATTTTGAACCCTGCTCGTACAATTTCTTTTAAATTTTGGTATTATATAGAAAATCAAATTTCTGATCAGAAAGCGCTATTGTAATTTTTTTGTTCAGTTTATAATTTTCGAGTTATTTGGAAAAAACCGATTTTACAGTTTATATATTTTTGCTCATATCTTGAGGACTGTTTGTCTTAGAAAAAAATGTGTAGAGAGAAAAAATGCTCAAAACCTGATTACTAATCGTAAAGTATAATAAATAAGAACGTAAATGTCAATATGACAATTGGATGTGGAAGTATTTATTCAATTTGCAGCGGTTTCTTTAAGAAATGCATTAACAATATGAAGTCTTGCAAGTTTACTGCAGTCTGAGAAATATGAGGTAGAATTTTAACTTTTCTTTGAGCACAATGTTCGATGGTGTTGATTCAGGACGCAATCTTCGACACAGGGTTGCCATCCATTCCGTATTTGCCGGGACAATAATGTACTTGCTTTAAACGTCCGATGTCCGGAATTAGATACACCCGGAATGCGCTTTGTCCCGTGCTTGTTTATAAACGATCACAAATATGCTACAAATGCAGCGGCAAATTTAATGACCTTGATGTTGCAGTACCAGAAATTTATTTGTATTTTGCTAAGTACTCAGCAATGATTGAAAATTAAAAGTCCTTCTGCTGAGAAAGTATCGGTAGAATTTAGAAATCTTTTAGGGTACTCAAAAACTATATGGTTAGCCTTAATGCCACTGTTTGACTGAATTCCAGAATTATTTCAACCGTTGAAATTGAAATTGATTGAAATAACAGTCGCAGAATAAAACAAAAATTTATATTTGAGGTGCAGAATTTTTATGGCAATTTCCTAGCTTATTTAGCATACAAATGATTTTGAAGTTATTGAATGGTTTGGAAGGACTAGTGAAAGAAACAAAAATCCCCATTGATGACAATGTATTATTTGATGAAATAATGCGAGCCAAAAATATTGTTCGGCTGAAATTTTTTTAGCATGGACGAGCAACAAGAATAACGTTGAACAAAAATAGCTTGAAATATTCAGTTACTTCGAACTATACAAAATACAAACAACGTTAGTTGAAGTGTACCTTTGCATTGCTGGATCCAGTGCCAGTGTAGAAAGACATGTGGAGTGCCAAAAATGAAGATAGATGAAAATAGATACCCTTTGTGCATAGCCATTGTAAAAATAAACATAGATACACACATAGATGAAGTTGCTGGCATGCTAAAGTCCAACAAGGGTTTGTTAAGAAATACAGGTTGGAAGCAAAAGACTTGAAGTAAAAACTGATATGTTCTTGTATTTGATTTAGCATCATTTTGTTCCTCGTTCCAGAATCCTGGCAACTTTTCGGGTCGACAAATTTTAAATGATAGTCCAAATTATTCTTTTCATAGCTAAACAAGCTACAAAATTATGCGTACCTACTTTTCTTCTAGTTTGACCTATGTAACACTTGCCACAAGAACAAGTAATTTTGTAAACACCTTCACTCTCTAAATATACTTTATCTTTAGTAGAACAACTAAAATATCGTATTTTCTAAGCATCCTCTTTAATTTTTCCGAAAGGCCTTGTACATAAGGCAAACTCAACTTCAATTTACTTTGTCCTGGCTGAGAATTTATTTGACTTTGATGAGCACTTTTATTAAAAACTGACCAAATATTCTTACTGCTGCAACCATTTCTCACTAGCGCTGAGATGATATATTTCTTTTTCTAAAGAATTTTCGTCTGAAATTCTTTGTGCTCTAACAAATAACCTTCTTATAAGACTATCCTTTTGAGAGGGAGGGTGGTGGGATGTGGCATGTAAATATCTTTCTGTGTGTGTTGGTTTTCTGGAAACCTTGTGTCCTAACTATCCAGTGTTTATTCTGTAAAATTGGACATCCAAGAAAGGTAAATTGCCATTATTTTCTAATTCCATAGTAAATTTTATGTCAGGATTTTGACTGTTTAAATGATTTGGAAACCAACTCTTCTATGCCGTAGGGCCAAAAAACAAAAGTGTCATCTACGTACCTATACCAACATTATCGCTACCTATTCAAAATTTTCCATAAACAAATTGACTACTACAGGACTTAGAGGTGAACCCATTGCACAACCTGATTATTGTTCATAAAAATTATGGTTCCATAAGGTGTTTACAAAATTACTTGTTCTTGTGGTAAGTGTTATATAGGTCAAACTAAAAGAAAAGTAGGTACGCGTTTGAAAGAACACATACGCGCTACTAGGCTGCAACAGATAGATAAATCTTCCGTAGCTGAACACTCATATTTGACTAAACCAGTGGTTCGCAAACCGTGCGCCGCGGCTCCCTGGGGAGCCGTGGCGGTTGTCCAGGGGCGCCGCCAAATGTTGCAAAAATTCATAATTTTACTCCTGTTTTAAATTCAACTAAGACAAGTCTCTAGGGAGATTATATTACTCTAGAACTAACATAAATAAGCCTGCCAGCCGAAACTAGATGACTTTCTACAAAAGTTTTAGAATATAGTCTAGTTTTAGTTGGTTGTTTTGTAGTTTCAAGAACAGAGTCGCACGATTCGGCTATCTTTTAATCTTATTGCCAATATGTAAATTAACCTAAGTAGCAAATCGACAATTCCTAAAACATGAAAGTCCTCGTAAGCAACACTGGGAAAAATACAAATGATTAGAACACGTTAACATCTGGACCTGACAATTTTCTTGGCGTGTTCTAGAATTGGAGCTTCTGACTAGAGCGACTCAACAAGCCACAACCTTTTTAACTTCAAACTCAGATATGACTTGGCACTTTTGTTTTTTTTTCAACATAAATTTCCTTCCTTAGCAGAAAAATATTTCCAGTTATCTTTAGTTATGTTTATGGAATAGCTTTCTGGTGTTTTTAATAAAAATATTTTATTCCTTTGGCATTGTTTATTTTCATCGCACATTATGTTTGGTACATCTTAACAACTAGTTTGATAAATACTCTAAAAATGAGAATATCGACAAGCTTACATGGATTGAAAATCCTTTCAATACCGGTGCTCCACTCGAATTTGAGTTGAGTTATCTTGCGATAACACTTTCAAAACGAAATGACCGAATTTTGGATTTCAGCAAAAGTTGAATGTGCTCTTAAGCGACGATGGATTTTCGACGGTTGCGTTTATAAGGAGCAAGTATAGATCGAAAATAAATGTTGTAATAATGCAGCTTTTTTATGTCTATAATATTATTTGTGGTGTATTTTTGTGTGTTTTATTTAGTTAATGGTCTGTTTGTATTTTAAACTTAGGTTAGCGAGCCGTAGAAAACCCTTAAATTATTCAAGGGTGCCGTGACTAAAAAAAGTTTGGGAATCTCTAGACTAAACACATGATTGACTTTGATAAAACGAAAATTTTACATAGAGAAAAATATTATCACAAACGTCCAATAAAAGAAGCTATAGAAATTTGTAGCAATAATTTAATAGGGATTGTGGAAATTATGAGTTAGGTGACATTTGGAAGGCTACTTTGTAGTTATCTTTTATCCAATAGTTCGTGTATATCTAGTAGGTAGATAGATCCTTTTTCGTCGTCAGGTTCTTTTTTATCGGGTTGGCACGTTGTTTCTGTGACGTCTCGCTTCCTTGGTGATTTGTTTATTTAATTTCAAAATTTTGTTTGAACTTGTGTCAGGCAAATTTTGAGTTCTTCGTCTTTGACAAAGATTACAGGTGTAATCGAAACGTCAGACTTATAACTTTTTGTTATTTTGTCATTCACCCTCGTTTATTAGTTGTACCTTAGTGAATTAATTAAATGGATTTTATTTAAGCAAACGTAAAGACAGAAATCTATGCATTGCGGATGCATATACATAACTAAAATGGGATATTTCTAGCTCTGCTAGTTTAACTTGAAAAAAGTCTTATATGGTTTAACCTTAAGGCTTTCTTAATAATTTAATTTTCATTGTGCTATCTAATAAATGACCTTTCCTTGTGATTCTGAAACCTGTAACATTCTTAGGAAGGTATTCAATACCTGTATGTATGTAACATATTATTTGAGGAATTCACATTTACAGAGTTATGCGTAACCTTTCAGACACACCACGCTTATAACCAATACTTCGGAGCTATATATAGAATCTCTTGTATATGTTCTACGCAATAAAATACATTTTAATCATCCGACAAATAAAACCTCGCTGATCCTTGCCCTTTAGGATTCACAAGACTGCAGGAAGACATAACGTTGTTATAGCCCGAATCTAATTACTTCCGTAAACTGTTCTTATTCTTACCGCCGCCCATTTAAATCCCGCTATAAAAAGGAGACTTCCCCGCGTCCCAAAATGCGATTACGGTTTTCATCGACCGCACTAAATCAACCACAATAAAAATTTACACCATGTTTAAAGTCGGCTTTCGCTTTCATTACCCCATTTTGACATCATCAGGCACCATTCGGCCATATGTGCCGTCCTGAAACGTGTCTCTGAATTTCAGGCGCCCAGGTGCGACTGGACCTTGATCGGCGTCCATCGAGGTAAGTCGGCGTCGGCCGAAGGAAGGGTTTCCTCCCCTAAAACGGCAGAAGGCTCGGCGTCAGTGTCGTTTCGGTTATGTTGCGGGGTGTGCTGCCCTGCGTTACATCCGTGCGTCAATTCTGAACAGCGGCGCGCGATATATACGAACTGAACTGGAAAGTGCTCGGTGGTGCAAGATGTGCAGGGGTGTTTGTGGAATGGCGAACCTACTCGTGATGATTGTTTTGCTTGTTTGGAGTGCTGCTGGCCAGACTACTTCTGCGGATGAGGATGAATCAGGTGAGCAAAATTTAATACTTTACAGGCGAGATGTTAGTCACGGCGAACAGTTGCTGAAATGTTATTTATTAATTAAATAAAATAACGCGTTCAGTGGGGGCAGTGGTTGGGTAGAGAAACGGTTTATAAAGTAAAACATAACCAATTAATTTAAAAATTGGTACCGAAGTACAGACATATATCTTCCATAACAAATTGAACTGATCCCGATTTCAGGCCCAGAAATTAATATAAACATTAACACTATTGCAGAAGATATTAATACTATGATAAAAGTAGATCTATTAAAATCGAAATATATTAATATTTTTACAAATTTTCTGAATCAGAAAAGAAAAAATTATGTCTAAACAACGAAAATTGCATCGATGACAAGAATTGAATTGAATGCCTGTGGCATTTTTATGTTGCAGAGGCTTTTAAAATTCTGGATGATACAAATAATTATTCGTCATTATCCCAAATAACAAATTAGGTCTCTCTTGGATTGGAGAGCAATTAATGAAGCAGAATGCTAAAAACTTATAACATTGCAACGGTGTACTCCCAAAATATTATATTTTGAGAAAAACGCAGAAGGCAGCAGTATCGTTCCCACATGTTGTAAGTTGCATGGGAGCACCGAACTATAAGTTAGACAAATATATTCATTCTCAATTCATTCTCAAAACAGTCACACAATAGATCCTGAGATGTCGTATCTCTGATGGGCAACCCTACTAACCAAGACCTTGCAAACATTGTGATGAATAAATTGTTCAAATGTACCATAAAAGACCTACCCTAAGAGATTACTCTTGCCAAAAAAATATATAGATGATACATTACAAATATTTGCGGACTTTTAGTGGATTTGACAAAAATATTAATTTTAGTATATATTGGATATGGCATTGATGAGAGATGGCGGATAATTGTTAACTAATTGGTTCAAAGACGCCTCTGTTTTCAATAGATCTATTAATTATAATTCTCAACAGCTTGGATCCAACAAATCTCTGCAGTCAATGGTTTAATTGATAAAATATACAAATTAAGCCACAAAAAAATTCGAGTCGAATTCTGTTAAATTATTGATATAAATCGGTTATTCCATACTCTTGACTAATCGTGTATGTTAGGATACGGCTGCATACCATTTAGAATAACAAGATAAATATTCACTTTTGTATTTGAGTTGCTTTTTTACTAAATTTGCTAGCTGTAGGGAGCAATTCTATTTATTTGTATATTTTCTGAAACTTATAATCTTGATTTTTCTATTTTCTTAATTGATATTATGTATACTGTAACAGATCTGGGGAAGAACCGTGTTTACCTATAGGTACTATGTGCATAATAAGGATTAGTTCAATCTACTATAAATTCACAAATTGTTTTGTACAGAGATCAAACCAAACAATTTTTAGTATATCAGCTGTTCGCTTTACTTTAAAAAATTCTATTGAAATTTTTTGACATTCAGAAGGAACTATGAATCCAAATTTGCGTAATTATACTCTACATCTATAGGCAATGGAGGTATCAAATACAGTAGCTGAAATGTTATTTCAAAGCTGATATATACGATACGGTGTATTACACTACTGGGGAAGATAATCCCATACAACTAATAATACTATAAATTTAGTAAGCCATTAAAAGTTGAAGTACATGAGCTACTACCTGTTATTAGATGGCTGCGAAGGAGCAAGTCATGGATGCTGGTTAATCATTTGGATCTTTTCTTAGCTCAGCGTAAGCGAAATATTAGGGAAGTTGATTGCTTCCCTTGAATTTATAGATAATAATTGTCTTTTTTGAGGGACAACTTCAACATGCTATAATTACTACTTCTTGTCCGATGCCATCTGAAGCAGTCATCAATTTCATTTCGGTCATGACACTATAAGAGGCTTTTGTGAAATAAATTACAATAATGGTATACTTGCGATGATATATTACAGCAACAACTGCATGATATTACAGAAAATTAATGTCCATAACTACTTTTATGACTTTTACGTTATGATTTTATCAATATTTCAGTCCGCACCTTATCGGTTAGTGTTTTTGTGTCACATAACCCTCTATATTGTGCAAAAGAAGTTGAGTTTCGAATTCCAGTAGTTTTGTACCTACCAGTTTATTCCTTCCGCAGCTTACAGTATCTTTTATTATGTTATTTATATATACGAGTATTATTATAAATTATTATCCTCTACTTTCTGTTACGAAAGCAAAGCACGGCATCTCTTTTGTTCTTTTTTATGTGACCCAGTTATCGCGTTTTAACAAATTTTAGTTGAATAATAATTATAATGGGCAATATTTAGAAGGCATTTGAACGGATGAAATGAAATGTTTAATGAAACCTAAACTTGTTTATTTATGTAATTTAATATAAATCCTTTGTTACAATTCAATTCTGTCTTAATTTAATAATGAAGTAAAAACACCACAAAAAATGCCACGCACACACATTACCTACTAAATAAAATATCTGTACGAACTATGCGCCGAAAAATTCTTGTTTTTAGTGATAACTACTAGAAGCTTTATGTTAGATAAAGCAGTGTGCCTACCTTCAACAACTATTTGTTTATTAAGCACACGATCGGATAGCGTGATACTCGTAATAAAACTGTACCAATATGGCTATTGTTTTGTTCTGCTCCTACATTATTAGGTATTCAGAAAAGAAGCAGAAAATACACTTAATTATTATTTATTAAAAAACGGTATGCATATGGAAAAAATAATTTAATTCACAAAAAAATTGCAGTAACATATTTCTTGATCCTCTAAAGCTGTAGAACCAAAAGTCTTTCGCTTTTACGTCTTTAATGCGTAATTAATATCATTATTACAACAGTAAAATTGATCAAACCAAAGTAACGTACGGTTAATAAAATAAGAAACACATCACCCAATATACGAACAAAATTATTTATAAGAGTGACTTCGGCATCCGAGAGCGGCCTGTTAAATGTGCAAATACCTTCCTGTTTGAATAGCTCTGTAAACTCTAACTTACGAACACAGGGAAACTGCACTTTTTTGGCTTATAAAAGATACACGCTGAAGCTGCTAAAATTAAGCTTTAGTATTTATAAAATTATAATGTATTTTGTTATAAAGAGTAAATACTTTATTTAGCGTCACGTTCTGAAAATATTTACAGCCAAGGAAGCCCAACGTTTCCTTAGAAGTCGGGCGGCTTTAGTAGATAAGGTGACGATATAGAGAAGCCTTTCATTGCCGTTCATAGCGTTACAATATCCTAGAGTTTATAAATTTCTAAAAGACATTTAGCAAGTGCTTCCTTCTAAAACCCCAGACGGTTCACTTGCATAATAATTAACATTAAGAACTAATTATTGATTCTTTACTGCTAGGTACTGCTTTTGGCCAGTTAGAAAGATTTTTATCAGCGGAATGCAAGGAAATAAAATTAGCTTGATAATTTACATTGCTCATATCTGATAAAACGGTTTGCTTCTAAATATAATAGCATTCATGCCAGATTTAGATCATCAATAGTTTAGAGGGCTTCTTTCTACGTATACGAGGCAGTGGTTAACCCTGAATTGTCTACTTAATCAAATTGGTAGTGAATATTTTATACGTAATTATATCTTTATGTAACTTTATGTCTATTGCAGCTCTTGATTGTTTGAAACCCAAGCTTAGTATCTCAGAATTACTCAAATACTATTCATATTATGAAAAATGGACTACACGTAGAGCAAACAGTTGTTATATTGCCATTTGCTATTCTGTTTAAACAAATATGCATAGCAGTCTCTGATACCATAATCAGGGCTAAACTAATAAAATTTGATATTTTTTTTGTTATTTGATAGATAAAAAATTGTTTAAATAATACTGATTTTACGACAATAAAACAGTTTTATTCTGTAAGTTCTTCGGTGCTGGTATCCAAGTATAATATTCCAATAAAGCTATCCGTAACTAGGGTGCATAAATGTATTTCTTATTATTAACCTTTATTTATAGGTAGTTTTATCGTTTTATACTAGTAGGTTCTTAGATCCTCGCAAACAAAAGATGATACATCCGGATGTAGGCAAGTAGGTAGAAAGCAAACCCAGTAAATTGCTATAGATATCTCTAAGGTCAGTATAAGAAACATAATACCCATCCTTATATTTAGTTTGCCCGATATTCACACAATACTTTTTGCGATCGGTGTTTTTTATCGTACATATGGACTTCTTCTGCATCACTTTTATTAAGTTGAAGGTTGTCACGCTCTGAAACATTTGTTTTAAAAGCGGTGCACTGTTTTTGCTATACATTTTAATGCAGATGCAGAAGATTGCCCGGGTTTTAAATTTTACTATAAAAAATGTAAAGTAGACGGTCTGCTCTTAATACATATCCAGTATAAGATGCGATATTGATATTTATATATTATTATGTCAATGTTTTTCAGCCAAAGCTATGTAGATTAATCACTATAAAGTCGCGACAATTAGTCGTATGATTTAGCAATAGAATATATTTAATGTGCGAAAAATTGTTTTACCGCTTGATTTTGGCTAGGAAGCTATTATTGCATATATATTTTACTATTTTTGGTCGTTCCAGATTTATCTGGAAAAGTTTTACGCTGTGCTGCTTTCGCTTTTGCTTTTTTTGTTCTAATTTGTTGAAAACAACAGCGTATCTTTTGGTGTCAGGGGTTGTTACAGGCTCTTCTAGTTTAAAAAATACTTAACACTTTACTTAACAATGCAGGTTGTGGTGCACAAAACTGAGATGTCTCATGAAACACATTATGCTAGCTACGGTGCAGACAACATAGTATGTTCACTTTAAAGTGTTTAGAAAAATAAGGTCCCCATGTTAACCACACTTCCTTGTTTATTGTTTGCTGTTATTTCTATTAAGATCCGCAAGTAACGGATTGCCGATTAGGTTGGTTGTTGCAGCATAATTTCCTATTATAAACAAGGATTTATTTTCAGTATTTATAGATACACCGAATCACTGACTACCAAATTTGTGGGAATGGGAAAGCTTAGTAATATCTTTGTAATGGTATTATTTTAGTACCTAATTATGGGAGAACGCGCAGCTGCAGCACTCGTCAAGAATTTACCATCGTACTCTTTGAAAATGAAACAACTTACGAAGTCGATCCCGGAAAAAGTAGATAATGCTCTTCACCTTAGAATGGGACTATTACGAGACAGCAACGTTCGTTCCGCTAATAGTATGGTACTACACTCGGTTACTAAATTAATGCAACGTCTGTCTTTGAACATGGGGCTAAAACGTTATTATAAACTCAACAAAAACTGTCTAATTTTTGTATACTAGCGCTTATCTACAAGACCGTTAGTAATGTTGTCTTTATGTCACTGTAGACAATTTAAATCTACTTATGGCTTAATGAATTCTGCAACCGCCTGTACGTAACTCTCCTAAATAGTTTCATTTACAAAGTGAACGTCTGTACATATCAATCTACAAGTTGTCCAGGTCGCCCAAATTTAGAAGTTATCAGTATAGCTATCAGTAAAATAACTACGATGCTCACATAACTTAGGATAAATCAAATAATCTTCAAATTATTAAAATGGAGTTTACATTTATATCTGGCCCAATAAAATGGCAAAGTTTCGCGCCTGCTAAATGTACATCTTGGATTAATTATGTACATTAGCCGAAATGTCCTACACCGGCCTTTCATATGCATTGGCGCGTTGTATGGGCATAATCTCGAAGGGCAGAAGCAGAGCGGACCCAATTTACTGGATTATAAATATTGGGCACGGCAGTCAGAAGTTTCATTAAAAATATGCTACGGTGCTATCCTTCGGAATTCGAGCTTTCTAGTACCTGTATAGTACCTCCTTAACGTTACTCCTTGTATTACTTTAAGCAGCATTATATCTCATCTCATGGATTTATTGGAGAAGACAACATCCTTGCTTCACGATGTTCCTAGATGTTGTAACTTTATTTAATGTTTACATCGCCAATCAATCACCAACAACTTTTCTTGTGGAACAGTTTAGACTACATTTCTCTACATGGGAAATTATTCTAGTTCTATAATATAGCAAAGACATCTAAAACGTTCTGAAAAACCAATTCCTTAGATATTCAATTTTCGCGCTCTTGGTGACATCTACCATATTACTTTATGTTTCGGAAAGTAAGTTTACTTTAATTAGTCACTGTGCTAGGCGCAGACCGGGAATAATTCAAAGTTTCCGCGATCATATATCTCGAAGTAGTCTTTAACAAATTGTTTCAAGATAACATCACAAAGGATACGCTTGGCGATCCCCAAACGAGTAGGAGGGTGGAAGTTGGGCAGATTTGATTAATACGAACTAAATGGAGTTCACTTCCAGAAATCCTTCATTGTTGTGTATTAATAATTTTCCTTTTGTGTCGCGTTGAAATATTATTTCGATGAAGACGTAGGCGGGGTAAATTAAATAAAATTTATGAATATTTTAAGAGATGGATGCTTTGCAGAAGCGGCGGCTAATTAAGGAACTTATGCCCTTCCAGTCTCTCACAACAATTTTAATGAATTTGGATACTATTTGGACTTGCTAAAAATTCCGCGTTTTCGCAGTTGGAAGTTTTAATTAACGTCGAAGTGACGGGAACCGCCGGCCAGCCACTTGAAGTTCAAGGGGCCATCACGTAGAATTTTAGCCACGTTCTGACAGTTCGATTTAATAATTTATTCGGAAATTGCCCCCCACGCGAGCGTCTGTGCGTTCGGGTTTCTGCGTGGAATTTCTAAAAATAATCAGCGCCTGCTTGGACAGAATAAAAGTCGAGAGGGGCTAATGTACTACGCAATTATTGTATAGGCACATCAAAGCGGGCTTAATCGGATTTCTTTTGGAACATAATAACGCCGAATTTATTACGGCAATTATGAGGCATAATTTTTCTTATAATAAACGCCGTCTTCTGTTGAACGCCTTTCTTAATTGCTATCGTAAACATTGACCTAAGCAACGTTAATATCTTGTAATTGACGGATGAGTATTTCCAGTAGGAAATACATTTTACTGTCTAGCCATAGTAGTCGCCTTTCGAAAAGATTTATAGCTACATCGCTGTCAGAGACACTCGGGACAATTCATTTCATAGTTTCGTATAGAGTATTTTTGGATATGTATTTATCACATCGTCGGAACTAAGTTTAAAAATGTAGGAATTCCAGTTTCCGGAGAAACATGTGCCGGCAGTTATTTAACTATTTGGAAAACAAACTAATTTGTCAAGACGCAGCAAAGCAGGCATTTATCTCTTCATATGAACCTTAAAATCTAGATTTTATCGTGTTAACGTTTTTAAGTTTCATTTTTTGAGATGAAGTTGTTTTCTATAACACGTGCACGCGCTTGATAGATGCATTTTTCTAGAAACCGAAGCGGGCAGTCCTTATTTTATTCATTAGAGGGCACCCTGAAGACCTTACTTTGAACTACTCCTTTTTTATATAACACTTCTTTAAAGGTTTCTACTAGACAGTCGCTTTCAGTCATACTGACTTTAGTTACTATTTGCTACCGGAATTAGTTCACCATGTAAAAAGAACAGGTATATATCTCGAAATACTAATTATTTTCAAGCAGTTATGCAGATTAAATGTTAAGGTTATAGAACTTATAGCTTAACGTAGTATATATTGAAGGAATTTATTTAATGTTAAAAAGAATGTTTTAATCCAATTAAAGGAGAATTTTATGATTTGTCATCCACCATATGACCATGTCTTGTGGGAAAAAATTTCATCAGAAGAGGGAAATGGGAAAGACCTCGGGAAAGGCGCTAAAAAAGCACTTTGCATTTATAAGAACAAAAAAATTAGGCACAAAAATAACTTTTCTTTAATAAACTTTTTGCTTGTTCTTTCTGAATGCCAGCAACTGCGGAAACATAAAATCGGTTCAAACAACGGCTGTACAAAATAAAAATTATGAATCTTCAATTTCTGTAACTAATTCGCAGGGTTCCGCATAGATGGCAGTGAGCTCCTTTACCCATAATGCATATTCATCAGAGAGCACTCTGAGAACCCATAAAGTACAAACGTCTAAAAACGGATATATTTGTAATGATCCGTATATAGTGCAACTAACCTTAATGTTGGAAGATAAGAGATTTCGTTGTTCTGGTCCTCATTGAGCATATAGGTACTCAAGAGCTGCAACATGCTCTTCTTATTTCCTGGTCGAGCGTCTTCGCTCCTTGTCATTAAAGTTTCTGCAACCTTCGCGAGAAATATGTATCCAGCTTATCGTCGTCGTCGGTAAATTTCGTCCCGGTGAGAAATTTAGTGACACTACGCCAGGCACTCATGAGCACACTATCCAAATGAAGTCTTCCTATTAAATGTCTCTTTCTTCCAACGTTTCCGTCTGAGCAGTTTCAAACCCTTGTAGTATCTCAATAATAAAACTTAAATTTTCCGTATGCATATACAGCCTGCTTAAACAGTCCCTTAAACCTATGTGTCGTAGGCTGTTTAGCGATTTCAGTTACAACAAACCAAATCTTTAGTTCACTATGTTTGCGACCCACAAGTTGCGTTGTCTTACGTATCATTCAAGAGATTTTTCCTCCAAATAAGTAGGCGAGTTAAAAAACATACGGGCGCTCACTTATCTCTAAACTAGGTCGTCTAGACCAATTTTTAGGTGTCGATTGCTTCCCAATGTTTCAGCGTATGTCGCTGACGGCATCTGCAATGGTCACTCCTAATGGTTAGCTGCCAGACTGATGCGGTTCGGGTTCTTGTTGCTCTTCCTATAGTCTATATTGTTAAATGTCTATTTTTGTATCTGCGTTGTTATTAAAATAAAAGGTGTTTTTGTGCGTTTATTAATTTCTTGCTATGTTTAGAATCGCTGTTAATAAGATAAATACTAATATCGAAGCGAATGCGTATGCATGCGATTAATTGTTTTGGCGAGAAATATCAGAGTCGCGAGGAGATGCAAAAGTAGGCAATGAGTATGGATGTGTCATTTTTTGACAGAGAGAAATATTCTTGATTTTGGCTCAGTGAGAGCGAGGTCTTTGGCCATGTTGTGCCTCAGGCAGAGAGAGTAAGGTCTTTGGCCATGTTGTGCCTCAGGCAGAGAGAGTAAGGTCTTTGGCCATGATGTGCCTCAGGCAGTTTGAAACCCCTAGCGCAGAGTGCCCGGTTAACAGCCGTGGTTCCTTCGAGTGGAGGACTTGCATTCCGGGGGGTAATGCAAGATATCTCGAATGACATAGTTCTGGTGGAGAGGGTAGCCTTATTAGGTGCCCCCGATCCGGGCTATTGGAATGCGACCCTATAGGCCTTAGGGTGAGCGTTCGGGGAAGCCTCTACTATTTCAGGTTGACACTAGCTAGTTGTTGAAGAGAGAAAACTAACAAGGTATTCATAACCACCATTGATAAAGATGTAATCTCAGGGATGAAGCCATGGACAGGATAAGAATGAGGCCCTGGGGTGAAAACCCCTCTGTGAGTCTTAACTGTATCTTTTTGAGTTTAACGGATGAGTAACTTATGTTTTGTTTTTGCATCTCCCGCGCATATGTGAAACCGCCTTGTCTGTCCACCGGAGTGACCGCATTGTTATGACCCACGGATGAAGGCGGCGATAATGTAAGTTTTTATTGGATATTCCCGCATTAGTTTTTCTATGTTTTTCATTCAGGTGTGGGGTCAAACAATCGGTTCACAGATTCGGTGAGATGAATTCAAAAAGCTTAAGCACGTTTTATCGCAGCGCAGTGGTTTGACAAATTATAGTTTGTCGTAATTATAATTGGTGGTCAAACAATCGGTTCACTGATTCGATGAGATTAATAATAACGTATTCAACATTTTTAGCACGTTTTGTCGCAGCGCAGTGGTATGACAAGTTATCGTTTGTCGTAATTATAATTAGTGGTTAAGCGGCGGCTAACAGTTTTTGTGCAAAATACGTTTATTCAGCAAAGTTCTTGGCCTTAACAGGATCTCCTTTGTTTCGGCGTGATTATTGGTAGATCATACATGTTTTGCATATTCTTCATGTTCATACAAATATGGGTACCCATCATCAACATCATCAACATCCTCATCATCATCATCATCAACATCATCAACATCATCATCATTTTCCTTCATTTCTTGATGTTTAATAACATCCTATGATAACATCATACAGGCAGTTGCCCGATCGAGTAATTATCAAGCGTTGTTGACCTTTCTGAAATATTGCGATGAGAATCAACCAAGTACATTTCCTATTTCTTATTTAAAGATAAGGTAATGCACATCGAGTAGATGTAGATGCACATCCAGCGATGCTCCGGTTATTTGTGCTTAAAGTGCCCAGTTTATGTGATTTAAATTTGTATTCTGAAGACCTAGAATCGCCAGATTCTGCTCAGGATAGGCAGCTCATATTCCGCAACAAGAAGTTGTTGAGAGGAACCAATATTTCCATAAGATCATAAGATCTCACGAGGAAGCGCCTAGAATTACTAAAACTCTGTAGCTCTGAATTTGGTGCTTGTAACGTATGGACTTAACAAGGTTAAGTCAAAGTAATAGTTAATGGTCGTAAATACTCTGTAAATTCTGTTGACGATGTAGTCAATATACAGAACAGTATTGGTAGCAGTTAATTGGCAACGTTATCCTTTTATTATGTGTGGCGCAGATTTGTTGCTACCGTAAAATGTAATGCTTTTCCAGAAGCTACTGCCGATTGTTAAGTATTAATTTTGCTTTTCTTTAATTTAACAATTAAACAGATTTCAATACAATTTAGTTTAATTAAGTCAGGTTATATTTGTTCTCATTTAGAGTTAATGTATTGTGTATTAGTTTAGCTTATATTTTTTATGAAAGTTGCGCATCTTAATGTAAGATCGCTCTTAGTACATTTTCAAGATTTTATCAATTTAGTTCAAAGGGCAAACTATGATGTTGTTATGGTTGGCGCGAGATGGTTGTTTAATGATGCAGATGTATCTATTTTAGCAATACCTGGTTACAATCTTTGCTATACGCATCGTGTTGAGGGACGAAGTGGCGGCATATAACAAGTCGACTTTTTGTAATTCGTTAATAGAGTTCGATTTCGAGATTGATTCCTTTCTTGATTGTTTTTTTTAGCATCCGCGTAGGGACTGCAAGTTATGCATTCGGCGTATGCTAACGTTAGCCTAACTCCAGCTTGGGCAATTTTGTTGAAACCCTTGATAATATATTTGGTTTTGTTTGCGGTATGTATGATTAATTTGTCTGTCTGGGAGATTTCAACATTAATATACTAAATATTTCTAACCCTGTGTGTGCACATTTGGAGGCGTAAAACTTGGTGCAAGTCTTGGATGAATCGACTATAGTGACTGGTAACTCAAGCTTACTGATTGATCATTTATTCGTATTCCATTTTCTGAATGTTACAAGATACGGTACGAAGAACTGTGACGATATTTCTGGCCAGATTGGTTTAATGTGAATTTAGTTCACCTAAGATTAAAAGTGAGCCCAAATATGTTACTTATGTGTAGATCTTTCAGACGCTTTGATGTCAGTGAGTTTCGAAAAAGTTTGGAATCTATTGAATGGACTGATGTGATACGTGAAACCAATATTGATAAGAAACTTGAAAATTTCAACACCCTAATTATTTCTCTCTGATCGGCATGCCCTGGTGGTAACGTCTAGAGTAACAAAGCCCAATGCAATGTGGTGTTGCCCTGAACTCAAATGTCTCATGAGTAAACGTGGTGCATCCTTACGTAAATACAAACGAAGTAAACTTCCTAAAAATTTTGCTATATACAAGAGGTTGAGGAACTTGACTATGAACTGTTAGGTTAAAAAAGAACGTCGTTACATAAGTTCAGTTGCTTCTAGTTGAGATATACACAGTATTTGGTCGGCTCTGCCCAATTTAAAAAATGGTACTATCAAAGTCAGTTCTAAACTGCCTTCTAATCTGTCTAATAGCAATTCTATTAATGCACATATTTTCCAGTTAAAAAAAATGATATCGTCTCTAATCATAGAATGCAATATTGTGAGAATGCTAGATTCCCATCCCTACAACAATTTTTCTTGAGAATGGTTATTTTAGAAGAAGTACACCACTCACTCTTTAACGCAAAAAAATAATTGTGTCGCAGACATCTCTTTGAAAATATTGCGCTTACGTAGCCCCATTATTGATTTATACCCCCATTATTGATTTATACCTATTACACGTCTTCAATTATTGTTATATGGAAAAAGCTTATTTCTCTACAATGTGGAAGAAAGTCATCGCAATACCTCTACCTAAAAAGTCTAACCCTGAAAACTTTCCGGATTTACGTTCGATTAGCATCTTACCTGCAGCTTAAAAACTGTTTGAATCTCTAGTCTACGAACAGATATCTGACTTTGTCTTTTCTAGGAAAATCATTCTCGATGCTCAGTGCGGATTCAGACGCGGTCGGTCCACTCCTACTGCACTAGTTTCAGTCATCTATGATTTTATTGCAGCGTATGATAAGGTTTACTCAGTGCTTTGGTTTTGCTCGATTTTTCAAAAGCGTTCGATACTATTAATCATGGTCTATTATGCGCCAAACTAAAGTCTTACTGTTTCAGCACTTTGTCGGTACAGTTTATTAGATCTTATTTGAGCGATAGAACCCAAGTGGTAAAATAAATATAGTGTCTCCTCTGAATTGTCAGTTAGATCTGGTGTTTTGCAAGGCTCCATATTAGGACCTCTACTTTTCATAGTATATACATCTGATATAGTGAACTCAGTTCTACATTGTAAAGTAATAACTTACGCCAACTATACACAGTTGTATTTTAGTTTCGATAAGCATGATTTCACAAGGGCTGACAAAATTATGAACAAAGAACTTGAAAAATTAAGAAAATTGTCTGCTGAACATGGCCTTCAATTGAATTTGTCTAAGTCGCAGTTGATGGTCTTTGATTATAAAGGTAGTATAAAATTTCTTATACGGTCTTTTAATATTTATATAGATTGCTCAAGATTAAATTTTGTTGATCATACTTTGATCTCATTATAAACACTCAGATCTGGTTTGAGCTGCATGTAACTAAGTCAATACAAAAATCATTTTAACCTTAAGTTATTTTATGCTTGTAGACATTTTTTTTACCGTTAATTTGAAAAGGCAATTATGTGATTCACTCGTTCTCGTCCTCTTTAATTATTGCAATTTTTTATATTAACCCTGTTTGGATTCGGTTGGCAGAAACAGGATTCAGATTGTTTAGAATGCATGGTGTCGCTTATTTTTTGGCTTGCAACGCCGGGACCAGATATCTCACAGAATTAACTCTTTGAATTGGCTACGCATAAATTACCGCTGGAATTTTCATTTGAGTTGTTTCGTCCATGCTTTGCCAAATCTCCCCATGCAATTGAAAATTTGAGGTCTAAGTTTTTCACTCATGTGATACAGAAATAAAGCTAAATATTTGTTGCCTCGCCATCGCTCTGTTATGTTCATTCGCTGCTTCACATACAACGCTGTAAGGCTGTAAGGCGGTAAGGCTGTAAGGCGGTAAGGCTGTAAGGCTGTAAGGCTCACCCTTCCGAGCGAGTTTAAAAAAATTATTAACAAACTTAAATTTAAACTAAGACAGTCCTTTTCCGATCGTCAGATTGCATGATAACCACGACTTCCTTAGCTCATTCGGACTCAATGAGGTTCGTTGACTGCTATTCAACTAATATTCAACTAATAGGTTGTTTAATATCGCTTTTAAACTTGTGCTCTATTTTGTTTATTATTGATTCTATTTTTTTGCTGTCCTAACTAATATAAATAGTTGAGTTTACTCTAAAGATTAAGTAGAATAGCTTCTGCTAGACTTTGCCTTTATTGATCATGTATTACTCTCAGTATCTGCTCTTGTTTTAATAAAATCTATTTATTATTATCAAATCCATTTATTACATCAGATACCATCGATGAGGACAGTGGCTCAGATGAAGTACTATTGCCTAATTTATCCAAATCAAGTAGGGATACCGAATAATTATGTCGTGAGGACACGACCCTGTTAGGTTGGCCGAATGTTAAATGTCTATTTTTGTATCTGCGTTGTTATTAAAATAAAAGGTGTTTTTGTGCGTTTATTAATTTCTTGCTATGTTTAGAATCGCTGTTAATAAGATAAATACTAATATCGAAGCGAATGCGTATGCATGCGATTAATTGTTTTGGCGAGAAATATCAGAGTCGCGAGGAGATGCAAAAGTAGGCAATGAGTATGGATGTGTCATTTTTTGACAGAGAGAAATATTCTTGATTTTGGCTCAGTGAGAGCGAGGTCTTTGGCCATGTTGTGCCTCAGGCAGAGAGAGTAAGGTCTTTGGCCATGTTGTGCCTCAGGCAGAGAGAGTAAGGTCTTTGGCCATGATGTGCCTCAGGCAGTTTGAAACCCCTAGCGCAGAGTGCCCGGTTAACAGCCGTGGTTCCTTCGAGTGGAGGACTTGCATTCCGGGGGGTAATGCAAGATATCTCGAATGACATAGTTCTGGTGGAGAGGGTAGCCTTATTAGGTGCCCCCGATCCGGGCTATTGGAATGCGACCCTATAGGCCTTAGGGTGAGCGTTCGGGGAAGCCTCTACTATTTCAGGTTGACACTAGCTAGTTGTTGAAGAGAGAAAACTAACAAGGTATTCATAACCACCATTGATAAAGATGTAATCTCAGGGATGAAGCCATGGACAGGATAAGAATGAGGCCCTGGGGTGAAAACCCCTCTGTGAGTCTTAACTGTATCTTTTTGAGTTTAACGGATGAGTAACTTATGTTTTGTTTTTGCATCTCCCGCGCATATGTGAAACCGCCTTGTCTGTCCACCGGAGTGACCGCATTGTTATGACCCACGGATGAAGGCGGCGATAATGTAAGTTTTTATTGGATATTCCCGCATTAGTTTTTCTATGTTTTTCAATATATAATTTAGTCCGTCAGGTCTGTTGCCGATAAGTCAGATTTACTCGACTGATGTGTAGATTATCTCTCTGTTAAGTTGAATGGATGTTGTTCTGTTTCGAAGGCTTCGCGTCTGGTCACACTGTATGACCGAACATGTTTTGCAGCCACTTTCCGCAATTACCAGAATTCATTTCTGAACGGTAATCACCACTTTTTGTTCCCGACTTCAACATTAATAGTCATCCAGATAAGAACCCCTTTTTCCATCCTGCGTGTATGATTATAAGCCTCTGGACCTTTGGACATATTTGCAAATAACCCTTTTGTCGAATCATAAGTCCAGTTTTTTCGACAATGTGTGTCCACTATGCAGGTAAGTTTCGTCCGGATATACAATTGGTGTATCCTGAATTCGGAAATATTCTATTTTCTCCCAATAAGAAATTCGAAGTAGTCTGATGTCGTGCCTTTCGATTAGCACTTTTCGATTATTTTGAGATCTCCTCCACCTGAATCCCATGTCTCGTTCGATCCATGCCAATCCAAATCAGTTCGTATCTTCTGGTTTAGTTGTGCTACTGTCACACGATTTCCTTCGGTCTTGTGAAATTCGTGCACAATATTACCCATATCAGTCTTCTTATATTCGGAAAATCGGTAATCAGTACTGAACTGTGGTTTTCCATTATTTTCCAATGCACACTCCTTCACGAACCATCCTCTAGATAGTTCTGACAGAGATTCCCATAGCAATAAATGTCTTACATTTCACACTTTCAAGAGTATCTGATGCACCGCTTTCATTTTTAAAACAATAAAAACACAGTACACTACTTCCCTCGTTTGACTTCGCAAAGTTTTTTTTCACCGTTCGACATCGTGCACCTCTTTCTGGCGGTTACAAAGGCATTACATCACGACGTGTACCTATCGGGAGTATCTAACTTAAACAAACTGCAATGCGGCCAATAATCCCCACAGAAGGTCGTGGGGGTAGACGGTCTGCATCAGCTAGCCTGCCAATTCCCATCCAATTAATGACGGGGATACAAATAAACCGGAGATGGCACATTCAAGCTGACACGTTTGTCATATTTTAAGTAAAGGAGACGGCTTCCACTAGTGGCTTCCACAATTGGTCTTCACAAGCGTTTGCCGACTCATGATTATGGAAGAGGAGATGAACCATGTGGCAGTTTGAAAGCGTTTGCCTTGGTAACAGAACAAACCTAGGAACGATCGAACGCTGATACCCGACCTTCATCGTTCAGGTGCTTCCCATCCGAGAGACAAAAGACAAAAGACAGTTAAAAATGACCATTGAAGATGCCGTCAGCAACGTAGGACGAAACATTTGAAAGCAATCAAGTCCATGGAGCACGGCAAACGAGCTGGGAAAGTCATTGACACCTAAACAACTAGACCAGTTTTGTTTGTTTTGAAACGGTATGTTCGTTTTCGGTGCATGTATCAATATTTTCTGATCTGGGTAATGTAATTTGTAACGGGAGTGGACCGTTTCATACGTTCTTGTGTAAAAAAATATAGTTTCTTCTGTATGTCATTTGCATAATTCAAACCCAACGACTGTAAATATTTTCAAACACCTTCGATGAATAAAAGGAAAAATCGGTACCTCCGCAGTTACGTTAAGTTTACAAATCCCAAGGCTCACCGCCTCCCGAGCTTTTCCGCGCCGTCTTATTGTTTTCCTTTAATAAAGCTGGCTTTTGTCTCCTCCCTGGAAAATATGTAAACTCCATACATCCTTATCCAATTCTAGAACTCGCTCTGAATATAATACGAACAAACATTGTTAACTTCTATCGCAAGTCGACCGTGGGAAGGGCCCGAACAGCGAAAAGTGCCTTTATAAAAAAAGTGTCGCGATGTGCTGCACTGTTTGGGAGTTTCCTGTTTCCGCTAAGGTTAAACAGCCCTGAGCTGTAAGAATTCCGCCTCGATAAAATCCAAGCGCTTCACGCACGGGGCCTGTCTTTTCGCTGTCGCCTGTAAAGTGATCGAATGCCCGGTTGGTCGATCACGCCGCTCTTTAATACGTATTTTATTAGCTTGTACACAGGATGCTGTCGCTGATTACAGTACTGGGACTATACGATTCACGTCAAAACTGATTAAATGGATTCCATTTGATGGAGTATGTAATTAAATTTTGAAAAATCAGATAAGCGTTGTTTGCTCTGCTCTATGTAGATTATTTTCATGTAAGACATAACGTGCTTTCAGCATATCATGGTACAAGACAAGTCTGATGCTTCAGGGCCGATCAGGTTACCGTTACAGCATTATAGATTCAAATTTTCTTGGCTTCCAGTAGGTACTGAAGTGTTGATTCAGAAATTTGCGTTGTCGCAAGGACAGAGCTCGAGTTAAATATTCTTTAATGCTGTATAGCAGCAAATATGTTAGGATCTCCCATACAGGCTTTGTATGGATTTTTGGAGAATGCTTAGAATAAAAGCATGTCTAAATTAGTGTGTAATTCACCAAATTCCTACAAAATTAAAATTATCTATGAGTTTGTAGTTGAAAACCTTGGACCTAGGGCTTTCTGTACACAAATGTAGACATTCTACTTGTTCAAAAGTACTACTACTAACAGATAATCACATGTTCTCAGCATAAATAATTACCAGAAGGATGAGAAGCGGAATTCATTTAACTCAAATAATCATTCATTTTTACAATACTTCTCCAGGTATTTTTCTCTAAGTCTATGTATCATCATGGACTTTCGAAATAAAGTGACCTACATCGGACGATTTCTTAGGTTCGCAACAGAACTTTCTGGATTCGCTACAAAAATTATAAAAGTAGGTAATGGTATTCAGCACAGAATAGCACTATTACGAGGCAACTATATTTGTTGCATCGGAATGAATGATGTATGACTCTACTAACACTAATTGTTAACGTTTGTGACATTTTAAGGACAAGGATTAACCATTAAGTATGTGAGAGAAAATCGCCCAACTTAAAAAATAAATGAATTCAAAAGCTTGAAAAATTATTTACATGAAGATGGCATCCCTACAGGTTAAATTTCTTGAATTAATCCATACTAGATATGAAGATAATCTCGATGCTGCTAAAGAGTGAAATATGGTTACGCTTTTCAATACTTAGTGAAATCTGTTGCTCAAAAATTACCTTTTATATAGCGTGGACCTAACTGTTTGCGGGAGTCGGTTACTACCGAAAAACTACTGTGGCTACTGCATTTATATCGATACTGCCACCTTTTTATAGGCTCTTTCAACCGTCATTGGTGATCACTGCCCTGAAAGTGAATTTGCTGCCCTACGCAAATCATAAAAAAACTTTTCCTTTGCAATTTGTTGCATCTACAGAGCCAAAGGCTCTCACACTTGCTAGTGATAACCTTTTTTGTAACATTATTGCTAAAGACTCATAGTTATAATGAATGTATTTTTGTGGGTATAGTTTGTGTTTATTATCTACTGGAAACTCTGTGGATATATTCACAGAAATGTTTATGTTTATCTATAGTGGAGTGACCCACATGGTGAAGGAAGATACTGAATTTCATCAAAACCATGCTCTCTCTCTGCTTGAGTTCTTTTCACCACTGATAGTCATCTGCTGTCTAACCTTCAATTACTCACCCACATTGGTAATCAGACCATATGGCCATACGAAGCGAATTTCAGTCTGGCATTCCCGTCTCCCACTCTTCTCAGACTCGAACGTTTTATATTATCGACTATAGCAGGATGAGTAACTTAACCATTATAACATTAACCGAAATAATGTCTTGCCTGGTGTGCTAATACAAACCCAATCCATCTAAACCATGGATCACAGTAAATTGGATGATCTAGAAAAATTAAAAAATATTTGGCAGACATTTAAAAGTAACTAGATAAAAACGACTCCCTCCAACATAAACATGTGTCCTGTCGCTTGGGCTCTTCCCTGAGAACTTCGAAGTCCAGATACGAAATCGGACTCAAAGAGAGGAAGCACCTTTATAAATGGGTGCGTCAGAATGTGTCATATAAGATTACAATCTTTAGAATCAGTTTAGGAGTTCTTACGCTGTCCCTGCACTATTTACCCTGCCCAGTACCCAAAAGGCCTTCTATTTGCATAGACTAAGTGGTTTAGTTGATCATCGGCGATGTCAATTTGTCAGAATCACTAGTTTCTGAAACTTTGGGTAGCTTCTCAGAAAAAACCGCTTCAGAATCAGATATTACTTCTTAAGATTGCACGGCGCCATCTTGATTGGATATCGTCATTTCTATCCAACAGATCCTTTATGGTGGGAGTGGTGACTTCTTCCGAGGTTTCCGGGATATACAGGTACTTGAACACAGTTTCGTATCTTTCTGATGTGGGTGTTGTTGTTGTTGCTGATGATTTGTCCTGGTCACTGCATGTATGTAAAGTATGCAGTGAACATAATCATCTACTATACCTGAATAAATCATCTGCGACTAGTTTCGCCCTGTTGGCGCTCATCGGGCAAGGGTAGAGAGCAATCTGACCATGTCAGATCGTCGCCTATAACCGCGGCGGGTGGACTGGTTCAAGTGAGAATAGGAGGGCAGATGCCCTTAGTGCCATCTAAACGGAACTCTGCAAACTAGGCAGTGATAGCCACTGACTTAGTGCAGGTTCCTAGCGATGGCTTCGGAGAGGCTCTCCGTAAAGCATTGATGAAATAGATCATCTGGCCTGGTCAGTTCGCTGTCCTATTCTCATTTGAACCAGTCCACCCGCCGCGGTTATAGGCGACGGTCTGCCATGGTCCGTTTAGTGTCTAGCCCTGGCTGATGAGCGCCAACAGGACGAACTAGTCGCAGGGTGAGGGCGAACTAACCAGGGCAGATGATTTATTTCATTAATGCTTTACGGAGAGCCTCTCCGAAGCCATCGCTAGGAACCTGCACTAGGCCAGTGTCTATCACAGTTATAGGCCGCCTAGCTCGCAGAGTTCCGTTTAGATGGCACTGAGGGTATCTGTCCAATCAAGTAACATCGTTAGTTGAAAAGCTTATTAGACAAGCAATTATTTTATCTTAATTCATTGCGTAACTATTTCTGTAACTAGAACTATGTTGGTTTTATTTAACTACAAATTGCTTTTGTATTTGTTTTGTGGAATTCAATAGCCAGGGCTATATTTCTTGTTGATCCTTAGCCAGTTACTGTAACTAATAATAAGTTTGATTTCTGGCCACTGACATTTTTGCATCTGACACATTCAAGTTAATTAAGGTGACATACGATACGAGTCAAACGATAGGTCTGTATTTATGTTGTTTTTGGTATATTTCGTTTTCTTCGAGAAAGTGGACATAGCTGAATTATATTTGTCAACAGAACGACGTTTAAGCAGGTAGCTGCTGGCCTTTATCAAATCTATTTGTGTGTCGTGGCCATCTGTAGAATAAATTTTATACAAATATTGGAATATGTCTATGTACAGAATACAATGACAATAGATTAGAAAACGTTACTGTTATCTGTGTATTTATTTTGATAACTGTTTTAGAGCATAAGAAGGCATAAATTGATAGAGTCTAAGTAGTACACAACTAGACTTATTCATCCTTGGAGAAATTCTTAAAAATAAGGTTTACCTAGTACTGCTTAGAGAACGGCATATGTAGATTATTTAACCAAGATATAATTTTGTCTAATGCACATACATTGAGCTCGACTTCAAGCCTGTGTGTCTAGATATGTAATGTCTTTATTTGCATCGTTGCTTTTTATATGTAGATATAGTCAGCCATTTTTTTTTATGAAACCTGGAAAGTTTTATAAGCGAGAAAAAATTGTCCTATGCAGATCATAGTATCCACTAAGGACTATAAAGACAGTCTCGGCAGGCATCGTTACTTCACTTCAATGGGCGCTTTCAACATACTCTAAAGTATAATCGCCATCTTTTCGTTCGCTCTGCATAGATATRACGTATAGTCTAGGTTTATTACCTATTGCTGSTCCATATATTACGCGCTACGCGATATTAACAAMATGACAGCCACGCATTCAGGATACCTCCGTCGTCGTTCTTTTAATATATCGCAGCTCCCTTGATTTATTTCGTTAAGCCTGAGCTTGCAGAGGGAACATATATTTTTCTGCGCGAAAGTCCTGCCGTATTTATTCGATTTTTCTGCGGTAGGAGCTAGAAGGTCACCGTTCGTGTGCTCGAGCAGAACAAGCAATAACATTTAGCGAAGTGTTATGCCCAGGCAGGGAAAATAAGAACTTTTTCACGTTTATGTCATCTATTTTGCTTCAACGAAAAGCAAACACGCGCTAGTGATCAAAGCGCGATTTGAATTGCAGTAAAACAGTTTTGCCTCCGACTGTATTGAGCTTTAAATATTTTGTAAAAATTACTAACGAGCACTTTTCCAAAAATAAATTTCTGTAAAAAAGAATAGGAAGAAGGAAAAGAAGCGCGCAAAGCTTGGCATTTAGTATAAGCAAAAATGATTGCCTAGGTTATAGTGCACTGTATATTTTAAAAATTTTTTGGTGGTCTTTGGAAAGGCGTTTTGATTTGAAGACACAGGCCAATATAGTTTTTTTCTCGTATTGCACATTTTGATTCCTCGCTGCCAGTTTCGTTTTGAGCCATGCATTTCAAGTGTTGTCGATAGCAGTCCTTTAGAAGTTAGGCGACTCGTACATCACACGATTTGCCAACCGTAATAGAATAGAAAATGGACAAACCTTCCAAAATTGTTACTTGTAAAGAAATGAAGGACCAGGAAGGTCAATGACAGAAAGAATTCTGGAAGTGAAAGAAAATGTGCTAAACATTATAAAGAAAGTCCAGAAAATTGCAAATGTTTTGAATGTAAGTAAATGAAGTACCAGGGAAATAGTTGGATATATTGTATCCATTCCATACAAAGAGCATTTAGGCACTTCTTCTACTGATTATTTGCCCCTTGTCTTGTCATTGCACTACCACACGTCGATTTAAACCTCCGAACTGCTTTCGCTGGTTTTTCTACCAATGAGGCAAGTTTCTCAAGAAATTTTCACAATAACCATATATGGGTTTTTCAACATTAGTTGTTCTTTAACCGGAAATATAGATACTAGCTAGTTGGACTAGCATTTCTATACCGGAAATACTTACCAGCAAGATATATCAATTTTATTGCTCCTTGCTTTGGTTGAGGTTTTGACTCAAATTGTCATGAATTACCTTAATACAGTAGTTATCATATTAGTGTCAAACGGGTCAGTCATGAACTATAAGTTGGCCGGCATTAATTTACTGGGCCATGCTTACTAATTAAACGAGATCGCTAGTTCTAGTAATTGCATAGAAACCAATTCTTTGTAACTTAATCTAATTAAACATAAACAAATGTTTATAAAAGTGTCAAATTTACCTTCAGCCAAACGCACTGAACAAAACTTAACACAAGGCACAATATACTACTTTGCGCAAGAATAAACGACGGTGTTTCCAACAAAAGATATATATTTAACAATTAATGAATAAAATAGTGGCCACACATCAAACAAAATCGTAAAGCCAAGCCAAGTATCCCTAACATCTTTTACATATTAGAATTCAGAAGATGGGAAAATGACCTTGAATTGGTAATCAATAATTTGGACCACCACACTATTTATTTACCCGGACTAACCTATGTATTTTAACGTTACGGAGACTCTTCAAGGGGGATCTACTTAGCGAAAATACGGCTGGATTCTAAGCATTTTTAGTTACAAAAAGAGTAATGTCTGTTTCAACCAATTTTTTTGCAGTCAAGTTGTCTTATATTTTGTTCCTACGTTGCAAAATTTTCCTTGAATTGCATATATACTTTGTAAAATATTCGCAAAACTTTTCTAAAAACAAAGTCGCTTTAACTCACAATTTTTAAATAAATATTTAAATAATTTATAATCAGCTCTAGAAATGTGTAATCATAAATACAATAAATTTTTGTGGCAATATCTATAGGGGTGTGTACACAATTTGAATCTAAAATAGCAGTTTTGCGGCTTGGTTCAAGCTGTCTCATTCGCTCCTATGAGTTCAGGCAGTCGGGGGCATTAGCCTGTGCGATGCCAATTGAAGTTACTAAGGAAATATTTGGACTGAAATACCTTTCCCTTTTTTATTCCGCACGTTAAAAAGACGTTTGGTCTAGTTCAGAGTTTCGTTTTAAATTTATATGACTAGTACTGCTACCATATCAATTCAAATTTTGACGTTATATACTTTACTAATAAACTTTGACTAATACTAGTTTAATTACTTAAAATCGGGATATAAACCGAAAGAAAACTATTTTCGATTTGCTTGAAAGCTAGAACTAGACTAAGGACTTTAGTTTCGTAAAAATAGTTACATTACTCCGTGATTTCCTGGAATAAGTCCTGATTGGTCAAATTAAGGGTTAGAGCATCTAGGCACTACTATCAAATTAATAAATCTATCATCACATATAAAATTATCCAAAATATAACACAAAGAATCAAGTTTCATATAAATAGGTCGTGCTTCTCCCGAGCTGAGGCTGAAGAGTCTGCTTTCTCGCACGCAGAGCAATAGAACTATGGTCAGTGTCTACCTACGGAAAGTTCCCTAGCAAATATGTGAAAGTTTCTTTGGAAACGGTTGCCAACGCTATGCCAAAATGTAACTCGAATACACCTTTTGCCAAGAAGTATTTATGCCCCATTAGCAACGTTCTTGTTACATGGCTTTCTATATCCAAAGGTGTAAGTGATATTGTTTGTCAGATACGAAAAATTATATTATTTGTTCTGTATGTCGAATTTATTTAAGTATTTTCGTAAATTAGTTATAGCTCTGTTTCAGAAATGTAAAATTTTGTAAAATTCAATACAAATTCATTTTATATACTCAAGTTCGGTACGTTTAAATACACGCGTACAAAAGTTTTAATCCTTCAGGAAGGAAATAAAAGCGGAAGCGATTCATTCAAATATCTCAAAAATTACATTCAATATACATATAGCGTATGCAAATAAACTGCTTACATATTCATCAGAGTAATCAAAATAAATGTACAACGACCTGTATCGTACACGCGTTTCACCGGCAAGAAACCCCTATCGTTTTTTTCGTAATCGGGAACACCTCAAGCAGTGTTTCAAACAGCTCTTCGTTGCGCCACGCCGCGGACACAAATGGGTTAGGGCATAAATTATGCAAAACCGCCAAGACTTGGTTAAAAATTCGCCGAGGAGCATGCCAGAAAAAAGACAAACATTGAAACAAGAACAGAAGAAAAATGGCGCATAATGCACCGCAAGTTGGCGTAAAAACCCACATAGTCTTTTCCGCGGCGTAATTCGTTTTTGAGCGGATCGATGCCAACAGTTGCGTCTAATGTGTCCTGGCAATTCTGCGGTAACGACTTTTAAATTGTTGTCCTAGCCCGGGCTTACTACGATCATTATGCGAAAATCTCTTCTCTCGAGCTCTCTGGCTATATTGCCGGACGCGGCGGTTTCTTGAACATTTCCAGGGTTTCCAGATTTACACAAACGGGTATTTTATTACATACACGAAACAGCATAGGCTCTATTAGAAAACGAGTTAACGAATGTTTGCTTAGAAGAGTTATTCATATAACTATTTGCTTAAGAGCTCTTTAGACCAATATACGGCATTGTGGCAGTCTATATATACTGACAGAGGCAATAGTTATGAGGCATCATCAACGACGATTCGCTAGAGTATCTTCAGAATGGGCTAAATTTAAGAATCTTCTAGTGGTAGAGTGTGTCAGATGTCTTCAAGGGTGAAATATCGGGATATTTTGGTGGGCAAGGCAATATATTGACTTTGTTTACTCAAAATCGTAAAAGGTAAGTCTGGTTACATGTGGTCGTGTATTGTTTTGTTGAAGAAGTGGATTAGGAATGGTCCTGAGGTAGGATGAAATAGGTAACAGGCAACAGCATCTCACTACCATGTTTAAAATGTCAGTTGTAAATGATGAACTCGTATCTCGCAGACCCGTTATCCGCTTTGTATCAGTCTCATAAAACTGAAGAAAATTTGCAGATTTTCTCGTTCCAGGCTTGCTAACAAATTTGTGCATTATTTTGTTAAATAATAAAAATATAAACCGATAATACAAAAACTAGGGAACTGATAAGGTTGAAAACTGACCGAATTTTGTCTTAATAAAAATATACTTGTGTATAAAAATTTACCAAAATAGAACAGTTTTTTCTTTATCTTCTTAATTCAGTATATATCAGTAAACAATAGCGGTTGATCACAATATGTGGCCCAGTAGGAGCGCGATATGTGATTGGAATAACGAATTAGAAAACATTACTGTTGGAGAAATAGTAGCAAACTTATGGTAGATAAGCTCACCTAATATCGGTTGTAACTGGAATAACAACTGCTGGTGAATTAAATACCCTACACCACAATCAGTTACACTTTAATCGAAGTTACATACAAGGAGTCTATACTAACAAACTGTAGGAAACTGTTTTGCAATTGGCTATTTGTAATCTTTTATTATATCTTACACTAAAAATTTTTTTGGAAGGATTATATCACATTTCCATTTAATGCATGTACAATAGTTGCAGTCTTGTTTTATTGTCAGAGATTGAATATTTGAACGGCATTTTGCTGAATTTTGGATTAACTAATTTTTTGCAAGCAAATGAGAACGGACTTTTCGCAGTTTGTGGTATTTTGCGTATTTACATCGTCGTCCTTGTGTTTTATACTTTCTGTTAAGGAACTACATTTAGAGCAAGTATCTGCCGCTGGAGTGTCAACACTGACATTGTACTCTAAACAGAAGACAATGTTCCTTCAATTTGAAAACTCGTTAAGTACTTGCTTAGTGTATATATCCTACAGTATAGATAAATCAATCACAATGTGAAAATTTCCGGTTGCTCTTTTCTCATCAGTAGTGTACCTCGAGGCAAACAACCTTTTTTGTACCTATAGAGGCTTCTCTTTGGACCCGCCGTGCTTTTCCTTAGAAATCAACCCACTATTTAAAACATTTCGACCACGATCTTTAGAAACGTTAAGAATACTGAATAATGCATTTGGACACACTCGCATTTTAAAATTGGCTTTTTGCTTTATTTTTATGCAAGTATTAATTGCTTCCCTTGCTTGTATGTACTGACATAGATTTTTGTATAAATGTATTGTTTAATTTTGTTGCAAAAATTTTTAATAACAACTCTGGCCGTTACCGTTGGTTACGCGTTTAACGCTTTTGGTAGTTTTCATGTCTGAGCCTAAACGTGTCATTCATAATAACCGGATTCATAACCGATTATTTTAACCAGTTTCAGTACCTGTTGAATCCTAACACCTGTTTCATAACGGATTATTTTTTAACTTGCAGCAGTTCGTTGCACATATTTTATAAAATTTCGTGCACTTGTCATTTTCGTGTCGTTCGCATATCTAAAAATACCATATCGTATTATCACCACACCAATCGATTGGGTTTGGTATGATTGGAGTGGGATACAAAAGTTCTTTGAATTCCGTAATACAAATTTCTCAGCGATTCCAAGCTGTCGTCAGTGGTTATTTTTAACAGGTATTCCTAACCAGTTATTATTTAACTGGTTCCATAACTGTTTAGTTTTTAACCGCTTTCATACCGGATTAGTTTAAATCGGTTCCGTAACCAGTTAGTTTTTAACCGGTTCCACAAGCAGTTAGGTTTTAACCGCTTTTATAACCGGTTCATCTTTAACCAGTTATTGTAGGGTATGCTATACGGTTGATATTGTGGTATCTTAACCGGTTAATCATAACCACTGACAACACTGGTTGCGACGTATACACAGGGTTTCTAAAAATAATTCATGCATCCAGGGCGCTTATGAAAATTATCGATAAAATCAATTTGCCGCCTCTCAGGTAAGTGACGTACACTTGTCTTCTGTAGATTTTTGAATTATTTGGTGTATTTTAATATGATAAAACGCCTGAGAGTGTATATTTTCAACATATTCTGTAGTGTTTTATGGGATAATTAACTTTTGTTTTCAAAGTTTCGTGTAATTCATTGCCATATTAATTTGACAGCTGTGTTAGCGATGGTTGCTAGGTAATGTTGAAATCGGGCAATACTTGCTACCCCATTTCTCGCTCGCACTAACGGAAAGTACCATTCTGCTTTTGTGTTCCCAGATCGAACCTGAGACTACCGTTGGTGGTATCTTATAAGTTTTGGAATGATAGTCAATACTAAACATGCGTTTTACCAAGGATGTGATGATATAAAATATCTGAAACCGCCAGACATTGTGACTATGGTTTTTTATTAAACGGCTATACCTTAAAACTGTTATGTTGTGATTAAGACTGGTTTCAGAAAGAAGCTCGTAACATATTAAAATATATTTCAGATTATCTTATTGAATGCAACACACGACAATCTAAGGTTATTATAATGTATTTTTTCACAATACTTTTATTATAGCTAAAAGCGGTACTAGCGATATGTGTAAGTTTGATTATGTCTTCAATCGTCCCTAAATCTCAGGGGGTCACTTACCAGTCATCGACCTGGAGGAACCCCGCTTGCATTAGCCGGCGTAAACGGTAATCAAGACTGCTCTCCTGTTTCCTATAGGAACCGAATTGTTTTGTAAATTGTTTTGTGCCATTACCGTTTAGGATTTAATTAAAGGAAAAGTTAAAGGATTTAGGTAAATACTGAGCCGCGCTGTTTCCCGCACAAACTTTTCAGGAAGTTTAATGCGGTTCCAGAATTTAGAAAAACAGAATCTGACGCCCCGGAGGCAACTGAATTACCTTGGCGCCTTCGGCTCGTAGCTGTAGATAATTTATTGGCTTTATTAATTTAGAACTTCCCGCCACTCAAATGCACTTCCGAAAGGTATGTCTTACTGAGAAATTATAGAGGTGAACGGTAGTTCCCTTAGCAACAGAATCAACGATCTGAAAAACAAGCAGACATTACTGGAAAAGCTTCAGCGCTTCAGCACTATCGCAATTATAAACTTAATAATCATTATTTTACCACTGAATAAAATAAAATGTACAGGAGCTAGAATAAAAACACATCTTTCACTTACCAATCTTGATGAAGAGGCTTATTTATCGCCAATCATTCACTTTATTAACTGGAGATAACATCATCGTAATTCTCTTTTAAAGTTAATTGACTTGTCAGTACGTTATCAACACAAAAATGCTCCCCCAAGGAGAGCGCTACCTTATCTTCAGTGGAATTTACTTGCAAAAATCACCCCTGCTTGCGCCTTGTTTTAAACGCTCCTTTGATTAACTGAATTGACTGTTTGCGTTTGTAGAGAAAACTAAACCATCATAGCGTGTTTATGTTTGTGTACGATTTGATGTACCGACGAGTTAACGCGTTTAGGGCATCAATACACAAAACGCTATATGCACATGGGCTGTTAGCACGATACCTTTCAAAGTAAACGGCTATCAGCGGTCATTTGTGGTTAAACGCACGTTTTTCTGTGAAGTGAACCGCAAAATCAGTGGTAGCATGCTGCAACACTTGCCCCGACAATTTTTGATTGTGCGAGCGTTTGCAATATGGTTTCATTCTCATTCCACTATGTTTTGTATAGTGAATGAACGGCATAATTTATATTGATATTGTTCATGACCATTCATGCGTAAATAAATTAGCTCGGTGAACTTCTAGTAATTGTTAAAGCCTGTCTGTATGGAAAATAAATTAAATGCATTAATGATATCAACAAACCGAAAACCATATTTCGATCAAACGATAACAATATAATTTTTGATGACGATATAGGGTTGAAAAAGATACTGTTTCAGTTATAAATGCGATTTGATTTGGGATTATATAGTTCTCATTGATGTAGTCTCTGTCAAATAAATAAGAGCATTTATAAAAAGCAAGTCTATGTTGTGCTGTCTACACCTCAACCAACTGCAGATAGTACAATTTCGCTGTCATTACAGCTCATCAGTGCAGTTTAGGTCTAGTGTAGACAACACGGCATAGAACTGGTTTTGCTTATATAACAAAGCAATAGTATGATGAAAGTAAGAATTTAGGATGGCAATGCCATCTGTCAGCATTACACTGACATGATGACAAAGCCACCTAGCTGCCTTAACGGGTACTACTTCCTAAAGGAAGTGACCTGTAGCCTGACAAATTGGCATGCAACTGCATACTTCAATTTGACAGCAGGCCCCCACGGCACTTTATGCTAACGGGCAAGAACCAACATACATAAAATGCATGTCTATGCTGTGCTGTCTACACCTCAACCAACTGCAGATAGTACTATTTAGCTGTCATTACAGCTCATCAGTGCAGTTTAGGTCTAGTGTAGACAACACGACATAGAACTGGTTTTGCTTATATACCAAAGCAATGGTATGATGAAAGTAAGAATTTAGGATGGCAATGCCATCTGTCAGCATTACACTGTCATGATGACAAAGCCACCTAGCTGCCTTAACGGGTACTACTTCCTAAAGGAAGTGACCTGTAGCCTGACAAATTGGCATGCAACTGCATACTTCAATTTGACAGCAGGCCTCCACGGCACTTTATGCTAACGGGCAAGAACCAACATACATAAAATGCATGTCTATGCTGTGCTGTCTACACCTCAACCAACTGCAGATAGTACTATTTCGCTGTTATTACAGCTCATCAGTGCAGTTTACTAATTAATAAATGTTGCTGTACATATTTATTCAAATAAAATATGTAAACAGACGAGAATCAGACAAAAACAGTCTGACAACAAATAATTAATAAGGGTTGAAGTCTCCATGTTAGTTATTGTTTCATAAAAATTGAGCTCCCCGTGACTCTGGCTTTTTAGACAAACATATTACCTGTAAAAGGTAGTAACTTTTCAATGATCTTACCCAGACTTTAGCGCAAACTTGCAATTTAATGCGTTTCCTAATTCTAAACTGCTCGTTATACCTAACATCAAAAATTTTCGTGTTGTTGTGTCGTACATATCTAGCAGTATGCTTTCTTATCATTTAGAACACCTTAAAGAATTGTCAAACAGCATCTTTTTACTGAACTGTTTTAATTCACAGTTTCTAACAGTAGCACAAAAGTGACGTCTTGTATTCAGTACGTGCAGTTAAACCACTGGCGAAGATTAAAAACTTTAAAATGGCGTAGGTAGAAAAAGAAATGCGCGACTGTTCCAAAATGGCAAAAATAACTTGAAGTAACTATATATATATATATACAACTAGTGACACCACGAAAGTAAAATTTAACATATGAGCGCTTACATCCTATTAGTTTTTATTTTATTTATTTTATGACGGTATATTTCAAATGTTTCATTCTTTAAACAATAGAAGATGGCGGCCAATGTAATCTCATCATTGTTTGGCGCTTTCGGGCTACTTTGGACGGCCTACAGAACGTGTATGAAGTTTGAATAAGTTAGGTTATGTTAAATTAAAGCATGAGTTAAGGTAAGTAACAACAATTACATATATTATATTCCATTTTAATTGTTCTTTTAATAGTTTGCAAAATCTCTATGCCTAACAAATACAAGCGAAGGCCAGGTGCAAGAAATTAACAAAACTACACAACAAAAACTTTAGACCAGGCACTTGAAAACATCAGAACAAAAAAATGGTCTCAACGTGAAGGTACTCTGCACAACAAGTTAGCTGAACGATTTACAAACAAACCGGGACACGCTACTGTATTAACAAAAGAAGAAGAAACTCAAATATGTGAAAATATCCTACTGTTTTCAAAATATGGATTTTCCTTGGATGCACGGGATTTGAACATGAAATGACAGAATAGGAGTTCTGCTACGATTAGTAGGTAGTAATAACCATTGTTTTTGTAATGTCGTTACTTTTTCAACTGTTTCTAATTTTTTTAAGTTTACATTCTCTTAATAAAAAATATATTACTTAATAAACGAATATTTTTGTATTTTTCTTATAAAATCCGTTCTTTGTTTAGTAGAACACAACATTTGGGTTTGCAACTGTTAAAAAATTTTTTTTTCGTTTTGGCTGCCAAAGAAACCTTATTCTGCAGTTTTCTTTAAGATTCAGTACGTTTTTAATAGGTGGTCAATGTAGTAAGCACCTTGCAGGTAACTTGACCACTCTAAAAAATATAAAAAAGGTAATAAAATATCTTTTATTATGATTTTTGCCTTACTATACAAACCTACAGATCAAGAACCTATGTTAAACAAACATTTGAATGATTATCACTAAAATTTAAAAGAAATGTGTGGTATTTCATTTTAAAAGTGCATCAAAGCTGCCTGCATCTACTGTATTGACAATCTCATTACTGTCTGTATTCATCACCGTCTAGTAATAATCCTAGATTCCGTGGATTCCATCCAAATTTTGAATGTGAACGTTTGTAGGTACTTATACAACATATTCTACTATATTATAATGAATAGGTACAATACAAATTTAATGAATTCTTGTATAGTAATATGAAAAATTAAAGCTTCTGAGGTATTTAGGAGACCTTTATGTGTCGACTTTAGGGGGACCTATTACTAAGAGCTGAAATACAACATATAATACTGTCCAAGGAAAGCAGGAAAGCAAGTTGGGAGCATGGCTTGTGCACGTGGTTGTTGCATAGTATACTTTAGACCTAACCGTAAACGCCAAACTCGAATCCAAGCCTGATAGAATTTCAAATTTCCCGCGTCAAGTCAATTCTAATTTAAAAGGATCGGCATTTCAAGGTCATCAGATCGGTTTCAAAAAGATCAAAGGTGCCGACGAAAGTGAACTATCTTAATAGTTATTTAATCCTTGCCCCTGGTTTGAATACTGGTACGAAGAACACATGACATCAAGTTAGATAGTGTGTTTATTACCACTACTACTACTACTTAGGTTCACACTTCAGCGCTGCTTTGTTTTTCTATTTGACTATGTTTATGCCCGTTACAAGAATTCTGGCCATAACAGATGTAATTCGCCGGCCTTAACTATTTCTGTATACTCAATGGAGTTGGAAAAAGTTGGACTGTTAATCATACATAGATACATAAACTGGAATGTTGAGAGGCGACGGAAGATATAAAAAAGTTTTTTGGACGGAAAAAATGTCTACCCTACTTGCTTTTTTTTTAAATGGGGCAGCACGTTTTACCTATCTTGGCTATAAGGGGGCAGTGACTTCAACATTTCTTCCTAAAAATGTCTGCGCCTCGTGCGTGGGGCGGGCACTGCGAATGTGACAGTTTATTTTTTTATGTAAATACCTGCAAGGGGCTGCCGTCTTCCTTCTAATATCGCCTATTGTCCCCGCTCTGTTCGGGAACGCGGATCCCCGCAGAAGACAGAATTGGGAGTCAAGGGGAAAGTAGGATTTAGTGAAATTTAAAATATTTAAAGCCTCGAGATCGAAAACGCGTGAAATAGGTATCAGAACGGAAGATGTATGTGATTCGATTCGGGAAATGTGGGTGCGCGTTTGCACGGGTATTCGCACCTGCGGATGACATCGATCCCTGCAAACCTAGAATTGTGGTCGATATCCAACCACCTGGATATGCGTGAACATGAGTAACAGATAATGCGAATATGTAGGTAATAGAAAACTAGAAGGTGGCACCACATCGTGTAATATTTTGAGTTCACTATACAGTGCTGTTATCGGGAATACTTTCAGATTCGTTTTCTTTTCTCGCAACTTTTTTATGTAGATCTTAGATGCACAAAGGTGGGCTAAATTAGGCACTTTTAAAGCTAAACTTCTTTCGCTAATTGAGGTAGACGAAAATGATTTCTGTGTCTGATTTGAATGAGAAACTCAACGGTGAAAACCGCAGTACGATATCTATCATAGTATGGGAGGCACGGGGTAATCTTCGAAAATCCGCGTGTTGGAAAATGTTTGTAACAGTACTTAAGCCACCGAAGAAAGCCGCTTGGTGGTTGAAATGCTGGCATTTGGCTTTGCCATAAATAAAAATTGGATGTAGGATAAAAACAATTGTTTTATGATTATTATTTAATAACTTCCAGAAAACCTCTACTATCCATCTTATAAGTTGCTAATAAAGAGATGATTGTATAAACCGTATTGTTGTAGTATAAAAAAGCTTTAATGGATACTGGCAGGTCTCTAGAAAGAGCTCTTACAAAACTAGAGTGTAAGCAACTAGAAATAGCGAAGATATAAATGTCATAAGCTGCATAGTGTAAGTTATATAAACTACACTTGTACATGTGGTGCTTCTTATACTTAATACTGTTTAAGACGCAACGTAGAACTACAAAATGGCGTTAACTCACGTAAATTATGTTTGTTATGCAATGAATGTGTAATAAAATCCATAAAGTCAAACTACACAAATATTTGAAAGCATGCTTTAAGTCTTGAGATACCCTGGAATAACATTACGGGTAGAACTACATCCTGAAAGATTCATCGAAGAAAAATAATGTCCAAAGTGAATCAATCTATCGACGATCAATGTAAACATTAGCTACACATGTAAACGGCGAGAAGTTTCTATGAAAAATATTATCGATCTAAGGATTGCCCAGTTCGCAACTTTGAACGAAATGGAAGAACATACTAGGACGGGATTTATCTGCAGGGACACAAATCGCCATTCTAGTAAGTGCTACATTGTCTTGCAACATGAATCTGCAGGAACAAAAATACTGAGAGAGAAGTTTCGTGTCGAAAATGACATGATTATGTGTTTCTGTAAAAGCAGTCACTTAAGGTATGTAGGTCAAACTAATCTTATCTGCAACTAAAGTTTGGTGTAGCATTCAGATATACGAATAATGCACTTGTCAAAGACAGTATATATAATCATCTCAACAAAAGAAAAAGTACGAAGTATTGAACCGGATTCAAATCAGCCAGTGTCAGAAGAATATGTAACATAATAATAATAACAATAATAATAATATTAATAATAATAATAATAATAATAATAATAATAATAATAATAATAATAATAATAATAATAATAATAATAATAATAATAATAATAAAGAAGTGAATCGTTTGAAAGTCTGTTGACAACTCTGCACGCAACAAAAATTGATGGCCGACGCATAACGTCTGTTCTTACTAGCGCGAGGTGAAAAGTAGTTCCATGTCTTGCTGAATCGCGTGGCACATAATAGAGCCGTACCATGTCGACATAGCAGTCCATGTTGATCACAACCCATATCTGATTTCAATCCAATTTGAATTAAAGAAACTAAAAATCGTCTTTGAATTATATTGAATGAGATTCATAAATAGGGAATCAAATCAAGCATATTCAATTTTACTGAGGACAAAAACCTAAAATACATTTTTACAAGAGAAATATCACAGAAATTTCTACCAACTCGCATTACGGGTCCCAAGGATTTATAAGCAGAGCTACACACAGACTGAAGATGCGTGAGGAAAGACAAATCAGAATCAAAATTTACGCCAAGGTCTGTATAAGTTCTTTGTTTTTTAAGAACGTTATCATTAATGTAATAAAATCATTCAAGAGAAAGAAACAATACAGCATCTGTTGACATTTAACTTTAGCTTATTGCTCTTCACAACAACTGTATTCAAGTTTATTTGAAGTAAATTAGTGTCTTCTTGAGAAGAAATACAGTTCTGTCTCTTAGATACGACTGTATTAGTAGCATAAGTTTAGAAGAGAAACCAAAATAACTATGTTTGTGTAAGATGATATGATGATTGTGAATTGTATCGAAAGCTTTGGTGAAGCCTGTAAAGATTACATCTACGTGACCTCTAGAATCAGTGGTTTCAGAAATATATTGCGTGAACGAAGCAAGGTTAGTGACCGTGGAACAACCCGATTCAAATCCATATTGGTTGGAAGAAATATAATTTTTTACGTTGATATAAATTCTGGATAATAAATAGAGCCTGCTCAAACAGTTTGTCAAAATTTGACAAAATGGAGATTTGTCTGTAGTTCGAAATTTCTTCTTTAGAATAGGACAAACTCTCATAATTACTAAATTGAACAAAATGGACAAGGGTTGAGCAAATGCGTACAAGCTGTCACAAATAATAAAACTGGGAATGAGGTCAACCTCAAGCCCTATATGTTTATTTTTAATAACCCTATGACGGCACAAAATTGTTTAGGCATACATATTATATTATGCTGTACAAACAACTTCAGCATTTACAAAACGTTTCACTGCTTAGTGACCTCGGGTTGTCCTTTTTGATTCCTTTGAGTCCTTGTGTCCTGTCATTTGATTATTGGCACCATTTACCAACAAAAAATATGCATACTATAAAATTTTTATATCAGGGCACTAACCCGTGCTATAAATACCTTACCGTAAATAATACGACCGTCGCCTGCTATATCGCATAATGCATGAAAAACTCACATAAACCCTGCAGGAGTCTGAACCCCGAAGTGCTCCCATTGTCCCGGATAATTGGGGACTTTTTTTATATGGGAACCATTCCTGCGTAAAAGCGGCTTGGACATTCGACCGGCGTGCAGTCGAGCAAATCGTGTATACATTTTCATGCACTGGCGATCTATTCTGGTAGGGTCAAGATATATTGATCCAGCTCAAACAAGTGGGACCGATTTGTCAATGTAAAAACCGCAGGCTGAAAATCGTCCGAACATTCATTCATCTCGACAACTGCAGTGCAGGTGATTATATTGCATCATAAATTGGTAGGTTTAAGGGGTGGTTACAGGTAGGTAGCAAGAGTAAGCCAGGCCCTGGTGCAAGAGAACGGACTCAAATTTTTCATTTCACATTAAAAAGTTCAACCTAAAATAACGATTATAACGCAATTACAATAATACAAATACAAACACTAAACTGATACATCTATTTTAGGTTGCCTTTTGATTCGCAAATATTTTATTCCAAAAATATTTTTAATTTAATTTTAAGATTATCTCAGAACTTGCTGCATCTACGATGATCGTTATGAAAAGGATAAACGTACAGCAGATTTCTTATAGTTGACTCATTTGATCGCAAATAACTAATTTTGCCATTAGGTCATTAATTGATATATCGCCATTTCTTTGATATTTATAAATATGTATGGATAAAAAGATTTTTTGCGAAAGAAATTCTATAATCATCAGAATAAAATTATATAAAATTAGATTCTCAGGTCAAATTAAAGTGATAACTCTGAACTGAAGGAAATATGTACTACTTTAAATCTCTGAACGACGTTTGTTAGCCCTTCGAATCGATTTTCAAGCTGAGATATGACAGCGTCTTATTTTCGATCAAACACCGACACATATTGGTTTGTTCGTCACGTGACAATCAGGGTAGTTGTTTTTTTTTACTTTAACAATCTTCTAATTATTGAAACTTGGATCCGCAACCACGAACTTAGCTAAATCGGCTGGCACTCTTGAAGTTTCCTCTGATCTTTATAATATCCCTTTTAGCAATTCCAATAAATTTCTGTGCTCTTTGAGTATCTTGGTTTTTACTCTGTAGTGCATTGGATATAACAATTTTTGCGATTGCCAGGATTCTGTATTCCAAGACTATTATCTCAAACATTTTTTTGGACTTTATTCTTCAGTCCGAGAGTTGTATCACGTTCGGTTACTTTCGAACTTGTTAGGGTTAGTGGAATGCCCCGATTTATAATTCTCTCGAAATTACAGTGATTAATTATGATGTTCAAACTAGGTACAGTACAGGGTGTCCCATTTTCGTTGTAATTGTAGGGTATCTCGGTAACTATTAATGCTATAGCGTTGCGGTTTCGACATCACTTTATTACTTTTTTGTTGTGAGTTGCGCTGCACCATCGCCATATTTGTATCGTCTTTTGTTTTAAAGCCATAGCCAACTTTTGAAAAATGTAACATTTCTTCAGTTCTCAATATCGCGATTGGCTATGTAGACACAAAAAAACTGTTGAGACATTTTTTATAGATATTTTTATTCTGAATCCAGTGGGCATACTCAGATTTTTTTAGGGGGTCACATTTTAGAGATATAACACAAATTTGCATTTTTTAATGGAAACTATAGTTGGCTTTGCTATGGTTGAAAAGAGCACTCTTAGGAGTCTTATGTATATATTCAAATATGCATATCGTGTATTTTCTTATTCCATTGCCTCCTGGGTGTAAACGTAAAATATGATTAAATTATTTAAAAAAATTTGAATAATTCCAAAATTAGTAAAAATAAACCTAACAATGTATACATTTTTAATCAGAAAAAATAGGCCTTTTTAACCATGGCAAAGCCAACTATGGTTTCCATTAAAAAAATGCAAGTTTGTGTTATATCTCTAAGACCCGACTCCCTAAAAAATCTGAGTACTCCACTGGATTCTAAATAAAAATATCTATAAAAAATGTCTGTTTTTCTGTATCTACCTACATACCCAAGGAAGAAATTAAGAGCTGGAGAAATGTTACATTTTCAAAAAGTGGGCTATGGCTTTAAAACAAAAGACGATACAAAAATGGCGACGATACAGCTGAACTCAGAACAAAAAAGTAATACAGTGATGTCGAAACCGCAACCCTCTAGCATGAATAGTTACCGAGATACCCTACAATTACAACGAAAATTTGACACCCTGTACAGTGCGCTGTCTCTCCAAAATGTTTGCCTGCTCACAGTTGTATACGCCCCTCATTTAGCTATACCATCGTAACTTTGAGCTCTTTTCTCTGAGTATTTTCAGTATTTTGGTTAGATTAACAAACATTTCTGTAAAACTGACTTGATCAATTTTTGCGATGCCTTGAATTTAGGTATTGATTGATCGATTTGACTCATCCACTCGTTGGCAACAAACTTTTGACAGATTTCCGTTTATCCTTTGGCGACAGCTCTTTTAAAGCAGAACCATACCTAATTGACAGTAATTTTTTTTACAAAATCGCCACTATTATCGTCACCATCGCTTAGCGATTTGCTGTCACCTTTAAATGGTACATTATTATCAGCCAAGGTTAATGTAACGTTAATCGCAGGTTTCAGTATCTTAACCCAATAACTATTACTTTCGAATTTCAACCTTTTGTCCAAGTCTGTGCCTATGGTTTGATCGTTTTACCATTTGTTATAATTCTTGACCCGCTACTTCTGCCTCCAAAAAGTGAGTAATGTTCGTAGTAAGCCACATCCAATGCTGGGGAGTAGTTTTAGACAAAAATCCCGAATAGGATTTTTGGGATCATATGCCAAAATGAATGATCGACCTTCAAAATTATTTGGAAATCGAACATTTTCTGGTTGGCATGTCCCGTGTTTCGCTGCCACAAGTTCAGTCAAAATTTTGAAAGAAGACATATACAAAAATTATAAAATAACCGACTTTCCAGTCATAAATTAACCACTATATGTATCAAGAAGATATTTAAAACATCAAAACGTATTATTTTTTTAGGTAAGCATGAGGAGTTATGAAACTTCCTTGTAACACACACACACACTGATCATCAAAATAGTAAATAATACACTAAAGTTAGTTGACCTTTGGAGTTTTTCTTTGGGATTTCGTGAAATAATGTTATCTCGATATGTGAAAAAGAGTGATTAATTTCATCGCGGTGGTGCTGTATCGCCGTAGTTTCTCCATATAGTGTTTTTCAGACACGACATGTGACCACATAATGAGCTTCGTTATGGAAACGCCAACGTTGTTATTTTGAGAGCTCAATAGTTCTGTTATGTTGTCTTGCTTCGCAGGCTTTCATAAAGAAAGAACAAACCGCAGTTTATCGATTTGAAAAATACACCAGTTACTCAGTTCTGTTCGAATTGCTCAAGCGGATATTTGTTGATTTAGCGTACCTTCTATTTGAGCTTCCCACTGTAAATCTACACTAGTGTATTTGCAGAATTTTCGTTGGAACCATAGCCAGGCAGACAGTAATTACCAGTATCGCATGACCGAAATTAAGAGCTTGCTTTTAACTTTATATGTACAAGTATAGTACACTTTGCCTGAAGCAATAGCGGTGCTATTCCAGCAAACGTTTATAACTTAATGTTGCTCGAGTTACAGAAGTCAAAATTAAACACGAAATAAGAAATTAAAACATTTGATGGATTCAATTACTGTGTTTTATATACTAAAGCTTACGATTGGCACAAATTGTTGTGGTTAGCCAATTTTTGTTATTAAGAATCGCAGAAAATATCTGGAAAACTTCAAAATTTCATGCGAATTAATATTAACAGTACCTATTTAACGGTGATTCAATACCATCATCAAACCTCAGTATGTTTAGATTTGCKATTGGATAACGACCTAAAAYTGGTTTACAAAGCTGTTCGATAACATAAATGTCACTATGACATTGTAAAACATAATATACTAGGAAAACCTAACATATTCAGTTTTTCTCTCGGTGGAAGAGTTACTTCTCCACTCGTTTTATGTAACGAGTGAAGTACCTTTAGAAAGCTAGGAGGGATAAAAGTAATGTCGGCTCCTGAATCCATACAAAAATTTTACCTTTTCTTTAACTCCAAAATCTTTAGACACACATCCCATTATTTATTAATCTGGATAGATCGTAAGAAGCTATTCACACAATTAAATTCACGTCGGTGTTATCAGTTTGAACCAACCAAACCTTTCAACTGCGACACGCTACTGCCCAATGTCTTTGTTTTTGACAATTTCTGCATGTTGATTTGCTTGGTGGATACTGCTCCCTTGGATGAAAAGCTAAACCACAAAATTGGCACCTTCTGTCTAAATGATTCTTCGCTCCTATACGGGAAGATGTGTTGTTCCTGGCAACTGCGCTGCTGGATGCGCCTTTGTTGCCACTTGAGCTCTGCAACCTCTGGGAACTACCTTGGGCGACTGGACTACTGCGATTACCCTGAAGAACACCGCTCATCCGCTCATCGCGGTTCGCGGCTGTGTTTGCAGTACGGTACGGCATAGAACTATGAAGTTCCTTTCCTCGGCTTGCTTTGCTTCCTTGCTTGTAAGTGTCAAATGCGATTTTAACTGCAACCGCTCACTAGTTTTTTAATCTAGCATCCCGACTACGATCCTGTCCGTTTAGTTCGTCGTTTAACCGTCCGTACTGGTAGTGTTCAGCTAAGGAATGTAAGCTTCTATAAAGTTGTTAATTGGCTCACCTACCTGTGCACCCTGGAGTTGAATTTATAGGTACCTATCTCTTGAAAATGATGTTGCGGCGAAGTATGATAGTATGTTCAAATTTGGTTAACGCTGATTCGTAGGTTGTTGGAGTATTCCAAACTGCAACCACACCTCTTCGGTCTCTTCTAGCATAAAAATCAACAGATTGATCTATTCTTCTTCGGATTTCAGTTTTTGTCCACTGACGGCCATAAATCTTTCGAAGCGTTTTCTCCGCTGCGGCCACGCTGCAGAAAGTGAAAAATCGAACTTGTACGGTGTACACACCGGTACTGCTTGCTTGCTGTCACCAAGTAGCACAACACGCATCACTAAAAACTTGTTTCTGCTGCACATTTACATTTACGCCACTGCCGACTGATGAGAACCACTAATAAGTTTATTAAGAGTTACATGAGTTACTACCGGGCTACTGTTATGAAGACAGACCTCCAAAGCCCCTTTGCATGCGGCCTGGCAATCTTAGTAGATCGTATAATAGTTCTTATGACCAAAGTATAGGCTTGGTTATCAAATCTACTTTTTGGCTGCAAAATAATCTAACACTAACACTAATAAAGGTTTTTACGTAGAAAATTTTTTAACGAAGTTTTCAAATAAATAAATATGACAATATGACATATGGCCTAGAGCAGGGTGCCAGCACCTGAGAAGCTCGCGATGAGCAAGAAGAATAATTGTTAAACGTCTGCTTTAGTCACGCGCGTTAGACCTCGCGTTTACATGTTCTCACGCCAGTACATAGGCGACAGCCTGCTTCGGTTAATTCATTCGATGTTTCTGCCTAAATAGTCCCAACGGGGACCTAAGCAATCGTAAGATCGGAACGAACGGACTAGATCAAAATGTATATTTAATAACTATGACAGTTTTATTAATATATAGTGAAATCTTATGTAAAGAAGTTATTTGCTTGCATATATATAAATATTTCTATTATATGCATTTTTAAATTGTAGTTATTTAAGCTTATACATTTTAGGTACATTTAAAAATCGTTCCGATCTTACGACTGGTAAGGTCCCTGTTGGGACTATTTAGGCAGAAACATTATTTAAGTTTATACCTTTTAGGCACGAGTGCCAATATAATAGGTGCCTGTCAAGAGGAAGCTTTTTCTGTTCATAGTTATACCATATAAAACAGCTGCTATAGCATATACGGAATTGCGACCGGTTAAAAGTTTTAACTCCGACAAAAGCATCAAATCAACCCAAAAGGGCAGCGAACTGAAAGTGTCCTGTAATTGTCCTTGGTGTCAGGACCCTTTCACGGCATGACACGCACAACATTAAAGATGCCCACGCGGTTTATGAACACAGTGTGGTCAACTTAAAGATAACAATGGGCGTTTCATCAACGACTAACACCACACACCATTGTTTTCCGTGTTAGTATGACAGCAGAGCGTTCGCTCTCACTAAAGCGCCGGTGAAAGCTGTTTGCCTCGCCTGACATTCTTTTGTAAAGCTGCCGACTGGCAACAGCTGCCGCAAGTATCGGAAGGCGCGGAGCGTTATTAACTGAACACGATATTTTCGGCGTACGGCTTTGATTAAACATTTCGTCAGCGCCTGATAACGGTGGAGAACCCATTCAGTTAGAGCAGAGTTTAACTAATTGTAACGCCAGTGTTACGGATTATTGTGGATCTTGCTGAGAGATAGCGACGAAGTTCCAGCTAATTCGGTTGATGACCGCCATTTATTACCGGCAATGATTTCGCGATAAATATTGAGCACCGAAAGTAGCACATTTCCTGTGGGATAACAAGGAGCTAAAGGGAGGATATTAACCCATCCTAGTTTGTGCTACGAAATCGTTAGTCATTGCCTTCGAGACATCGATTGGTTAGACATTATGTTAGTTCATCTCTGCGTGTCGCTGATTTGAATCTATGTATGTGGAAATGAATGTAGGCACTATTGTTGAGCAGTATTATAAAGGAATGGAGGTGTAATTAAGTATACCTAAATATAACAAATTGCATTAGAAACGTTAAGGTAAAAACGTTTAAAACCCTAATTGAGCAAATACTGACTGGCAAGCTTAAAATTACGCTACAAGAGGCTTGCACTTCTATGACCAGGGAGTGTAATAATCGGAATTGACTATCTGTCCAAAATGGTCTTTGTTATATTGAAAGCGGAATCAACTCCATTCTTTTCGTGTAATTAGGTGTAGTTCAAGGAGTTAAATTTCATTAGAACAGAGATCTAGCTAGCCAATTAACAAGTTCACCACACTGATTCTGCTCTAATAACTTGTTTAGAAGCTCCATCTTGTTGAGAGCAACTGGAATATCAAATACAATGCATCCAAGTCTTCTCTAAAAAAACTTTGATTATTTGCATTTAATTTAAATTTAACTAAACTTGTCCTGTCGCCAATTTCCAACAAATTTTATGTTAATTTATCGGACTTACCACAATAAGAACTAAATGGATTTCTAAAAGAGCCTATCCAAGAACAGTGAAAAACAGACTAGATAGTTCGCCCAATTTTGGGGGACAAAGCTTTCAGAATCTCCAAAAAGAGTAAGTCTAACTCACAGTAATAAATTATTGTTTTAACGTTTTGGTTTCAAAATAAATCACTTTAAATTAAGCAATCAGTGCCTACATGTATTTATTCCAAAACTGGTAACTACAACCAACCGAAATACAGCTGAACCACTATCGGCGTTGCCTACTATATCTTAATGTTCGAAAGTGTTGTCAGAATAACTACAAATATTTACATAAACCATAAGCCACCAATCATATATTTATAATTAATGAATGTATACTAGTCATTCTAGTTTAAATTTATTTCTTATTAAACGTTAAGTACTACACGCCCTTACGTAATAAAATAAACGTAAACGCTATCACTGCAACCGATAACACACGATCAGTTTACACAAAACTCATATATGGATCCCAATGCGGCAACATGTTAGTGTTTCAGTATAGAAAGTGTACCGCGCAGAAATATGTAGTTAAAAAGTGATAAAATTTTGTGATAAATGATCATCACGCATCAGGGCAACGTTACAATGAACAAAAGGACCTACCATATATTTTGCCAATCACCATTCACTCGGTCACACCCCATACTTGAGAGTTACCTACTTGATCTAACTGTAAAAATCATCAATCGAAATTGATTGATGTCAATGTCCCGACCATTGCAATATCTCTGTTTAATGATATCCTTCCGTGAAAATTCATATGTTACTAGGGTATATGTGTGATTCTGGTTGGTAGATAAATTCTACCTTATAATTTGCATTTGCATTAGTCAGCGTTATTAAAAAAAGACTTTCTTAGACATCATCGAAGTGTCTGGAGTCGGCTGTTTACATTTTTAAGTGAAGCCAACATAATTGTCACAATCTAAGGTGAAATTGGAGGAAAACGAAACGTACAGTTGGCCAAAGCAATACTCAGTGCATCGTGCGATTGCCCGTCTTTACGCGCATTAGATAGTCCACTGTATTACTGGTGTTTAGAATGTTCTGTATTGTTGAGTAGTGTGGTGCAAATTTTTGGTTAAAAAGATCTTATTGCGAGCTATGTAAGGACAAGGCGTATCACTTCACCAGTAAGCATTGTTTAGGTTATGTTTATATTTGTTGTCATAGGCGTCGTTTGATAAATTTAGCGAAATTAGTTACTTTATAGAGAAATACTTTTATAAAATGTAATGAAGTTGATAGTGAAGGATTAATACATATGGAAAATGATTACTGTTAGTTGTAAACGTTTTAAAAATAAATATTTGTAGGTAGAAGAAGAGAGCCGATGTGTTCGGAGTAAGTACTTCAGTGATGCCTGATGCGGATGTTGATTTTATATATTTCTTTTTATTTGACAATATATTTCATTTTCGCAATTTGTGAATGTTTTTCCTTATATGTCTATGTAAAAAATGCCAAATGTTTTCTGGTTAAGTGTCGATTAATAAATACTAATGCTAGAACTGTGTTGATGCTTTCATTCGGCCAAAGCTGTTTTCCCGCTTGTAATGAAGTGAAATTAGTGTTTGTTGTACAAAAGGATGTTTGTTTGCTTTAATTGAAAGATTGTTCGAAATATTATTGATGTACGCTTCATTTTTGTTTTGTAGTTGGAAGTTAAATTATCTCACTGTCGACCCTTTAATAACAGTACGGCAATGTACTTGGAGGAAAACTGTATCTCCCCCTCGTACTCGCGCTCCCCTCACGATCATTGGTCTTGCCTCAGTTCCAACCGTATTTATGAATGAGATGTCGTGTCCATTTAATAATAGGTCAATGTTAGACATCAATACATAGCCGGTGAAATCTGGCAACTTTTAAAGCTGCTGGAAGCTGCTGAAATCTGGCAAACTTTCAAGGCGACGTTTGGTGAATTTATCATTTTTTACATGGCAACCCTGATTGTCAATTTCTGTTGGTTGTGCCTTTAGTGGTCGCTCACCTGGAAGGAAGGTATTTAAAACGCTCATACATATAAGAAACACGCAAAAATGTGTAGCGGAGTAGTTCTTCCCATCCCGGGACTTATGTCTCACACAAGGAAGGTGCAGAGTTTGTACAAGCGCGCCTTACGGAATTTGGAAGCGTGGTACGATCAAAGGTGAGTGCATCAAAACCACTTTTTATGTGTAACCTACGTAGTACATAATTTATAGGCACGTATTCAGATATCATGCAGTACTTATGAGACACAGGTTTGATGAGAATAAAGATATTGAAGACATGGGTGTAGCTCAGGACCTTCTAAAGAAGGGTGAAGAGGAACTGTTTTTAAACCTGCATTGGCACCAACGTAAATGTAAGTTTTAGTTCATTTACGATTTGTAATGACTATACTACGAATATAACTAAACGGGCATATCGGTGGAACTACTGTTATTTTTATTTTTGTCTACAGTTGCTCAATCACCCGGTGGTACTGCATATTTGAGAGAAGTTGTTCCACCAGATTGGATTCTAGACTATTGGCATCCATTAGAGAAAGCACAGTATCCAGAATACTTTGCATGCCGTGAACAAAGGAAGCAGGAATATATAAAGTGGTACGAAGAGAGATATGGAAAGGGCAGCCATGGTGAATAGTTATGGCATAAGTTGGTGTTGCAGAATTCGATATTGCGTTAAATGTTAAATAAACATTGCTTAAATATGAAACGTTCTTTATGTAAACATTTCCTGTTTTTACAGAAGGTAAATGTTCAACTTTCTGCAGTAGCAAGGTAATTGAATGCATTCAGGACTTAAGTCATCAATTTTTTCTCACTAGATGATGACGTTTACTGCGTATTGCAATCAATTTTCATCTTAAAATAATAGGGAATGGCATATATGCCCACCCACATAAACTAATTTGCTTAAATGTATGTATATAGTTAGACCCATTTTAAATTCGATTTGGGTGTTTTTACAAACAAAATTATAAAATTGTGATATTGCAGGCCTGTTACAACTGAACTGAGGTTTTACGCTCACTCATCTCTAAATAACTGGATGTCGCATAAGTCCTTCAAAACTGTGATAACTAGAAGCTCTTGCGCCACCATGGTCATGGTGCTTTGCTATCAATTTAACGGCGCGTTCAAAGAAAATGTGGTATTTTTTAGGTTAGGTTCAAGATTTTAACCGTCAATTTTAGTACAATGACCACGGCTAGAAGATAGTTTACATGGATTTTGGCATGTAAGCAACATCCAATTATTTTTACAGAGCAATGTTTTCGCTGCTATCCTAACCTAAGTTACATCTAAAATTTAAAAGAACGAGACATTGTTAACACTTCCTAGCAATCTCGGCTCAATTAATTTACATATTGTCCCCCACTTCCGCCGCAATTGGCGGATATTCGTATTTTTTGTTGCTGTTCAGACAGAAGGTTGCATTAATTTATGTTCATTTGTGCAGCTCTATGAAGGTAGGACAGCGGCTATAAACACTCACGCAGATTTTGGTTTGAACTGTGGTTTAACTAAAGAAGGGATCAACAAGGTACTTATTGTTCTTTAGGAGCTGAAAATATGTTGTGTGTGTTTGATAACACAAATAATTTGTACGTACCTATAGCAGTAGGAAACGATATTTGAGACTGACTGGCTGCATTCGTGAAGTATACGTTCAGTTTTGGGATAGGGTCTACTCTGCTGCAAAACAGTGGAACGTGCCGAAATACAGTATTATTTATGACATCTTTAGGTAAAAACGTGTAAAGATTCTGAACGGTAAACGGCTGTTTCTATAATGAGTCTCTCTCACTCTCTTTTTCTTTTTGGGTGTTGCCAATATTGCTGTGAAGGTTATGGGTGATCCATTATCTTCAAGTTGATTAAGTGAATTATTTCTTAAAAATCCAACATCTAAGTTCTGACATTCTTAAAATTAAATTTACTCGAAACAAGCCAACTTGACTTGAAATGAAAAACAATCTAAACCACCATTACAAGCAAATCAACAATCAAATAAATGATTTGGAATAGGACAGTCGAAATTGCAAGTATAATTTTAAATTGTGAAAATGTCATTTACAATTCTGCATATTTTGAAATTTATAAATACAGAAATTTTCATAATTTTAAAGGATACATCCGCAATTTCAGTTGCCCTGTTCTTAGTTTACTATTTGATTAATAATTTTCTTGTATTGTTCGTTTAAAGACTGCTTTTTCCATTTCGTAAGTCATATGATGATTAAGAAGTTGTAAAATAATTTGTGATCTGGTACCTATCTAACAAACGATGCCATTTGGAGATGATTATAGATTCCCAAAATTTTTAAGTAACTGATCGATAAACAGAAAGTAACAAAATTAATATTTTCATTATTATTATTATTATTATTATTATTATTATTATTATTATTATTATTATTATTATTATTATTATTATTATTATTAAATTATTATAATTTTATACTTTTTCTTCAAGAATTATACAATCTCGAAGTTATATCAATGTCCATCTGAATTATTACATATTTGAAGGAATAAAAATTCTTACTAAAATTATATATACTGAGTAAGGAAATTTAATAAATATAAAGTTGTTTTAGGAATTTAGATGACAATGCCATCTGTCAGCATTATACTGACATGATGACAAAGCCACCTAGCTGCCATTATGGGATCTACTTCCTGAAGGAAGTGACCTGTAGCCTGACAAATTGGCATGCACCTGCATACTTCAATTTGACAGCAGGCCCACACGGCACTTTTTGCAGTTGGTTGCTGTGCAGACAGCACAGCATAGACATGCATTTTAATAAACTTGTTTTTTGCAGTACTGTAATATATTTAGTGGCTGTATACTTGCCAAGCCTATAGTAATAGTATGCAGTACAAATTTCACTATCAGTAAGAGACAAAGCTCCAAAGCCAATGCCTACATTATTCAAATCGCTAAACGGTGTACATGAACCTAACGGATAGTAGGTGAATGTCACAGAAAATGAAATTTAATAGTAAAATTCTTAGGTATGTCTATTAAAAACTTATTGCATTTGTACGCTTATAGGTGCTAGTATTTATGTAATTCTGGTATATTATATCTGGTTCCGGCAACATGCTGTCATTGACCGGTTGATTAAGTTCGCTAATGTGACAATGATACCATAATTGCTTGTTCTGGTACGCAGGATAGTGTGCAATTTACGTGGAATACGAGACTAATTCAATTACGATGACTGTGACCAGATCGCGATATTGTTAGGGTATTGTAAGGGTTTTAGCTGGCGATGTATCCCTATTTTTGAAGTAGAATACTATCTATTGTATGAACAGGTACAACAATTACAAAAGCAACCAGCAACCATGCGTATTAATAGCAAGATCGCATTTTTATTTCCTAGTTTGTGACTTTTCTATTTGACCTATTAGGGCATAGAATATTATTTACAACTTAGTCTTCCCCGCGCGCCTTATCAAAAGAAATTTAATATGTATATTTTTTTGTTTGAGCTTTACGACAGTTAAAAACAGTTTATGAAGGATGAGCGCAACCGCTTTTTCTTATCAGCTTTAATGGGGATTTGCATCACAACTATGTAGTTTTAAAAACATGTTTTCTAGAATTATTTTCTGAAATTCTGCAGCATTGCGATCTATAGACATTTCGGGTTTGGCGTTTGCAACCATTTTGAGGTTGTTCACTTACTGCTTTTAACGAAATTAAGTTAAGAATACTCTTCCTATTATAATATTTGTCGTGTAGTATTTAATTAGAAATTAGGGTTATTGAAAATCGGGCTACAGCAATGTCTGCCGGTTTAGAGAAGGGATGTTTTCTAACATAATAGGCAATCTTACAATTAAACAGTCTCTAATAGGAGCGTAAACAGGAGAACAACTGTGTATATTCTTGAACAACTACCCTAAAAACACGTAAAAAACCAAATAACCCAGTAATTCCCAATAGGGCGCAGGCTGGCCGCAGTTCATTATCGTACGCGACGCAGCTGTTTCGCTTACACTCTAATCTGTCCGTTCTGGTTATGATCAGATAATCTGATACAACAGTTTGTCTGCCATGCACGCAATGCTGCAAATGTAAATTTATAGAGCCACCGGCGATGCGCAGATCTGTATGGGCGACGATGTAATCTTTTATGGAGGTATTGTACACGTGAAAGCATAAACGGAACGGGAAGTAAATTAAAGCTCGAACACGGCAGTTTTATATTTTCCACACATGGCGTTTCACTAACGTTCGTGCGGAGTGCTGTTATGAACATTTATGTATTATTAAAGGAGAATGGGGCAGCGCACATAGGAACCGGCAGTTTAAAGGACTCTAAGGGCGCTCTCTTTTAATGGGTACTATGCAGAATGTGGACAGTCCCTTTTACACGGCCTTCTGATAATAACATTTCTTCCTCGTATAGCCACACAGCACTTATCTTTAAAGATAAAACAGCAGACATTCCCACTAAAGTCGGTTAGTAGGTGTATGGGTCAACTACATCAAGTTTCAAGTGGTTCTTTAATCAGCCACCCCTTGCTTTGGCTCGTCTTGTTTGTATCGGATCTCATTTAAAGCTTAGTTACAAATTACTATTAAATTTTAAGCTACATCGTCTATATTATTGAAAGACAATACTACTACTGCCCGTGAAGGGTTATCATCCGTCCCAGATAAGAAAAGACCAAGCGCCCATAAGCTCTTACTAATTCGAAAGGAAGTATACTATAGCTTGAACTTCAAATATTAAAGTAATAAAGTTGAGTTTGACCTCAAACGATGCATTATAAAAGGTATGTTATATTTTTGACCACGGCCGACGACGGCGTCGGTAAAAAAAATCTCGACTATCTTCGACCTTTTTCAGATTTTGCCGATTTTGACCCAAAAAGACTGGTTTTGGTAGCGTCAATAGTTTCTGAAATAAAACGTTTCAAAGTTTGACCATTTTTTTTCAAATTACAAGACTTTTAGCAAAATTTTTATTTTCAGTACCAACTACCCGTGTTTCTGAAGGCCGACAATTGACTAATATTATTGTCTAAAGCAAGTTTCTTGGTTGACATAGATGGGTTGTCCATTACGTTAGCCAATACGTCAAGAGCTTGGATTTTCACTTATATCCGATTTCTGACGTCCTGGAATACATTTTGTATTATGTCATTTGTTAACTGACTGCGACACTGCGTTGGACAATAGGATAGGAGCATGCCAGGATGTCAGACGACAGGGGTGTATTCAAGAATGTCTCAGATGGGGTACACAATTCTTCATTTAGTTCGTTTTCTTTTGGCACGTCTTCTGAGATGACTAGTAAATCAGGACCAGTGTAGACCCTTTTGTACAAACACAGGACAATACTGCCCGATATTCTCCTGTGCTCCTGGTCCGTCTTTTTCCCATACATAGCACACATTTTTATTTATAGGTGCATTTATAAGTGGGGAGACGGGGGAGATCCTCGAGAGGTATTCCAATGGTCCAAAGGTTTTCTGACAATGACGCTGTTGTCCGCCGAGGTCTAAAATCTGGATTTAACATTCCCTTTGCATATTTTGTTTTTCTTTATAATATGTTTATGACATATAAAAAACAAAAGTGCCTCATTTGATGCATCGTTCACTCCGTTTAACGTGTCCAATTTCACTGCACTAAAGGTACCACTATTTAAGCACAACTTGTTATAACATTACGCAAATTATAATAATAATAATAATTTCGTATTGTAGAGTTCCTGTGAATTTTGAAAACTGTAGCGTTTTTATTTTGTTGCAATCAAACAAAGTAACACAAAAGCGGTATATTTATTATTAATCCATCGTATACTAGTAATGCAGTTTATCATACTGCCGTAAAGCATTTCCCTGAAAGTAAAATAGGTTAATTTTAATAGTAATTTCATTAATAATAATTACAATATTGCAACTTACCTCTTTAAGCAACTTGGGTTGCCTGCATATTTTTAAAGGTCCATGTCATTTTATCTTAATCGTATCTCCGTGGCCTCCGTGCATTGGTAAAAACAGGCATTCTGTGGCTGGCATCAGAAGGCAATAGCACGAGTACCATTCGCCTCTGAAACCATCAAATTTATTTCGTCCAATAAGACTTACCTGATTTAGGAGCCAATAAGCTTCACCACACATTAATATATCTACATTTGTAACAATCCAACTTATTCCGGAAAGACCTTCGACGATCGAGGTAATTATTGTGTTCGAACTATTAATGTATACTCATCTAAACAATTGAATAGGGTCTTACGTACGGGGCACATCCCAGAAGTGCCGACCATTTTCCTTGTAGTCCAGAACTCGGATCTGATCTATCGAATACATCCGGGAGACCGTGAGAACCCTCCTCCAGGCAGAACACCGAAAGTACGGCCATTCCATTATAGCGAATCGAAGGAGATCAGATAAGTTGCGATAATTAAAACACCGAGCGGTTACTATATTTCATTATTTGTTTTACACATTACATTGGTTGTAAGCTCACGCAAAGCTTTGCATGGGAGAACCGCGTTTGTCCATTTTTTATGTACATCACTGCATAACTTATTATCTGATTTGTACCGTTCTCCTCAATATATGCCGATAGAGATGTGTAAGACTTATCGCTTTATTAACGTCCATAAACAGAATTTCCAATTTTGAGTGTCTTTATAAAATTGGTGGCGCCCTTTTTAATCTAATTGAAGTTCGAACMACGGATCCCGCTCTACCCGGCGTAAAAGCTGCCGTTAGCTAGTGTAACATAATTTTATGTCACAAAACTCACCTCATTTTTACGGTTTTCTTTTGACAAATACCTAGGTATTTATCATCCAGACTTGTTCTTAATTATAATTTATAGAGATTTTAAATGTATGCGTGCGCTTAGGGAAAATTGGAGTAAAATCACCACCGCAGGAAGTTTAGGAAATGAAAGCGTCGGAGCCACATAAAAATGGAATTACCCCCACGAATCAATCAATTATGCACACCCGACGTCTCAGTGCCGGGACGGAATTTAGCCAGTCGACGAAATAATGAAGGAAGACCAAATAAAAAACGCCAGTTTTCAGTATCGTGATGTCCCAGAAGAGAAACCGTCAGTCCGCTTGGCAAGAAGGCGTAATTAAATATAATATACGGCACGGATGGTGTATTAAGTGATTTGCATTAAATAGTGAATTTTATTGTCCCGCAACACGAAAGCTTGCGGCAGCGAAGATTTTGTATTTTAGATTGGAACTTTTCATTCAAGGTCGGCGATTAACGAAATACAAAAAGTTCGTTCGTTTGCATTAATACCCGGAAAATGCCTGTACACCAACACGCAATATGTTACCTTCGCTTAATGTCTTAGCTACATTACAGAGTTTACGACATTTTGAGCAATATTTAGCAATGGAGGCCTCGCAAAATATCTTCATCTCTTTGTTATTAATCGGAGTTAATTTTGTTGGGCACATTAATGTTTGAAATAGTTTATATAAGCATCTGTAATGATGATCATTATACCTGTAGCAGTGGCGGATCCAGGATATTGGTTGGGGGGGGGGGTGCTTGACCGATTGGAAAAATTGCTTATGTTTTTTTGTATATAAGCTATACTTAAAGATTACAGCTGTAGAAACAAATTACAGTTTCAAATTAAATTGAAAATTGCATTTAGTCACGTGCCCTAAAAACGACGTGTGACGTCACATTTCATTCTAGATTGTCGCGCATTTGTCATCTCATGCGAATCGTCTGATGCATCTACGTACGCCGTTTCCGTGGAGTTGTTTTTTTTTGTAAGGGTTAGTAGTTTAATATGATTGCCGAACATTCTTCTGAAAGTGCAAAATTGAATATTAATTACCTTACGCTGTCCCTCGTAGGACAGGCACAGATCACACCCAAATAGCGGCGTAGAATGTTATTTTTTTCTAATTTTTCTTTTGTTTTCTGGAAACGATTTTATCTATAATCGAGGGATTAGGACCATTGTTTTTAGCTATTGCACTTAGCGTATTTAATTGTTTTTCGAAGTTAAGTTTAGAAAGAAGAAAATGATAGTAGTCTGTGTCAATAGGTTAGGTGAAATTATCAGCACGGTCGAATATTTCAAAAGGTACAATTCAATTTTGAACACCTTCTATGAACCATACTTTATGCCTGAATTCATTAGTTTCGTATATAATACGATAGTTTGATCCTTTTCTGGACACAACATAAATTATAATAAACGATTTAATAGGTTAGTAACAAAAAATCTGTACAAGTCATGGAAAAACAGCACTATTTTTTATAAAATGTTAAAAATGGCCCCCGTTTATTAACTGACAATGATATAAATTGTCGCAAAAAATGTACAACTAGATCTGTAAATATCGCATAGCTTTCAATTTGTGCTTTGTTACATACACGTTGCTGTAATTATAAGTGCATTATTTTTAATTTTGTGTGCATATCCTCACAACGCAAAATTTATGCTTTCAATGAATATTGTGAATAGTTACTGCTAGTGAGGATCTCAATCTGATTTGTTTTAGTGACTACTCGAATTCGGTATTTTTAGTCAACAGTTATAATCTAAAAATAAACGAATTGACTACAATATACTTGACTAACGGTAATTATTGTTCGGTCAGTTTTATTAAATTAGCTTTCCCTGAACTGAAAAGGACTGATTTAGATTATAGTAATCCATACCTTGTAATTTGTAGGCTGCTTCAAACCTAAAATTAGGTCCATATTTAATTTACATCCTCATTTGCTTAATGATATACCTTAAACTAGCAGGGTTGACGCCGTTGATGAAGTTCGATTTGAGCTATATCTTTCAATACGATTGTGACTAATGGCATCACGTATACCGCTTATTATACGTTATTGCGCCGTCACGAGACCATTAAAACGTTTTACTATAGAGTTTCGGTAACAAAAGCAGAACGTAAGACTTTATTGTCACCAGTCATACTAGCGAATCGTACTAAAACTCATCCCTAATGGCATTTTGGTGCTTTTGACTTCAAGTCTTATTACTTTGACCTTTTCGCCAGCGATGCCGCATTGTTGTGTTACCACAAATTAAATTCAGGCGCAAAGGAACGCACGAATGATTAAATGAGTGTAAAGAGACCCAGCTGTTTCATTGCACAGGAAATAATGTCACTAACGAGTTAAATTGAACTATTCTAGTCACACCATGCCAAATTTAGTGTTTTAGCAAAAACTGATACATTTAGTTAACTAAACATAAATTTATTATTGTACTGGTCCAAATGTCAAACTGCTACCTCGATCAAAATGAAAGATCCGGCAAAATGGCATGGAGTTATAAATTGATAATTATATGCCAGCCAAGAGGACATCACACAACTGTTAATGTAACAGTGAAAAAAACATCGGCATCGAACAACTAGGTCGCTTTACAGTTATTCAATCATTTGTCCATTATTTTACGCCTGAATTCAATTTGTGATAACACAATAATGAGGTATCGTTGACGAAAAGGTCAAAGTTATAAAACATAAAGTAAAAAGCACCAAAATGTCATTAAGGTAGTTTTAGTACGAATCGCTAGTATGGCTAGATTATATTTGCTCTACTAAAACATTTTCAAAAGTGCTGTGCAAGGGCGAAATTAACTAAAAGTTGAAACTAAAAAATGCAGTGTTGTCAAAATGTAACAGTAAGTGAGATTTTAAGAAGGAAGTTTAGAATTTATAGATTGTACTACAGAGAATCTATATGAAATATTGTAGGTATAACAAACATACGTTTTCTTAATAATACAGGAACCTACAGTAAATAACGAATGAACAAATAAATGTTATACTGCTTTTGCTGAACTACTAGTAAATTATGGAACAGGTAAACAGGTATGGGATTCATATACTCCTTTATACGTTTACTTTATACGTTTGGTGGGCTAAAAATATGTGTTTTATCAAACACTGTTTGCAAGTGAAGATAGTTTGGTTTAACAGGTTCTTGGGTGCCTGTCAGTGACTCGAAAAAACATCTTTTCTTGGGATTGTGACGCTTTTGGTTCCTAGGTCGTAGGGATGTACATTGTACATACAATAAAGCCATTCCATATAGAATATCGTTTAGACAAGAGATTATGGTACCTAACCATCTTCTTATTTATCCCGTATAATTGAATCAAGACGAAGATCATACCTAATCTTGTTCTTGGTGCTAAGGCCTCATACATGGTCTGGCCTTGGTCTTGTCGAAAGAATCTAGCATTTTTTTGATAGATCAAAGTATCTAATACCTTCACAAAAAACAAATCGAAAAATATTTTTTAAAGTAATTTAAAATTATGATACAAACTGAATGCGAACGTCGTAATAGGCATTGATTGCTAGCTGCATGCATTACACAACTCAATTATACAAGAAAGAAAAGGTACTTTTAAAATGTACCAAACATACGTACTTATTTAGCATGAAATATATACTTACTTAGAACTGTAAACCAGTGATAAGATTTTGTTATAAATGATCCTCGCGCATGTAGGGCCAGACGCATGTGCAGTAAAGATTATATGGGAACATCATGGCAATGTCACAACAAACAACAGAACCTGCCACACACTCTGCCAATCACCATTCACTCGATCACACTTGTGAGTTACTGTGCAGACTCGCTGCCATTTGATTTAGCGGTCTAGATAAAAGATACGATATATGGGTTGCAAACTAAGCTGAATAGTACAACATTAATTGGTCTAGTGGTAGAGCGATTGCCTTTGACACTAGGTGTTCAAATCCAAGCAACTGCACCGGGCTTTCACTTGTAAATTAATGAAAATCTGTATCATAGATAATATACAATATAGTAGATGAGCAACTTCACATCAGAACGACGTCGCTGTACTAATATAAGTTATTATTTTATTATTCGTACAAGCGTTGTACTAAATTCTAATATTTTGTAGTCACTATTGCGCTATCTTGACAAATAATAATTTTGATAACGTTGCTAAATTAAAAGTAAAGAATATTAGAATATAGAAAATAACTTTCAATACAAAACTGACAGGAAGGAGCGTTGCGCATCTTTATGCATATATAAACGATGATGGAAGCGGCCATCTTGAGCCTCCATAATTTTGATTGTTCGTAGCTTCTATTGTCATCAGTTTAGACATCTGTTTTATATTCAGAGGGTACAATATATAAAAATATGGTTAGTTACGCAGTTTTGTGGTAGTTCCTTGGCAACAATATTTTATATGTAAGTGTTTTTAATACTAAAGTCAAAGATTTAATAATAATAAGAAGCGTATTTTGTTTATATGATATTAGAAGGGTATGAAGCAAAAACAATCGTGTAGTATACATAGGCGTAGTCAAACTGATTGATACGCGCGATACCACAGACCTGCCATTTTAGCAACTAAACTGCTCGTCGCTCGTTATTTGCGAGCTTCAGAACGTAGTTCGCTGCGGTGGCTAGATTATGGCGACCATTAAAATATCATCGACATTAATTATAAATAAATTTCAGACAAAATATAAATATATAAAAATATAAAAAAGCTTAGTGTAGAATCAAAACCGTAATGTGTTTTGACTATGATTACGGTAAAAGTATTCTTATAAATATGGTACACTTTACAAATTACTTATTTCTACTTACATATTTCCAAAGGAAATGCAAATACCTATCTAGATAGGGAAAGCGATGTTGGTAAAATTGCTTAGTATCACATCCATCTATCACACACTTCTTAGCATACCGCTACGTGTGTTTTATAAAATTTTGAACTCTTGTATTCAGCAAAATAACTTTTGTTATTTATAGATTTAAATGAATATAAAAGTCCTCAAGAACAAATCTGTTTTAGGAATACAGAGCAAGAGAGAGCTATCTGCAGTTAAACAAGTTTAGAGAATACATTTTTAAATCAAACTTCAAAGCGACACAAATGTCAACACACTTTTTGTACCGCTAAGGTTTCTAGATTTTTAAGTATACATGGTGTTCACGCTAACAGTCTACAATAGCTAACTTTTTTATTTGAAATCGTAGCATAGTGGTTTAAATGGTAAAATTTCGAGAAAAATTTGATGGTGTTTACAAAAAAACAATTGAACATCATCTGTCAAAGATATTGACTGCAAGTTTGTTATTTTAAATAGAATTACCCTCATTTATAAAAACGGGGGTAATTCTATTTAATTGTGGAATGATGTTCAATTATTTTTTTTGTAAACACCTTCAAATTCTTCTCAAAAGTCAAAAAACTTTCCCATTTAAACCACTATTTTACTATTTCAAATAAAAAAGTTGGCTATTGTAGACAGTTTCGTTAACACAACTCATATTACCTGAAATATCTCAAAAGCAAATGACTATAGGGTGTTGGTATTTTTATACTTTTTGTTTAATTTGATGTGCTGAATCGAATGCGCTATAAAAAGTGGGGTTGTTCTATTTAAAATATCAAACTTATGGTCAATATCTTTGACACATGATGTTCAATTGTTTTATTTTGTAAACACCATCTCGGAAAATCAAGAAACTTTCCTATTTAAACCACTATTCTACGATTTGAAATAAGAAAGGCTATTGTAGACTGTTAGCGGGAACACCCTGTATAGCGACTCTAGAGTAAAAATTTCTATTTTAAAAGGTAATAAACATTTGACGAATCAATTGAAATGAAGGAGCTGGAAAATTCGATCAAGATGTTAAGAGACTATACAATTATGTATATATTATGATATTCCTTACACCGTAGTGTTTTATTTATTAGTGCATCCCAAATATTAGAATTTGAAGAATCATTTCCATTCGATAGATCTCATTCAAAGCTATGCACTTCGTAGATATTTTGTATCTCACTACAATGCACTACTTCTACTAAAACTTTTTTAATTTTTTGCTTAATAGCTAAATTACGTATAAAATCTAGTAAAAAAATCTTAGTCAAATTTAACCATCAAATATGAAAGGAATATTTTCGATTGAGGCTTCTAAGCCTCGCTTAACATTTTGCCTTTTTTTGGTCAAAAAGTTTAGTGGTCTTTAGGTAATCCTTCAAAATTGGTAAATTATTGCAAAGCGCACCTTACGTTAATCACTGCAACTTAACGGTTATTAGCAACGGAGCAATAAAGTTGTCACTCCAGCGAATTAGAAGGGCTTAGGCACATTTAGACCTGGTTCAAATCTGCATGAATCAGAAACTTTTGGGCATTATTACGTATATAAATCCCCCTTAACAAATTTTAAATTCAATTACAGTGAATATCCCCATAAAATGGCAGATTGCGTTTAGAGCTCTTCTGTTTCGATAATTTCGACGTTACCATAAACTGCCTGCATCTTTACGGACCCGACTCCCTAATATTTTACGGCGTCGTTCGATCAAGCCCGCGAGTAATAACAAAAATTCGGGGGCTCCAAAGCCCTGGAGTGTGGGTCTGCCAGATAGCGTTGTGCTCGGCGAGGGCACGTCCTGCTCGTTGAAGCCGGGATGACGTCGGCGTTAGGGTTACGTGCGTTGAGATAACGCACAGGGCTGTTTCTTATTTTTGCATGTAAAATATGGCTCGGGGCGGCCATCAGTGTTTGGTCATTAAGGTTTGTGCTTGCTTTTTGGGAGTTTGGAACGGGATGGTCTTTATTTGCTTTTTTAGGTCCGGTATCTCGTAAAAATAATGGAAAGTATTATTGGATTGAAATATTCTGCATCCACATCACAAATATATCCTTAAATATGCTGGTAATTTATTTATGCTCTTTATTTATCTCATATACCGTTCATATAACAAATACCAAATCATTTAAAATATCCCCATTTAAAGTTAATGTTTCCAAAATAAAATTCACTCCGTACCAAACGTAGAAAATATACGAAATTGTAGTTCATGCCATTTCAGTTCAGTACTGATAAACGTATTACCAACAGAAAACATTATTTTTTTGCTAAAGCTATAAATAACAGCCGTTATCAATAATCGCGATCAAATGTTTCTAAATTTCAAACCCTAATCTGTTCTAAATCTTAGTAACAACTGTTTCCAGTATTATTGTCTCTCATTATTGGGCATACTAATTTGATGTGAACGTAGCCATTTTAACGCACCGACAGCTAGTGTAGTTAAATGCGAACGTAACAGCTCAAACGGCCAACTTTAGATTATACTTTGATGTGAACCTACCGAGATGCCGTAGTTAATCACTAACTAAATAGTTTTAACGAACCGTCGTAGCAAGAGGTTTAACTTATAGTGCGCTTTTATCATAGGTGTGAAAATAAGGACCCCTCAAAAATAGATTTAACTGGGTAAAAAAGAGGTGATCTACAATATAAAGAAAAGAGCCAAATTTTGATGTTTGAAGTCACCACAAGAATTAATTGTGCATCAGACTTGTCGAAATTTTGGTGAAAAACTCATCGTGGATGACAATAATTAAGTTTTTGCACAGGTGTTGGCCAAAAGTTTTGTGATCCTCAAAATCTGTAGATGATAATTTGACAATTCTGAAGCTTCTCGCGGTACGGCCGATACAATTTAATGATGTGTTTTCTCTTATATATATCTGTTTATTTTATTAGACTCGACTTGTGCTGTACCAATGTGCTCATGGTGAAATTTCCATCCCATGAAAATCAAAAGAAAAATATGGTTTTGAAATGTTTATTTTTTTTTAAAATCCGGAGACCATATCTGCAAAACCTACCTACCTACCTAAGGTACGCTTCTGTTAGGCCGAAAATCTCCGGTTTTTACTCAATCTGACCCGACCTCTTCAAATATGAAGAAGCAGTTTTCGACTGATCAAACACTTCTGGCGAAGAAAAATTTGTCACTATAATCTCATAAATTTTAAATAAGAAAATCAATAAATTGTGAGCAGATTAGTAAATAATAACGAACGTATCGTTTTGAAATAAATATTGTAGCGGGAACAAATGATTTTATAATGAAATAGAACTCCACACACGATTGTTAGTACCGTGGCGCGTTAGAAGTTCGAGAATATTAATTATTAGTGCGGTGTGCGAATCGCAGTTCCTTTGCCGGAGTAGGTCTCAGCAGTTTTTTGTTTTATTTTCACTTTTTCTATTTTTGTTGAGTTCATGTTTTTCAGTGGCAATGAAGTTGATTTTCATAATGAGTTTATAGCTTTCTGTGCAGTGGGACAAACCAGATACTATAATATCCATTAAACACAATATTAAAAAAAATTACCTGTCTATAATGCAAATTATTGAAATTGTACCAAAAGTATCCGAGCTACGTGGATTACCATTAATACCCATTGTTTTACCGCTTTATGACTAAACAGTATCGTTCATATATCCGTAATATTCGCGGGTATTTGTAGTTAACTATACTACTCCAATTACTTTTAGCTGTCTGAATTCTAAATGTATTTATTCTGTTTCAGGTGAGCACGATTAGTTTTACGTCAAAGACAAACACGCCGAACATTACGTCGCAGTTAATGGTAAGGGTTGCTTACTGTTGCATGAATAATGGCCTTAAGTATATTTACACAACCGTTCCATATTCTTCGCTGACCTGGTTCGCTCTGATTAAAGACAGACATGTTCAAATATTTGCCTCGATTTCAGTTTCTTCTAGGATTTCCTTAAATAACTAAATCGCGCTTTGAACGGAGTCATACCGTTGCTCCATCTTAATCCCTAAAATGGCCGTGAAATGGAGACGACGGGACAGTAAAGGATTATGGAAATTTTTCATTACAATTATTGAAAATAAATCACGCGTTCGCCCTCCCCGAATGATATTCTTTCCCGGCCAGATTGATTTATTGGGTGAGGTCGGGGGGGCATATTTCAGCGTTAAGAATTTCTTCGGTTATTGTTTCATTCAGAAAATCATATTTTTCCAGTCCATTCCGTTCCCCGGCAGTCTTTTAAATTGCCTTACGGCGCGGCGGCTCGCAACGAACGCAACTTGTAGAAGTTGACCTATTTCTCCTAAAGCCCCCCAAACTCATCGCCGGAAGTCTTGGAAATGACTTCGTAATAATTTCAAGTGCATATAACTTTCGGAACTTTTGATTACGAGGTATTCGGAATATCCGAATGGGGTGTATGCGTCATTTCCAAGTTATTAAAATCACTCTACAAACGGAATTAGTTAAGTTTAATTACTTTAATACTACTTCGAGGGTATATGACATTTACATTAATTAATAATCGCAACACTCGTTTACACACCGATTTTTTTTAGATTAGTACTCAAAAGGGTATTGATTGTTTATTATGGCATATTGACTTATCTACTCTACTCTACAAATGAAAAAACTTATCAGAATCTAAAGTATTTGCAGCACAAAGAGCTATGCCTTGACTGCTGCACAGCGCGTACCCATTTTTTCGTAGTCCTTCATCTATCTGAAATTGGGAAAGCCCAATATATACATTAATATTAATAAAATGTCTAACGAACTCGTGCAATAAAAAGTCAAATAATGTATTTTGGAATTAAAACTTTGTGTTACTAGGCGTGATTCCAAAACGCAAAACTCTTGCAACTAAAAATCTACCGGTTTAGAACCCAAAAACTCTTCCTTTATCGCTGCAGCCCTACGGGAATGACGGCGACTTGGTCTCTGGGGTTGATATTGTTGGGGGTAGCTGGTGACTTCCTTCGAGCACGTCTGCTGCTCTGTTCTGTATTTTGTGGATACTAGCAAGTGAAATATATATTATATAAAAATAAATTAACCCACAACTTGTATACTTCTCAAACCCAAATAGTGAATTTTGACCTTACGTTGTAAATCTTGCTAACATTGCAGCAGGTAGAAATACAAATGTAAATACAAATTTGCACTTTACTGTCAACTAATGATCGTCTGTCCCATGCAGCATTGTTTGCAAGATTTACAACTAAAGTCAAAATTGACTACTTCGGTTGGATGACAATAAATTTATGCAGCTGTCTATAGCGTTTTTCAAAAATTTCTAGGCTTTCACACCCACACATATTAAAGCTATGTGGCATACTTTTATATATTTTCAATGAAAGATTTTCGTTTTAGAACTCATCAAGAAACTAAAAGCAAGATTTCCACTTTCTGAAGTAATCACCTTTAAACAGCACACAAAAGGGATAACATGACATCATTACCGTGTTTACCAGAAGTATAACACAAAATTTTAAATAGTAGGTAGGTAATAACACAGGCATACATAAAATTCTACACATCAAGCTAATGCACACCTGTAATCCTGAAAACATTCTACAACTATGAGAACGACATTACTAATTTCTAGTAGTTGGAAGAAATTCAGATTCCACGTTAAATGCTGAATGTATATATGTATGACTAAAAAGGAATCAGTAGTCTACGGTTATCTTCTTTTCGGGCATTAATATTTCTATCTCAATAAAAATATTTACGTAGAGGACACAATAACATCTAGAATTTTTGCTGGATGATCTTGTTTGGAACATACACAGGGTGTATCAAAAGTATGGAAATAATTCAATAAAACATAACGATGAGCTTGAAGCAAAGATATTTGGACACATCGATTTAGTTGTTTGTTGCTGACTACTGATCATCATTTTTTTTAAAGCAACCACGTTAGTTTCTATAATAATTGATAGATTTTTTTTCTAATACGACGATACCACAAGTATATATGTATTGTTTAGAAGTTATGACGAGAAAATCATGAACGGTATAATATAGAAAATGTAGAACTTGACTCAGGACACACTATAATAATTGAAATTTGTTTCAGATTGCGCCACAATTGATAGTTGTGTTCAATTGCTTTTCTCATGTCACTTGTTACTGTCTGCGCTATTCATCCAGAAGCAGTACAAGAATACAATGTATATACCGCATCCAATGCAAACATCACTTCAATTTGCCAGTTCTGCGCTACTAGGGCACTTAAATTAGGGGGCGTATCTTTTATATATCCTCACAAGTGAGCTGAAGGTTCGACGAAATATGCATAGGGTATTCCGATCGTTCAACACTCATAATAACATGAAAATGCCTCCCTTCCGTTTTACCTTGTCCTTCTGGTTATTTCACATATACAATAAATCTTCCGCGTTATACCTATGCCCCATTCGACCTGTACATCAGTAATGGTCTGAAAAATCTTAGGGTCTTGTCGCGCTTGTAGACAAAGACATGCTAATACTCGTAAAAATCGATCTGCTTTAAATTGTCCCCAGATGCACTTAACGTACCTTCCTGAGAGTTTGCACCACCGCATTTGAATCCCGCAGACAATGCCAGTATAATTTGGGAAATTCGAACAACTTTGTATTCATCGCATCATAACCGTTTGCAGCCGATTTTGTTCTGCTGTAGTTACATTCAATGGGCCCTGCAATTGTCGGTCTTTTCTAGTCGCGAGAATTCTTTCCTCGATTGTATCAGACTTCTGCGGTGTGGTTACCATATTTCATCGCTTTTCAGTGTTTGATGTTAAATTACACAGGTCACTACAGCTACATTGTTTGCTTTTGGTATTTTACTAGGTAATAAATAAGACAAGACTGAGTTAAAATCCTAAGTACATACTTCAGCCCACGAGCGGCTGTGAAACTTCTTAAAATGCCCAATAATAGGAAGTGACTGTGCCAAAATAATTTAATTACTTATTACCCAAATATATTTGTGTCATTTAGTAAGTACTTAGACAATTTTTTAGGAACACGTTTGCTTTTGCCAAAAAGACATAGTGTCAATAGGTAATAAACTACGAGTAATTTAAACGAGAAAAAGTTTTGAAACTGTAAATGGTGTCACACTCGTGTGTATAACCGTCTGGCCTGGTTTAGATTCTTTCTTAAAGAATTTTTTTCAATAAAATGTGTCTATGCACCATAAAATTTATAAAAACTTAATTTGAGCCCCACTGCTTAGAAGCAAAATTTGATCAAAGTGTCATATCAGTAATGTAGTACAATTGCTTGCCACTATTTCGCTTCGTTTTTGTATCGTTGTCAAATCCTAGTTAATATACTGTTACATTCTTACTGAAACGTGAGCCCCGATGATTTAAAGAAAACTACGACTCCTAATGAACACTACTTTTATTCACTAATTTACGTAATTCAGCAAGGTATTATTTTTCAATCTACTTTTTCTGTCAAGATGACAGTGCCCTTCCCCCTCCTGTTCGTGCTGACACGCATCTACTAGATCGCGTTACACTGCCCCCTTCAAAAAGTTCGTTCGTCTCGAACAATCTTCTACGTCTCTAGATTAGCTCCAGCGTAGGGTGCCAGGCGATCCAGATGCACCACCTTCAGTTTTCCTCTGAGCTGCCGCTGAATCCGGTATACCACGTCGTTAATCCTCTTGATCACCGTATAGGGACCCTCCCAGTTGGGTTGAAGCTTCTGACAATGACCTTTCTTCCGGTGGGGATCAAACAGCCACACGAGGTCTCCGACCCTGAATCCTGACGAMTTCGCCCTGAGGTCGTACCGAGTTTTCATCCGATCACTTGCTAAATTAATGCTCTCTCTTGTTAGATCGTGGATGTCGTGTAGGGCTTCCTGGAGTTCATCCACGTAATTCCTTTTGTTCTCGTTCAGGCGTTCCGAAAGCGAGATCACAGGGCAATCGTAGTTCCCGACCAAACAGAATCTTGGCTGGAGTTTGGTTTGTTGACTCGTGTATCGCCGCTCTATACGCCAACGAAAACAAATATAAATGAAGGTCCCAATCTTTCTGATGCTGGTCAACTACTTTTGATAAATGCCTTTCCATGGGTTGGTTGAACCGTTCGACCATTCCATCCGACTGAGGATGCAGAGGCGTCGTTCTCGTTTTTCGTATCCCCAAGAGCTCACATACGCCTTGGAACACCACCGATTCAAAATATCTTCCCTGATCCGAATCCATTTCCAGTGGAAGTCCATAACGACAGATCCAATTTTCTACCAGCGCTCGGGCAACGGTTACTGCTTCCTGGTTCGGTAGCGCATATACCTCTGACCACCATGATGTATTTGTTCCCTGAGTTGGTAATTGGAAACGGTCCCGCGATGTCGAATGCAAATCTTTCGAACGGTGCACCGACATTGTACTGCTTCATTGTCTCTCGACTTCGTGTTTTAGGGCCTTTACTGGCAGCACAAGTTTCACATCTTCGACACCATACCTCAACATCGCCCCGACTGTGTGCCCAATAGAAGCGTTCTCGTACTTTCCCCAATGTTTTATTCACGCCTAGGTGTTCACCCGACGTCCCATCATGGATTTCTCGCATTACTTCCCTTACCCGAGACTTGGGTAGGACCAACTGCATCATGATAGTTCTGCCATCTGCATTCTTTGATGCTCGTTTTAGTAGGCCATTTTCTACGCTAAGGGAGTCCCACTGAGCCCACAACGCTTTTAGAGTGGGGCTTTTATCAGAAATATCTTGCCACTGAGGTCTTGGATCGCCTGGCTCCTTGCATTCCAGGATAAGACTAATATCCGGGTCCTTCAGTTGTTCTGTTCTCATCTCAGCGGTGGACCATCCATCTTGAGGTTGAAAGACTAATCTCTCTACGACTCCAATTTTGGACCCTTCTTTCCAGCTGCAATGCTTACAATCACTTCGACACGGCTGTCTGGACAGTGCATCAGCATTTTGATGTGCTCTTCCTGGCCGGTGTTTGACTTCAAAATCGTATTGGTGAAGACGTTCCAACCATCTGGCTGTCTGGCCCTCAGGGTTTTTCAAATTTAGCAGCCATTTTAATGCAGCGTGATCGGTCCTGATCTTGAAGTGTTGGCCACACAAGTATTAATGAAAGTGCCCAACCGCTTTCACTATTGCCAGCAATTCTTTTCTCGTCACACAGTAGTTCCTTTCTGGTTTGGAGAGAACCTTGCTGTAGAACTCGATGACCCTCTCTTCGCCATCTTGTACCTGCGACAAGACCCCAATTCCATTATTGCTAGCATCCGTATCCAGAAGGTATTGGCCTTTCAATCTCGGATAGGAGAGGATCGGACCCACACACAACGAATTTTTTAGTTTCTTGAATGCCAAGTCACTCTCTTGATTTCAAATCCCTTGACAAATCTTCGGTAATAAGTGCAAAGGCCCAAGAAGCTTCTAAGTTCGTGCTTGTCTCTCGGCTGGCTAAATAAGTTTTCCAGGTTAAGCCGCAGAGGACTAATTCCATCAATCTCTCAAATGTAGCCGGAGCATTACATAATCCAAAAGGCATGACATTGAACTGGTACAGACCGCTTCCAGTGGAAAATGCTGTCTTCTCCTTATCTTCAGAGTGAATCCCAACCTGCCAATACCCACTCTTCAAATCCAGGGAAGAAAACCACTGCGATCCTGCGAGCATGCTGAGAGTGTCGTCGATACGTGGCAACGGGTAGCTATCTTTCTTGGTCACATCGTTCAGTCGCCTGTAATCAACGCAGAAGCGTGTAGATCCATCTTTCTTTGTCACCAAGACCACCGGTGAAGACCAAGGGCTCGAAGGGTCTTCGATGATCCCATCTTCTTTCATCTTCTCGACCATTTTCGTCACCTCTTCTTGTTTTGCGAATGGAAGTCTCCTCGGTGGCTGTTTTATCGGTTGGACACCGCCGGTGTTGATGCGATGCTGCACGATGTTTGTTCTGCCCATTATCTTGTCGCTGGTAGCAAAAGTCCCGCTTTCTTCACGAATAAACATCAAGACTTTTTGTAATTGATCGCCGTCGAGGTGTTTCCAATCATCCTGGATGAATCCCTCTACTTCCCTGTCTTGACTCCTAGTTCTCCTTTGCTCAGGGGTCTCTTCCTGAGGAAACTCTTCCTCGCAACGGATAACGCGTAGTGCAGAATGATATCGCCCGATGTGTTGTCCCTTTCTTAGCGTGACTCTTTTTTCCCACAAATTGGCGACACGAATCGAAATTCGCCTATCACCGGCCTCGACCAGTGCGCGTGCTACCATAACCGGGGGTTCTTTTCTCATGTGCAGGTTACTTGTCAAATCCGGTTCAACAATTCCCGTCCGGTGCCCTCAGGATCTTTCTCTAATTCGGCTAGCACGATCTTTTCAGAATTCCCGGGTATACGAACTGTTTCCGAGATTATAACTCAATTAAGAACCGTAAAACTACTTGGCGTTTAATTTGACTAAGCGTTCGTTGCGATGTCATTATTTATGGAGTAGCCACCTGTATGAAATATGCTTGTATGTGTAGGAATCAAAGAAATACTTGTATAACTTTTAGAATTTTTTTTGCGTTTATGCGAAATATATTTCATCCAAGTTGAAATTTCTGAATAAACTAATATTACTCTGGCCGGCGCAAAACAACCATTTCTAGAACTTTTATAGTATCAATAAAAACTTTCCGTTGATTTCTGAATTCTTTTTATAACTGCTGCCAAGCTACAGTATGCACGGCGATCACTGAACATCAATGAGCGCGATAGTACTAAAGTTGCAGATCCAGTTACAGTTAAGAAATTTCTGGCTTTATGAAAATTTTCCAAAAATTTATGGTTCTATTTTTCTTTCAAAGGTAAGAAACAACAGTAATTATAGGTATAATAGGCTCGTGGAAACTTTCTGTAGTGTAGCTAACGTTATTACCACTTTGTAAATTTTGCCATTGCGGCAGGCTAAAACATCTTTCTATTCATCATAATACGATTATTTAACAGGCTTAATGTAGCCACAACCTCACAAATACGATACATAAACTAAAAGTTATAAGAAACCGTGTCAATCCACAGTTCCTAAATGAGAGCTTTCTGCACCCTTAAAGAGGATTCATGCACAGAACACTACAAAATATATTGAAAATACAACTCCCACGTATTTTCTCATATTAAAATATATCCAATAATTCAAGAATGAACGGATAACAGGTATACGTCAAAGCAATTGTTGTGTTCACCTCCCTGGGAGGCGATATTTCCATAAGCTCCCTGGAAGCATGAATTATTTATGGTAATCCTGTATAACATTGTTTTTAGAAAAACAATGGTGAAATTGTCCACTGATTGATTGGGATTCCATTCTTGATTTACACATCTCTTAACTATGGACTTTTTTAACAACTTTAGTACACTAACCACCGAAGCTACTCGATTGATGCTTAGACACAAATTACCAATAAGTTAGACTGTTTATATTAGCTAAATGGCTAATATATCTATTTTTATTAGATGCGCTATTAGATTGTCTTGTGATATATCCAACATATGTAAACGTATAACAAGTCGTGTTTACGATAAAATGGTGTTTTTTTTTAATCTAATTTAAGTTACGGTCTCCATTAAAGAGTTTCTTTATTGCAGAAGGCACTGATACAGGCAACTTTGTTTTGTAAAAAGTAGAGTTCACTAATCATGTAAAAGATTTTTCGTCGACAATTTTTTCGATGCAGTTGCTAAAAACTCAGCGTGTGTTGAATGTCACTTTATAATTTTATAGAATATAGTCATTTAGAGCTTTTGATTTAAACTACAGGTCTAATTTTACTTTTGTTCACATTTACAGTAGTTATTTACCAGTCAGTTAACGAAATTTTATACTTTTTAGAAAAAACTGCTTGTTATTAAATAGAACATTGCAATCTGGTATTATTGTTTGCATGGTATATTTAATAGGACTACAATGAGCTGAATTAATAAACTGCTATTCACTAAAATAGGTGTGAGTCGTATTTAAAAAATGTGTATTAAGGGAAGAATTACTGTGCTGGTAATTGTAAATCTAATTACAGGAGAAACTATACAAATTCAGACACAAATTTTCGATTTCTTTTATTGCACACTACAAGCGTTGTAGATGTAGGCTTCGGCTAAAGCGCTACATATTTCCTAAAAAAAGCTCCTAGAGGACGCAGCGCAAGAGAAGTAAATAGCGGTCGGACATATGTAAGGATGAATTGTAATAAATTAATTTATAGCTTCCATTCTTGATATCCATCAGCCAAAACACAAGATCATGATGCTCTGATGCAACACTTTCGTATCGATTCGGCCAGAGCCATAAGAGCAAATCGTGAAAGAAATAAAAGAGCCAAGGGCCTATTAAAGGAGAAATAATGTGCCAGACTGCATGGCAGAACATTAGCTTGACCGATGCCATAATGTACTCCTTAACGTAACCGGCACTAAAATGTGTAAAATGTCAGTTGGTTGTACCGCCTTGAGAGCGCGTTATTGCCTTCGGCTGCGAGGATTTAGTTCCTGAAATTAAATGGCAGTGCTCATTCGGTTTTGTATTAGCTGCAGTCGGCGGTAGAAGCGAAGAGATATTATACTCAAACTGTAATGCCGTGCACTAGATTTAATGACGTCCTTTGATACTTTTCCGTATATTTTGTGACCATATGCGTAGATGCGCTCATTCTTTTTGAAGAATGAATGCTATTGTAAAACCAGCGTAAGTACACATTAATTATCGCCATTCTCTTTAATGACACCCCGCACTTTTACTAGCAGATTTGGGTATACCTGGGAATTCAAATTCCACCATTGTATTAACGGTGACATTCGGACTGACAGTTTGCTAAATATTAATTACGACTGGACTATTGTCATCGGTTATTTGGAATTGGGTGGTTGAACTCAGGTCATTTACATGCATCCCAGGGGTAACTACTCTAATTTTATTGCAGATTATTTATTTAAAGTTTTCGTTGGTAAGCTATAAAACCTCATAGAAAGTAATCTAAACTAGGGATGTAATGTGAGAAAGTAGTCAACGGTTAGCACAAATTTCATTCAAATAACTCTGAACATTATTAACCTGGTAATGCGGTGGTGCTCCGTTCTGCGGAAACCACAAAATATCACAGAGAAAAACAGAATCCTTTGGCTGTAGCACCACAGTAGCAAAAAACAGAATCTGCAATTTCAGTTACTTTTCGCCTGTTACAGTTCGTTCAATAAAATAGGGTCCTGAAATTTTATTTTCAACGTTGCGGGTTCAAACGCTTCTCTTTTCTGTAAATTAAATACCCTTATTGTAGAAATCCTCGATTGATTACCACTGATGTCCGTTTTTTAAACGTCTACAGCATAGTGGGCTAGCGTTCAGATTATAGGTTCCTCTCAGAGACGAGTGGATAATGCCGTTAATTGCCACTAGATGGCAAGGTGTTGTCCACATCCTAATTCTCGCGAGAACTGCCAAATTTACATAGTGAAACTTTTTGTCGTAATAATAATAACAGATATAAGAACATTCTCTAATAATTTTTTTATTTGAATTAATTTTGGCGGACCTCGTGCTTCAAAAATGCATACCTATTCACTTTTAAATGTCATAAAAAATTTACTTTCCGTTCCATGAAGTTGAATTTCTGGAAATGGCATGCTTAAGTCTAATTTGAAGAATGAATGGATTTTTTTTATGAAAATGGGATTTAGGATCAATGTATTTCTGAGTAAGAGTCGCCACTGATTGCATACGTCGTACCAAAGCGTCCAATTATATTCCTGCGCACACCGCTTGAATCTTATTCCAAAGTGTGTCCTAGTTAGGTAGTTTATGTTTGTACGTATATTTTATTGTGTCTCATAAGTGCCGATTGCCTCATGCGCCCCATCCACTGGCCTGGCAAATTTTGATGCGGTATGCTTATACGTACCTGTGATAATGCGGCTGGGTGCCATGTGGTTATAAAAAAATTATTATGCACTAATGACAGGGAATATGCAATCAGCAAATATTGTTGGGTACTTTTCTCCATTTACATTACTTTAAAGCGCGAGTGCCCAATGAACCTCTTGAAGACAAACCACACATTTCAACCAGACTAAATTTACTCTATTTGCAATGTGATCATTATCTTCAGTCCAGAACACAAAGTATTGTGCCTATTAACACATTCATTAAGTTTGTATTGGACACTTTGGTACGACGTGGCGACTCGTACTCATAAGAAATGTGCTGATGCTGAAGGCCACCATTTTCAATATTAATCCCATTTTAATCAGCGAGTATTTTTTTATATCAGACTAAGCTTTTCATATCTAGAAAAATTTATACTTGTAGAACAAAACACATACGGTATATTTTATTAGGGTGAGGCAAGTAAACTAGTAAAATAGTCGATAATCGGACGGTTTGAACCTAAAGTGCCTTTGAACTCATTAAAGCGATTGGTCATCGATTCAATCTGATGGTCAGATTTCTCCTGCGGCATTTCATTGCATGCTAACTTTACATCATCATAAGGTGGCGTTAGAGTCAGAGAAGGATGGGGTTAATTTTGCCATTTTCTACTCATATATTGTTCCAGACGTGTTCGATAGTACTGTAGGATCTTGTTTTGTTCAATGCAGTCCAAAATAACTCTAGCTACGTGTGGTCAAGCACTGTATTGTCGAACAAATGCAATTAGAAGGGCTCTAAGCATGTGGTTCCGTTACTCCTTGGATATAACGGGGTAGCGTTGTCTTTGTTTTACTAAGTCACGTTCTCACATTTGTTTATATATAATGATTACCTAGACATAGTCCAGATTCGTCTAAATAACAGTGTGCCGTTCATGGTTCCACTATACTCGTTCCTTATCACATTCCAGTCGGTTACGCCAATGCTAAATAGCGAGAGAGTAACACAAAATCAGGACGATATGAAAAGCAGTCAAACCTTCTTGGTAAACGTATAGCTTTCCAGTAGCCTATTCGTAGATGCTATCGCAATACTTCTGGGAAATCAGAGCAAAGTTGGATTTCACGCAACATAAGTATTCATTATCATTAGAGGTAACATCATGGCAATTGCATTGGTACTCACAACATATTAAGATTAATTTCCTTTGATAGCAAATTCATTTTAGTGTCATATAGTGTAAATTTTTACTTACCAAGATGTGTTGTCTTACATTTGGCCGAAATGAAAGGCATACTTATGGATATTAATTATAGCTTATTGTCATAGACTGAATAACATACTAGCTTAATTAGAAGTTACAACGCAAATAATAATTATTAATTGATTACTGACTAATTTGATGAAAAATATTTTTCTGTCACGGAGATTCGAATTCGGCTTTTCTTATTTACGCCCAGACACACTAACTGTTGCGTTATGAGAGACATTGGCAGAAATCCACGGTGATGTATACTGCCATCTAACGTCATTGCTTGACTACAATTTTGGGTGAGCAAAAATATTTTTACTCAAATTAGTCAGATGTACCTACAACATCACACACTAATGTGTCAATATAACATATTGACACCATAACTAATTTAACTAATAATTAAGCACTGTGTTTACAATGTGTTTATACTTTCCATCTAACGTCGCAGCAGGTACCATTAATATGAGATTCAAAGCTGAGCCCAAAATGGTAATCAAGCAATGGAGTTAGATGGCAGAATACATTGCCTCGAAATTATCTCACCGTGGATTTCTGCCAGTAACTCTAATGGCATAGAGGTTAACGCGTCTGGGCGTAAACCAGGAGACCGGTGTTCGAATCCCGCCGAGAGCAAAAATATTTTTCATCAAATTAGTCAGTTGTACCCACAAAATCACATACTAGTGTATCAGTATAATATACTGACACGACATTTATTTCAACTAAGCTGTAAGGTTTTACGGAAAGTTCAGGAGTCATTCGCCTTCTAAATCTTTAACGCTAATTAGGTACTCATATCGCATAAATCCAGTGTGTCTCATAACAGAATGAAATAAATAGTCAATCTTGCAATACTGTCATACCTTACAAAACTCCAGTCGTTATTTTTAAAACTAAGTTTAATGAAACAAATTTTAAGTATTTGTTCTCGTTAGCGCAAGATTATTTGTCTTTGAAACATATTTTTTATGTGGGAAGCACAAAGACGTAATTCTACGTACAGTTATCGTCTTTGGAATATATCTGATTCATTTGCTTACTTCTGAATGCTTTCAAAGCTTAAGTTGCGATACTCCTCAATCCTCAGACATGTTTCTCTTAATTAACGATAAGGATCCCTTGCGTACCTACCGTCCCCAGTTTAAAAAGTTTAATGAGCCGGTCTCCATGAGACCTCACTAATTGTGCCCAAAGAAGCTAGTTTTAATATCCGCACTGGGATCGTAAATCATTCAAAGGGGGCAACATCCGAAATTGCGATTAATGCGCTCGGGAATTTTCGTTCGTGGGACATGAAAGTCACGTTTACGATCAAATAATGGCCAAACGTACTGCGGACAATGATTCCTAAATCCTGCGAAATGGAACACTGCAACAATCTAGCTGCACAAACACTGTATCGTTGTTTGTCGATTGCGTAACTGTTGCAGCACGGTTATCTAATTCTATCTGCTAAACCATGCAATTGATACATTCAGAAATAGTAAATACCATCTACTCCTTATGATCATCCTAGATTTTTGTGCTTTTTCGGGCACTTCACTTATTTACTTAAGGTATCTCAAATTCTTTGCCACTATTTCAATTATGTGAATATATATATATATATATATATATATATATATATATATATATATATATATATATATATATATATATATATATATATATATATATATCGTAAAGTTAATTTGTATTTTATTGACAGTGCCTAGCTATATTTCATACTGTATTTTGAGAAGCGTATTTAATATAAAATTCGTCTAAATTCAAGATATTTTAAAATAACTTAAGGGTACCAAAGGAAACAAAACGCACATGTCAATATATAACCCGTTGGTTCGTTAAAAAAGTTATTCCTTCCAAAGTGTTTCCTACAGCAAACTTCGAGTAACAACTATACTAGTAAAATAGAAATTTTGCATTTTTTTACTTTTTATATAAAAAAGCTGCAAACTGTGAGTTAAATTAAACTGTATAGCTTTTTTTGTTGAATAATTATTATATAGATAGTGCTATATTTGAAGTGACTCAGTTACAAAAATTGGCCATGTATGTGTAAAGTTGGAATATTAAGCACATTTTATTGTGTGACATAGAATGGAGTTTGTTTGCTTGTGCAGTTAGAATAAACAATGCCTCTGATTCGTACCATATGTTTAAGTTTCACAGAGCCTATACATATTAAATATATTTAGAGTTCGGGCCAAACGGGTTGCTTTTAGCCTACAATAATGATTCTCCATTGTCCCAAACGCATTAATATGGCTGCGAATTGTCGTTTTTTTTTCAACTATAGCACTAACAAAGTCAATATTATTAAAAAAGTTGGTTTTTATCATTTGAGAAACTGATCCATACTCTCAAAGTGGAATAGTATTTAATGAATTCTTCTTTAATATAATAATTCTTGAAGTGTAATCCACTTAATTCTTGATTTGTAACAGGTAGTCATGGTCAGTACAATATAGGTCAAAGCATAGAAAAAAGAAATTTTTATAATACGAATGACAAAGTCAAAAGTAACCTACATGCCAAGCAGTTAAGCCTGTGATCATTACAAGGATCTTTAACTTTTGTTCCATCTACTTGATTTCCTCTACAATTTATGCGTGGTTTAGCGTTATTTCTGTGACTTTTGGTTTTCCACGCTGCAAATTTATATTTCCGCTTTCGCGAGTACCTACTTGACCTGTTTGTCGTTGAAGAGATATGACTTGCTTTTCATAATTTAGTTTGAAATGTCTCATTAAGAAATCACTGAACTATATCTTGTGGCACTGCCATATAAACAAAATTCTTAGATGGAATTTAATAAAGAAAGAATTGTTGCACCGTCTGTACTGGTGGAGGTTTCTAAAGGAAGCAAGAACGATAAAAGCTGCAAATCAGGGCAAGAACTGTAACATAGAACAGCTCGATGTTGATCGAAAAGTTAAAGCTATAGTCGCATTTATTTGTAAATTTATTATTACAATGAAGTGGTATAGTATAGTAAACAGCTGTGTACCTGCTTTTCTACACTATAGATTAACCGTCTTAAGTTTCGTCAACGATGACCAGAAAACCTTCACAGTGGAAGCGTTGTTCCCACACGAGTATCAAGTGAGTATCGTATAGAACAGGCCATTTGTTAGGAAAAAGTGTAGCAGTGCAATTTGCCGGTTGACAAAAAATATTTGCTAAAGATCCCAGTGACCCTTCCTCAATAGCCGATGTTTAGGTGTTGCGAACCGTACCAAATATAGGAAAATCTGTTGTAACTAGGCACGCCTTACTGCCTGAGCTTAACATTCTTCTCGAGGATTATCTCTATAGTTCAATTGTCTTTTTCGCGTTTTTACAGCGAAATCAATAAAGTTCACAAACAGCAGGACAATAACAACAACAAACGGGAGGGTGTGACATTTATCTCTTCTGACATTTATTTTCTATTAGCTAACTTGTTAAATCTGTATAATTATATTTCAACCTACAACTGCTTCTTATTTTGCCGGTTACAAACGTCGATGAACTATCAGACTCAGTGTTATATCAAATTGGTTATTGGTACGAGTTGCCTCCATTAGCTAGGAAAACGTTTAGGTATTTATTTATTATTATTTGCCTCAACAGAACAATTGTTTAAATTTAATTCTTTCATTGCAAAAGTTAACATTCAGCACTGCGAGATTACAGTCGAGTACGTGAAGAGAAAATATTTCTTCGTACAGTCACCTATTTTGGTGGATATGTCGATGGCCATATGGCGCAACCAATTAATATTCGTAACCTATTAAACATATTTATTGTCCCTGTCTTTGTTGAGTTATGGTGGGCAAACAAACTGTTAGAATAGCAAGCGTTTTACAAGCAAGCTTTTTGTATATGAATTAATACAGCGGCCTGAGGCGCACGAAAACGCGAGCGCTATCATTGTGTCGTATATTCCTGTTATAAACCCATGGAGGAGCTAAAAGCCCGCATGCAAAAAAGAGCATATGTAGCAGTGAGGGTCGCCTTTATTATCCCAGCCCTAATTTAAAGCTTAATTCTATATTCAAATTGAATATTTTTAATAAAAACAGCAGAGCGGAACGCAAAGGGTCACGGGCAAAGGAATTGTACGTGCTGGATACAATATAAACGCGAAATGTTAAATGTCGGCGGGAGCGCGAGAGGCCATTATGAGCCAGAACGTATGAAAGATGTACGAAATGAAGCAATTTACACAATATAAAACTCATTCCTCTTTTTGCGCGCCGTTTTCACAACATAAGCGCTAAAACGATGGAGTAAATTCACTGATTTATGTAAAACGGTGACTTTTGAGGCGTACCGTGCCGCATAAAAGTCTTTTGTGTTCGGGCTTTTTTCGCAAAACAGCTACCAACTTCGGCTAAACGCTAAAAGCTGCGGCACGGCACACGGTTGGCAAATAAATCGACGAAGCGCCTTACTTTAATGGAGAAGGTGTAAAAATTGTAGATGCAATATAATAAGAAAAACGGCAGCACTTCTGAAATCTTACAATAAAATTTGCATTAGATCATGTGCATAATAATATGTTATTTTTGTATATTTCTATTTGAGAGTTGATGCCCTAGATGGCACTGAGGACATCAGCTGTGCTATACACCAGTCCGCCTGGCGCGTCGCAGTAAAAGGCGACGGTCTGCTTTGGTCAATTTACTCTCTACCCCTACCTGATGAGCCGCAATAAGGCGAAATTAGTCGTAGGCTCAGAGTGGATTGACCAAGGCGGATGATTTATTTCATCTTGCCGACTGAGAATCTCCTCCATTGCCATCGACATGGAGCTGCACTAAGTCGATGTCAATCACAATTATAGACTCCCTATCTCGCTTCCGCTTAGATGGCACTGAGGGCATCAGCTCTAGTATACACCAGTTCACCCGCCGCCCTTAAAGGCGACGATCTGCTTTGGTCAATTTACTCTGTACCCCTACCTGATGAGCCCCAATTGGGCGAAACTAGTCGTAGGGTCAGAATGGATTGATCAGGACAGATGCCTGATTCATTTAATATTTTTATACTTCTACAAAACCGATGCATAGAATTCTAAATATGCTTAAATGTTATTTTGACTAGCTTAAGCAATTTTACTGACAGCACCGTATACGAAAAATCTTCACATATGTAGCTTATATACATTTTTTCATAAATCGAGTACCACAATCTAAATTTGTCTATAAGTTTATTTTTTCTTCCAGTTTTGATATCATCAAACACAGGGCACATCATAAGGTTTTTTTTCGATTTTGTTTTTAATGAGTGTAATTTACGTTTTTAACATTGGAGTGTTTGCCTGCCTTTTTAGTACTTTAGTAAGCCTCCTTCGATCGATTATGGTTGATATTTTTTTGTGTTTGGAAGTTCTTAAGCAATGTAAGCAGAATTCATTATTAGCCTCTAAAGTCCCTAAATTAAAAGCAACTACGCGAACTAGAGCTCTCCCGCATTTGTCCAGAATCCGAACCTGTGGAAATGTGGCAAAAATTGAGGTATTTGCTCAGACAGTACGCCTGACTAGATGAGAAGGATACTCGTATGGGGTGTTACTGTTAGAGTAAAGAACTTTAGAACAAACAAAAATAAAATAGAGGTGATATGATTTCTTAGAAACGGCAAAAGCTTATCATTATTTTGAAATAACTTCAAACTTTCAGTGCTAGACTTGTTATTTCTAAACCTATACGCACATACCCGGCAATACTTTTAATCTTGGTCTCTTCCACCTTAGCACTATTAAAAAGTTCACAATGCTCATCGGCGATTATGGAATTCCACATATGTATGGGCGGCAAAATCAAATGTGGACAATTTTCGGTCAAGCATTTGTTCTGCAGACGATTGCACGCCAACATCCAGACCTGACGAGGTCTTATTTCTAAGACGTATGGCGATCGTAGTCCAGTGTTGGTTATATCGTGTATGTTTGAACTTTTCAAAATTATTAAGAAATACAGGCGATTTATTTCAACAAAAATAATAACACCCAAACAGATGAAACCTGCAATTTTACATTTAACGCTTTTAGATTAATCTTACCTCCTCGCCTTCATGTAACTGTCCACTAAATACACAATTAACTATATTTTTTTATTATACAATGCTACTGCACAGTTCGGAGTTTTAAAGCGCATTCAAGTGTTATTAACAGATCATATTATTTCAATACATCTTCAAACGCGTGCGATTCACATCTCGTGAGTGATACAATACATGTGGGTGACCGAAACTAGCCCGTCTAGTTAGCAGGGCAGTTGATTCAAACTATTGCCGTATTAAATAAATTAATTTATTTGAATTTCAAAGATTTATTATATATGCTATAAGCAAAGGTTAAATATATATATTTTTAAATCTACTGTATCATCAAATTATCTATAAAATTGGTTTGAAGGATTCCGTGGTTGTTGTCGATGACTTGTTGTTTTCCGGGCTGGTTCTCACGTTGCTTATTTGACCTTGACGTTTCGACACTCATGTCGGTGTCTTCCTCAGAAGTAGCTCTGAAACTGAAGTATCCTAGTCCGCTCCGGTATTTATGTTCGTCAGGTTCACTGATGTGTGGGCGTTGTTATACGCATGCCAGGTATATGGCAATATACAAATTGTCGGCTAAAGCATTTCTAGCAAAGGACGGTACTACATAGCATTCTTTTTTCATTTACCTCAGAACCATTAAAAATATAGATCAGCTAATAGAATAATGATAAGAGGCGTTTTTTTTATGTGACACACATATTCCGGTGTGGCCTTGCGATGGGAATTAATTATTTACTCTTCATTCTGCCTTATACTCGTAATTATAATATATAGACTGTACTGGTGTTTCAAACGTCTGCCGTTAAGCGAAATTTAGAATACCTGCGTGGTATGTTCAGCGCTTGAGTATTATTTTAGTTAAATAGTACGACTAGATTCCTTTATGTTGCTTGTATTTACCGGTAATATATACCGACGATGAGTAGAATTATGATTTAGCGAATAAAACTTGTTCATCCTTTATTCAAGCTCGGCACTTCGTTCAAAAGTCCTTATCGCAAATGTTGCAATTTCGTGACAGTAACACAAGGACCGCTATATCTAGCCCAGGAATGGTTGTACAACACGGAAGCATCTCATGCTGTCGTGTCTGCGATACCGGTTGGTACGCCATATGTTACGAGGTAATAACATTGGCAGAAGGGCGAAACTCACTCGTCTGGCTTTGGATTTTAATATACATCCGATCGCATCGCCTTGAAACGAATATATTAAGCCATATATCTGATATTTCAATGCGGATTTGACACAAACTCACGTGCATATATGCTTTATATTAAATTCTTCGGAGGACGGGCTTCTTCAAAGGTTTACCTAGCTGTGCTAACGTAATTCAGGTTGAAGCCAATCGTGCACGAACGTAAAGTATAGACAGTACATATTTAATATACTTATGCTTTACCGAAAATATAAACATTCAGTTTTATTCTGTGTGGTCAAATTTTTTGCACGTTTAGGTCACTCAGTCCTTATTGTATAAGACTTTTCAATTTGATTTGCTACTGGCATTTACAGTTGTTTCTTATTCGGTGTTTATAAGTTTACCGTTTGTTCAGTTTTGCGTGTTATATATTTACATGAATAGTATATTTTATATATACTAGTAATCATTAACCTTCTTTAGCAAAATTTGATCCTGGTTAAGATAATTTAAGGGTATAGTATGTTGGGTGTATGCTCTAAAAATTGTTTTAGTTTACGAGTGTGCCTAGGGATTTTGATTGTAATACGTATTACATCAAGTAAAGCAATGAAATTAATGCCAAGTATAAAAAATATTTTTATAAGATACTCTTTCAAGCATATAGTACTATATAAGTTTTCCATTTCGCTGATTGAAAGTGTGAAGGAATTCAATATATTGTTACGATATACGGGTTCGCAAATAGCGGATTTCTGACTAATATCCTGTTATTTAAACACATGTATCGAAATACACTAAATTCAAATATAACTGGTTCAAAACACTACGTTTAACACTCCTAATTCAGTAAATCACTAACTGCATACGTTAGATTTAAAAATACTTAGTTTATTAAGCCTTTCGCTCTGATCTTTCGAATTCAGGACTGCCCGCGCTCTCGCCATGGGGCTATCTATACCCCGAACTATTCTAGAAGACACATCTCGCCGCTATCCAAAGTTCACGAAGATTTCAATGACAAAATTCACCGTAGATGACATCCCCTGCCATGTTTTTGCTGGCAGGATAGCTACTTGCCGTATTCTACTAACAACATCTGTGTGCCTGCAACTGGTCCACAGATGGCGCGCGCTGATTAACTTCTAGCGTGTAACAATATTTTTACATGGAAGTGAAGCAATGTTGCATTAGAGTGATTAAGGTTTTTACGGCCGGAGTCCATACTGGTAGTTACTAACGGGTTAGTTGGTCGCGGTTGTGGCGATTTCATCTTTGCCGATGTTTCGCCTACTGCTGTGGTGAGCATCTTCAGAGCTGAAGATCGCCGGTGTCATCGACGAGGAAATCACCACGACCGCGACTAGCTAACCCGGGAATATCTGCCAGTAGTATTGTAATAGCTAAGGGAATAACGCTTTTATATTAGTTAATAACTCTACCTACATCTTGGAACGGTATTATTTTTTGTGTTTAGCTTGACTGTAACGACTTCTATAAATTGTTTTCACGGCCGGAGTCCCTACTGGTAGATGATTCCCGGATTGTTGGCCCTGGTCGTAGCGGTCTTCTCCTCCCTGGCGTTTCATCCACGGCTGTGGTGAGCATCTTCAAAGTCGAGTTCACCGTGGACGTAATTTACTCTTTTACTGTACATTGGAGTTGCTAATTGTATGTCTAAACTTCAACCTACACTAACGCAGTGTGGCAACAACTTTAAGCTTCTTGTGAGGTATTTTACGAAATCTTGCAAAAGCACGGAATCGTCGTCATCTATCAAATGCTATAAGCAGCAGTTATACAACGTTATCAGATGTTAAATACTTTCTGCAAGTTTAGGAATTTTGGGCCACTAAAGTGCAATGTTAGATTTTTAAATCGAAGATAAGGCGTTGTACTCAACTCATGCGTAATTGAACTTTCATGGACTAGTGAAGTTTGTTAATAAACAATAAAGTTGCTCATTACGTCCTTGTTACGTAAAAATAGCTATTATTAAACATTAATTGTTATTGATAAATTTGAATTGAAGACTTCATTCTAAATTTTACAATAAACTTTTTACTACTTGAAATTTTTAATTTTAAATTGATATAGCGGGCACCTGTTATATGGGCTAACATAATATCAAAATTTAAAAAAGAACAGCGCTAAAAATGATTTTTGAAAATTTCGACTTAATTAATTTATGCAACAAAATATTAAACAAAAAAGTAGGAAAGAGAAGCTATGGTGAAATAAACATCAAAAATTACATTAAAGAACAGTCTGACTCGTAATCTGTCTTCTTTTTCTCCAGCTTCCTTATCTTCGCTGTTTCTAGATAATTTCCAGCTTGTGTCACTTCGATAACACGGAACCTTTTGTACGTATTACTAGGTCTCCATCCAGTTGATGACCAACTTGAGTAATGTTTTTAATGCTTTGTTTGAATTGTCTAAGAACAAGTATAATGTCACAGATTCGGGAAGAAACGTGATAATATAATGGTGGATAAAACTTACAACATCATTGCTACTTTTCTTCGATGTGGCTTCATGTAAAATGCAGACCAACCAGTTTTTGCAGATAATATACAAAAATTATTTAGCCATAACTGTCGTTTGTAAAAAAAACGTCTTCAGCTAAAATATGCGGATATTGTTGGAAATAAAAACACAAAATTGCGTCTGCTTTTGTAACATGCTGCCCTCTGTCTGTTAGTAATGCAATTTTTGCCTCATGAATTACCTTGTTCTGCCGCTACCAAAGTTTCCAATCTGTCGCATGTGTCTCCAGGTTTGAGTTTCTGAGAAACATCTGTTTGAAACTTTTCTAAATATACAGGGTGTCTCTAAATTCGATGTCATAATTTCTAGTGCGTATTCCTGACGTGAAATCATGACGAAAAGTCTATATAAACATGTGTCCGAAAATGCTTCATTTTTGATATACAGAGTGTTGAAGTTGAAAACAAGATTTCGATTTCTTTTATTTTTTACAGAACGGTTTTTTGAATCATTACGAATTTTAGGAGAATGTTATTATAGATCACGGCTAATAATCTGGCATAAAACATTTTTTCATATCTGTAACAGAGGCGGCGTAGGGGGAGGGGCAGAAGGGTATTCTCTTTGAAAAAAAGTTGTGTGTGAGATGTCAAAAAGCTCGTTACTATTTTCAGAAAGAGCAACAAATCAGGTACAAAAAAGGACCTCTTATTGCATTTCGCTAGTACAAACCGCTTTCGAAAAAATCGACAAAACCTGAATTACTACAGGTTGGCGTAAATAGACCAAAAATTAACTTTTTTTATTTTCCAAAGAAATTAACGTTTATATGGCAACAATTTTTTGGAATTCATTGAACTATATCATGATAAATGGTCAGACACAATGATTACCACTATATCTAAACAGTGGCGGTAATTTGGAGGGGGCAAGATGTTTTTTTTATAAAAATATTGTTTCCACATTTTTTAAAAACCGTTTCAATAATTATAAAGATCAGTAAAAGATAAAAAAGAAAAATTAAATTAATTAATTAAATAAATTAAACTAATAATTTATTAAAGCTAGATATGCAACTTGCATTTGACGTTATTAAAAATCTTTAAAAAATGCAATTTCTTAATTTTACAAGCAGTATAAAAAGTATTATTTTTCTTTTAATATTATTAACTGATCTTCATAATTTTTGAAACAATTTAAAAATGTAGAAACAATCTTTTTATAAAAAATACTTCTTGCTCCCCCTCTCCAAGTTGCCGTCACTGTTTAGATATGAAGGTAATCCTTATGTCTGATCATTTGCAATGATATAGTTCAATTAATTTCAAAAAGTTGTTGCCATATAAACGTTAATTTCTTTGGAAAATAAAAAAAAGTTAATTTTTGGTCTATTTGCGCCAACCTGTAGGAATTCATATTTTCTCGATTTTTTCGAAAACGGTTCGTTCTAGCGAAATGCAATAAGAGATCCTTTTTTGTACCTTATTTGTTGCTCTTTCTGAAAATAGTAACGAGCTTTTTGACATTTCTCACACAACTTTTTTTCAAAGAGAAAATCCCTCTGCCCCTCCCTCTACGCCGCCTCTGTTAAAGATATGTAAAAATCTTTTATGCCGGATTATTAGCCATGATCTATTATAACATTCTGCTAAAATTTGTAGTTTCAAAAAACCGTTCTCTAAAAAATAAAAAAAAATCGAAAATTTTTGTTTAACTTCAACACTCTGTATATCAAAAATGAAGCATTTTCAGACACATGTTTATATAGACTTTTCGTCATAAATTCACGTCAGGAACACGCAATAGAAATTATGACATCGAATTTAGAGACACCCTGTATATTTCTTATACATCTTAAATAAATAAGTTCGACGGTCATTATTTTCTGTTTTAATGTGATAAGCGTTTAGAAAAGCTTCGTGATGGCCAATAGTAGCTACAATGTTCTGAGGAATCTTGTTTGGTAGATGATTTTGCCGACGTGTCATGTCCCGTGGGTGCTGTTTTCTTTCAAACTTGTTCCTATACGATTTGCGCGATATGTGGTAATTCCAGATATCATTCTGCAGATCACATACTATTTACTGTTAAAACAAATCTGCAACACTAAGATCTATTAAGATTGTATTTTTTACGTCGTTGATCTTGACATACATAACATTATAAAATATATTATGTTATTTCTTCAGCCTATCGTGTAACAGTAAGTAACAGACTTTGTTTCACCGGTTGCTTAACTTAAACTTCATCTTGCCACGCTGGTCGCCTGTATTAGGCCACCCAAGTATAGATCTTATTGTTCTTTACTAGCTAAGCTATCAAATTTCTTCTAAACTTGGCTCTTTTCTGCCGCCGAAATTTTCACAAAACATTTGCGTCGAGATTGGTTATCTGTAACCTTGGTGGTATTATTTTCTTACCCTTTACTGTAGTGTATTCTTCGCCCATTACTATTTTGACTTTTCTAAAATTTTGCTGCCATAGTTGTTGTACCAGCGTCAGTTATCACAGTAGCTGAATAGCCGAACTATGAGCCGAACATGTTTGGTGCAATAACAGTCCAAGTTCAGGATTTGACTCGTTTTTGCTCTCAAGTGTGACATTATATATATGTTTCATGCCCGTTATTCAGTTACTATGTTTCGGATTTTTTTTTCATCACACGATCAGAGACATCTGAGAATAGAAAACCAGTAAAAAAAGTCAATTTCTTCCAAAAGTGGACTTAGCTGGTTTTTGCACCAAGGTCTTCAATTAGCTCACACATATTATACGTAGGTTGGTTTCAAATGCGCAAGTGTAAGAAGCTTTTGAGCGTATTAATCCACTAAAACATTTAAGACAAATTACAGAAAATTTTCAAATAAAACCAAGAATTACTCTGGGATTTTTTACTGTCTAAAGTAAAATAATGTGTCCATAATAAATGTACCAGTAAAGACGGCTGCAGAGTACAGTAACATTAAAAAAATAATGAAATAGTCGGTACATACGAATTTCCCACTTGCATGACTTACTTGCATTATACTCTTCAGTGATGAGTGTTTTTATTTTTCGGTGGAACTCTTCTGACCGAGAACTGTTTAGAACATAAATGTTTTCTCTCCAGAGAGAGTAGTTATTGCATAAATCTTTTTGAAACTGTCGATATACAAAGTGCTTTGCAAGACTTATGTCTTAAATAGGGTACCAGAGATTTATGGGATACAACTTCACTACAATTTTGTCATATCCTTTAGTATTATTTTAGACCAACCTATAACAGTTTCAGTCTTCGAAGTTTTGCAAAAGCTATTTTACGACGAAGTCTTCAGTAGTAGTAAAACTCCATACCATAGCTATCCTGTGTTCAGTAGATTATTGCGTTTCCATCAGAGTGCAACGTGTTTCCTGTACGACAATGTACAGGGGGCCTTTGACTTGAATTAGATAGTTAAACGAATCATCTGCAACGGTTTGCAGTTCGGGGAGCAACGAAGTACACATAATGTAATCACCAAACAGGATTACCTTAATTAGGCATTTGTTTAAACGTTTAACAAGAAAATTAGAGCTTTCCATTAAAACGAAGCAACCGTCCGTAATTGTCTTCTCGTCCTGGCGAATTCACCATTTCGACAAAAGCGGAATGACTGGATAGTCGGACGTTTACCACTAATTAGTTAAATAGCGCCAGTTCTACTTTTAATCAGTAGCTAATTATTGTTGTTAGTTTGAAGTTAACGTCACAAGCATGTGTTTCGCAACTCCGCTATTGTTTTCACGCACGGCAAATAATTCTTTAAACCCCTGCCCATCTGTTCGTCTCCCCTAATGCAAAGCGGCCAATTTATAGAATGTGGGGTGGCAAAGTTTATGAATTTATGAAGGCTCTAGGTCGAGACTATCCGGCTGAAATAGCAAATGGGTGCTTATTAATCGATTAACCCCTTATAATTTAATCGTTTGAAGTTAATTTTAGGCTACCCGAAATAGCCCCTTTACTGTAGACGAAGTTTCTCGCCTAGCTTTGATGTATTTAATTTGTGTTGATGCCTAGCGTGATCCCGAAAGATAGAACTTCAAAGTTCATTTGTATGCGTATTTTCCCTTTACTTTCCTACGTGTTTATTTTTTTAACTTGCAGAGCCGCGGCAAACAGAAAGTCCTTGTGTGACTGTCGTAATTTCAATTCAGGCTAAACAAGCTTCCAATCTTCCAAAGTTACTCAATATTCTCTGGGAGATTATTTTGGGTAGCCCGCTAACTCTAATGTCATATTGGTGAATGTATATCCCAGAACCTGCAAAACGTCTACTAACGCTACTAAGGGATCTTAGTCGTCACAGAATAAAATTGCTTTTGTTTAACATAACAATAAAGACTTGCAAAGTGATAAATAAATTTTGCAATAAAATTTTTCAGGGTATTAGGAGAAATTACTTTTAGATAAGAAATAAGAAACCCTTGAAGCATTTCTCTCTATCTGACTCTGAAACAAGATCTTCATCGAGATTAAGATCAAAGAGATAGCTTTAACAAAATTCTTCGTCAAAATTTTAAGACTTAAAACCTTAAAAATCGTGGTCTTAGACCCCGGGAACAGAAGATTAAGCTTTCTATTGATAAACTATGTGCAAATAGTTTTTATAGGTTAATCATGCACACGGTCGTCAAATTGTGTTTAGGCAAAATGTGTCCACGGCCTGTTGTGTTGTTAGAAAGTGATATTTGAGATAGCACGATGTATGGCATAGGTAGTAAAACTTTAGAGATACAGCATCGGGCTGTTAAGCTACTTATAATGAAAGACAAGGAGCATTTCTGCCGTTCTAATGAAACGGACAGTATGTGTGGAGGTCCTTGACAAAAGCTCTCAGATTTAGCTTTTGACAAAAGCCACACGTTTTGCTGCTGTAACGAAAGTATCGTGAACTTGCAGCAAAATATCGAAAGCAGTATTGGCTACTGTCAGCAAACATGAATGGTATTAAATGGATTAGAATATCTTATCTATCCTTTTGTACGCATTATTGCTTAAGGTGTAGCTTGGAATCTAATGGTATTTCCCTTAGACTAAGCCGCATCTTTCATCCCATCAACGCAAACTTTCTAGTTCTTGTTGGTACTCCTTTGTGTAGGTACTTCCAAAAGAACGGCAGGAAAGAAAAGCGGATTGCACACAAGGAAGAGATTTGATACAAACGACAATACATTCAACCTCAAATCGGTTACAACAATATGGGATATGTAACAAATATTGTCGCTGCACTTGCAGTTAGAAGTTTTTTTGTTTTGTTTTGTTTATCTTCTGTAGGTAGCATTATTCCTAAACCATTTTGACAATTTTTAAATAAGTAGTCGAATTTGTGTCGACCATATGCACACTAAAATAACAGGCTGCAGCAATAGATCGAATTAAATCTATATATATATAAATCTATATAAATCTTGACGCGACTATATCTGTGTCAGAAGTGTCGAAACGTAAAGATAAAATCTAGCAGACTAAGAAACCTTTAATACGCTCTTCTTGTTTTCTTAATCTGTGGCTGTGTACTCATGGGCATTTGAAGGATTTTTGAGCAGAGTAGGATGACTTGTGAGGGAGGAACTGCCACCTTATATTACTGTCTACCACACGAAATATCACAACATAGAATAACAAGTCTCGAAAATTAGAATTACAATAAAACGACTCTTGCGCCCCTCGTTCAGTTAAATCAATAATCAATATTTTATAGTAGTACTCCAAATGATGGCTACTGCCTTGTTTTTTTTAATTATACACGTTTTTTTTTAAAGAGAATTGCCACAATCCGACTTCAATATACAGGGTGAGCAAATAAGAGAGGTGGCCGGTCATAACTCACAAACCAGTAGCCCTAGAGCTTTGAGGTAAAAAAATTCTTAAGTAAAGTGGCCAAGAGAAATTGCTGGAAAATATTTTCGAGTTTCTAAAGTGACCGCTAGAGGTCGCTGTAGTACCTCCAAATTACAAAATATATGTCATTTTTAGCCTAATAAATGTCTGCGGTATTAAACATTTTAAGATTGTTTGGACTAAAATCTACCATTTTTGTTTAGAACAATTTTTTGTTAAATGTCATATTAAGGAGTGGGGGCGGGTGAATATTAAATAGAAAATCGCTAATATTTCGTGTTTGGCTTGACCGATTTCAACCAACGAGGTGTCATTTTCAAGAGCTTATGGACCTTAATAAAAAGCAGTTTTAAGTGTCAGAACATAGTTTGTGCGTTGACTGCAAGAGGGCATTTTCTGAAATTATTACCTAAAATCGATTTTTCTCGAAATTTTTGAATGGTTCGGTTTTCACTATTTTAGTCTATATTCAATTGTTCTTTTACTGAAGTAAATAGCCTTATAGCTTTGCACTTAAAAATTTCGAGAAAAATTGATATTTAGGTAGTAACTACAGAAAACGCCCTCTTGCGGTCAACACACAAAGTTCTGGCACTTAAAATTGCTTTTTATAAGGGCACATAAGCTCTTGAAAACGACACCTCGTCCGTTAAAATCGCTCAAGACAAACCTGAAATATTAGCGATTTTCTATATTAATATTCACCTACACCCCACTCCTTTATTTGACATTTAACGAAAAAATGTTCTAAACAAAAATGGTAGATTTTAGGCCAAGCAATCTTAAAATGTTTAATACTGCAGACATTTATTAGGCTAAAAATGACACAAGCATTAATTCTGTAATTTGGAGGTACCACAGCGCCCTCTAGCGGTCACTTTACAAACACGAAAATATTTTCCAGCGATTTCTCTTGGCCACTTTAAAAAATTAAAAATTTTTTTACCTCAAAGCTCTAGGGCTACTGGTTTATGAGATATGACCGGCCACCTTTCTTATTTGCTCACCCTGTACGCATTAGTCCCGTTATCCCGCTATATAACTTTACTCCTGGTAATTCTGGTTCGAAGTTTTGTTGGTATTAGTCCGACACGCCAGCATTTCTCAGTCTTATTTCACTATTTCATGTCTATTGCAGCAGGCTTGCAATACAGCGGAAGTCACCTAGGGTTCTCCAAAATTCATGACTGCGGCGATGTAGAAATGTCACATTGGTTGGGAGATGCAATTCCCTACCAAACGAACTAAGGAATGTTCTGAAGAGAATCGATGGCGCACAAATCCCAGAACTGGCGGGGAAGACAGCCTTTGATCTTAAGAATCATCCGTTGTAAGCTGCTCATTGCAAATGTGAAAAATTGTATGAGAAGTTTCGCAGATTTGACCGCTATCGTTCATTCGAGGCAAATTTGAAACTTGGCTGCAATAAATCCTGTACAATGCACATAGGTATGTTGTGTTATAACCCTACTTAAATGTTTCAAGCTCTTTATGGTATAGAACATTATATCGAGCGCCTGTTGTTGACACTACCTCAAACTAAATTTTGTATGTTATAACACAATTCACGCATTATTTAAAATTTAGCAATACATTGAAAACGGTAAAAAAATGAAATATGAATGGCAAAACCTTTTATTACACAATATTCCTTTAAACGGTTGGCTTAATACATTTTATACACTTCAATAAATGATTTGGCATATAGACAATATTAGAAAATGAAAACAAAATTCCTCGGCATAAGCATGTGGGTTGTACAAAGTATACATAACATAATTGCAACGAATAACTCTACTACTGCAGGTAGTATAACAAAGCTAATGCAAAACGATTGATAATTTAATTAACAAGACATACAAAAATTTTAGTGAAATATAATCTTTTCGCTCAACTGTAGAATGCAGTAGTTAGAAATTCATGCGCCACATTGTCGATTTAACTTACATTGAGAGATTTGCAGGGCTTGTTCCTGTTATTTTTTTTATGTGCGGCTGTATTTATGACAATAATTAGGCAATTTTAATAATGCTGATAAGCACCCAGTCAGTTCCATTGATTAAAACGACATCATCAATGGAATGATAGAGGCAGATCGTTTAAGGGGAACAGCCGGCAGATTAGAAAATACACCTTGAACACTAGTGCCAGTAAAGAGATGATGGTCTGAACCAACGTCTGTGAACAAGATGGCTACCAATGACGCAGACTCTCTGGTCCGCATAACTATCATTGAGATTTGTAAAAAAAGAAACAGCAACAAAATGTGTAGTTTTTCGAGAAGCAGTTTTTGCCATAGTCTTTCATGCGTCACTTTTTAATACAGACAATAGCTCAAAAATATTTGGCTTATATTTTCCCAACTCACGGTTCAGACGATTGTGCCAGCTCTCCAGGCCATTCGTTGTCCTGTGCTGTTTGCCGCAACGTAATCACATCTTCCGCTGCGTCATTTGTGAAGCAGTACTCCACTACAAAATAATCGATAAAACGTTCTATAAATGTGTTTTAAGGTGATGTTTCCATTATACTTAGTCATCCTCCTTCCGTCCGTTCTATCTTAAGTAGGTAGATGAGCTAGTGACGCACATATCCCCGCATGCTTTCTTATTTCTTCATCATATCATATGAAGAAACCATTCCCAGTTGTTGTACTTATTTGCATATACAGCAGACTTCAATTGTTTGTTTTTGTCTGTAAATTCTTCCACGTATTAAGACACAACGGTAACAGTTAGAGAACTTCCATATTATGTGTATCCGTTAATAAAGAAGAAAATATTATATTTCTCAAAAACAAATGTCAATCGAACAAAACGTAAAATATAGCTTTGAGACAACGATATAGTGACAATTTTACCACAACCAAGAAAAAATATTGAAAAAACCGTATCAGATTTAGAGACACGAAAACTGGGTGTTTCCCACTAATCGCATAAATCGTCGAAAGCATTTCTATTAGTTTAATATTGTTACGGAATTCGGGTTCGAAAATTCTGGATTTCTGATTTAAAACACTTTATTTAACAGTTCAAAACACTAACAAGCACTATTCACAATTACTTTAACAATTAACAAACTTTACTCAACTATACACCACTTTTAAAAACACTACAGTTTACTTATATCACTTTATAACACATAAATCTCACTTTCCGTCACTTTCAAAACTCGCGCTCGTTCATAGACTGTCTAACTCTCTCTCACTTCCGTCTCTGGCCGCTTATATATCCGCAGACTCCCCACTTACTTGGCGTGTCTGGCACATTCGCGAAGGCTCTCGATTTCGAACCTTCCTAGACTTTACTAGAGCCTTTCGCATCGATTAATCTCGAACACTCTAGCACGTCGGGTTGCCTGCCCACAGGCGTTGAGCGGGCCGTGATACCACTGACTCTCCGTTGCACTACCCCCTCCTTAAAGACTGATCGTCCCGATCAGTTCCAGTCCTCAACATTTCCGTGGTACTCACTTAAACGATTCAAGTGTACCACCTTCATCTTCGATCTTGGGCTGCGCTGGATTCTATAAACTACATCGTTAATCCTTTTCACTATACGGTAGGGTCCTTCCCAGGATGGCGATAACTTAGGTGAAAGCCCCTTCTTCCTTTGTGGATTGTAGAGCCACACTAAGTCTCCTTCGTTGAACTGTCTGGGATTGGCTCTGACATCGTACCGAGCTTTCATGCGATCGCTCGCAATGTTCATTCTCTGTCTCACCAGCTGGTGTGTTATCAATAGCGACTCCCGAAGATTTTCGACGTAACTAGTTGCTCCCTCTTCATTGGATGTTCCCGCAGAGCCAAACACCAAATCGCAAGGCAACCTTAGTTCTCTTCCTAGAACTACTTTCGCCGGTGTCTGCCCCGTAGTCTCGTGGATGGCCGCTCTATATGCCATCAAAAACAGAGGAAGATGCTTATCCCAGTCCGTCTGGTGTCGTTCCACAACCTTGGAGAGAAACTGTTCCATTGTCCGGTTAAATCGCTCGACCATTCCATCTGATTGCGGGTGAAGCGGTGTTGTTCTGGTTTTAGTAATACCCAGCAAGTGACAGAGTTCTTGAAACACCCTGGACTCGAAGTTTCTTCCTTGGTCAGAATGCAGTTCCAGTGGCACTCCAAATCTGCATACCAAATTATCGACGAGAACCTGAGCCACTGTTGAAGCCTCCTGGTTGGGTATAGCATAGGCTTCTGGCCGCTTGCTGAAGTAGTCCATAGCAACGAGGATGTACTTGTTGTTGCTGGTGGTCGTAGGAAATGGTCCGGCGACATCAATCGCAATCCTTTCGAATGGTGCTCCAACATTGTACTGCTTCATCCTTCCCTTCAGGCGTGTTGTCGGTCCTTTGGTAGCAGCGCAGGTTGAGCATTTCCTGCACCACTTTTCCACATCTTCTCGGCAGTGTACCCAGTAGAAACGCTCACGAACTTTGCCCAAGGTTTTGTTCACTCCCAGGTGGGCGCCCGATGATCCTCCATGTACCTCTTCCAAAACCTTAGGTACATACTCCTTGGGTACTACCAACTGCATGGTAACATTCCTCCCATCGGCGCTCTCCCACGCTCTCTTCAACAGGCCATTTTCTACTCGCAGGGATTCCCACTGAACCCACATCGCTTTTAGGGTCGGACTTTCTGGAGACACCTCTTCCCATCCAGGTCGTTGTCTGTTTTCTTCTTTCCATTTCAGGAGGGGACCCACGTCGCTGTCTTCCTGCTGAGCCGTTCTGACTTTCTCGGCAGTCCACTCCTCGCTTTGTGTGATGGTGACTGCTCTTATATCCACCGTGCCTTCTCGTTCATCCACCTTCCTGCAGTGTTGGCATTCTCCACACGGTCTTCTCGACAAGGCATCAGCGTTGTTATGATGCCTGCCTGGACGATGCTGGATTTTGAAGTCGTACTGCTGCAGTCTCTCCATCCACCTCGCGACTTGTCCCTCCGGGTTCTTCAATCGTAGTAGCCAGGATAATGCTGCATGGTCCGTCCTTATGAGGAATTCCCGTCCGTACAGGTACTTATGGAAGTGGTCTACGGACTTCACGATAGCCAAAAGTTCTTTTCTCGTGACGCAGTAGTTCCTCTCAGGCTTAGTTAGGACCTTGCTGTAATACTCTATTACTTTTTCTTCGCCGTCCTGTACCTGAGATAGTACAGCTCCAATCCCAACCTTGCTGGCATCTGTATCCAGAATAAACTTTCCGTGTCTTCGGGGGTATGCCAAAATTGGACTACTGCACAAGGCTGACTTCAACTTCCTGAAGGCTTCCTCATGAACGTGGCTCCATGCAAAAGTCGTCTTCGGTTCCGTAAGTTGGTGTAATGGTGCCGCGATTTTAGCGAACCCTTCCACAAATCTTCTGTAATACGTACAAATTCCCAGAAAACTCCTTACTTCATGCTTATCCCGAGGACGTGGCCAATCGCGGATTGCCTTGATCTTGTCATCACTGGTCTGAATCCCATCCGCAGAAACCGTATGGCCAAGGAATTCCACTTTCTTCTGGAAAAGTGCACACTTCTTCGGGTTCAGCTTCAGGTTGGCTGCTCTAAACCGGTCGAATACTTCTTGTAGGTTCTTTAAATGCTCTTCAAAATCACGGCCCATAACCATAACGTCGTCCAGGTAGACCAGGCAGGTTTTCCAAGTGAGTCCACGTAATACCAGTTCCATTAGTCTCTCAAATGTAGCCGGAGCGTTGCAGAGGCCAAATGGCATTACCGTGAACTGGTAGAGACCGCAACTGGTGGTGAAAGCAGTCTTCTCTTTGTCTTCTGGATGGATCCCAACCTGCCAGTATCCACTTTTCAAATCCAGTGTTGAAAACCATGTAGATCCGGAAAGAGTGGTCAATGTGTCGTCGATTCTGGGTAGGGGATAACTGTCCTTCTTCGTTATGTCATTCAGCTTTCGGTAGTCAACACAGAATCGGAGCGATCCATCCTTCTTGGTGACGAGAACCACTGGTGAAGACCATGGACTGTTGGACTCCTCGATTACACCTTGCTCCGTCATTTCTTTCACCATCTTCTCAACCTGTTCTTGTCTTGCCAACGGTAGTCTCCTAGGTGCCTGTCGAATAGGTTGAGCATCTCCGGTATTGATCCTGTGCTGGACGATGTCTGTTCTCCCCATTGGTGTGTCCGGTTCGGCAAACACATGTTGATAGCATCGTAGAAATTCTCGGGCTCTTCGTGCTTCCTCCTTGGTAAGATGTTTCAAATCGATGTTGAGCTGTGCCGGCGTTCTTGGCGTCTTCTGCGTGTCTTCCATATCCTCACAGGTGTTTATCCTCGTTACGGGAGTACATGTTGCCAAAAGATCTCCTTTCTTATTGTCGTTCCCACAGGAGCGATGTTTGCAATCCTCACCGGCACCGTCTTGGAGGTCTTGATAAGCGTTCTTGCAACCAACAAGTGTTTGTGTGAGTCTTCAGTCGGTTCTACTAATCCAACGCAGCTCCCAAGATCGTTCCCCCATCGGCAGCGTTGATGATCTGCTCGCTGCTTCCTCTTATTCGGACGGTTTCACTAGCATATAGCCTCACGCACCTTGCTTCGCCTCCAGGTGTTTCTAGCACGAAGCTCTCGTTTCCGATTTTCAGAATCCGCTCTTCTGGATCATATGCAAGACCGTACTTCCCTATCAGGTCCATCCCCATGATGAAATCGTCGTCAATGTCCGCCACCAATACCCTGTGACGTATACGAAGCTGCCCTAGTTCCACTTCAACCTCAGCTTCACCTATCGCCGGCGACGTTCACCTGTCACTGTTCGCAGAAGAACCTTCTCCATCAGGGGTCTCACTGTCGGTGCGATGTTCTTCTTTATGATGGAAACCATAGCTCCAGTATCCACGGTCACTTGCGTCTTCTTTCCATTCACGGTTGTCATCATTGGTGAGGCTATCCACGTTGTTGTGTCGTAGCAGGTTGACGGAAACAATCTTGGGGGCTTTGTCTTCTCGGGCAGTCGTGTGCGCCCCGTAACACCGACTGTTTTTAGTTTCCTGCTGCTGGCTTCTTCTTGACGCTGCAGGAAGTGACACCCTGCAGTCTCTCTTGAAGTGCCCGGTCTTTCCGCAGCGGTAGCAGGTCTGACATCCGGCGGATTTATTCGCAGCTAGGAATTCTTTCAACTCCCGCATGATTGCTTTCAGTGAATCGGTCTCCTCTTCGACCTGTGTTCCACGTACCTTACACTGGCCCCAGTTGGCAGCTGAAGCCTTGTAAGCCGCCTCGATCTCCAAAGCTTTCCCTAGGGCTTCTCTCGTAGTGGTGTAAGTGGCTAGCAGCAAAGCGTTCCTCCAACAGTGTCATCTCTTACACCTTCGATAAAACTCCGCGTTGCCAGCTCCTCCACAAGCTCAGTTGGGGCTGTCGGATATGCCAGATGCATAAGTTTCCTTACATCCGCTTCGAAGTCTTGCAGGGTCTCACCGACTTTTTGTTTACGGGTCTTCAGCTGGGTACGAAACAGCTGTTGTAGGTGCTGTTCTCCAAAATGCAATTCCAGTGCTGCAGTAAGCTTCTGGTAATCACCCTTCTCTGCTTCGGGCAGCGTACGAAGTAAATCAAGAGCCGGTCCACGTAGAGCTACCACCAAAGCCATAACCTTTTCTTCATTACTCCAGTTATTTGCCTTTTCCTGCCATTTCAAACTGCAGCTTGTAAGTCTCAAATGATGTGTGACCATCATAAGTCGGTGGTTTTATCTGTTATTTCCAATAACTGGCGAAGACGTCATACCGTGGGTTTTCATTCTTTCCAGGTCTCTTTTTACTGTCAAAATTTCCTTTCCAAATTCTCCTTTCATGTGTAGAACTTTTTCTTCGAATTTATTGCAAAGTTTTTCCTCTACTTTGTTGACCTTTTCTTCGACAAAGCTCCACTTTCTCTTCGACTGCATTCTGTGTAACTTTAAGGCTCTTCTGTTACACTGTCGATCCGTTCTTCAATTTTATTTTGGCTTGTTCTGATTTCCTCTATTTCGGTTTTAAGTTGTTCTTGCACAGCCATTATTATTTTCTTCTTAATTTCTTCCTGTCCGATTTTGAATTCAGTCTTCATTTCTTCTTGTCCGGTTTTCATGTCCTCTTGACAGCTTTTATCTGCTCTGTCATGTTTTCTGCATTTTCTGCATCATTTGCATTAAACTGTTCTAGTTGTGCTTCCATATTGGCCCGATTGTCTTTCTTGTTACTGGCATAAACTAGAATTTTCTAAAACTTCTCCAAACACTGTCTATCCGGTCCGTAGAACACTCCAGAAATCCAAAATCCCACTTCTGACACCAATTGTTACGGAATTCGGGTTCGAAAATTCTGGATTTCTGATTTAAAACACTTTATTTAACAGTTCAAAACACTAACAAGCACTATTCACAATTACTTTAACAATTAACAAACTTTACTCAACTATACACACTTTTAAAAACACTACAGTTTACTTATATCACTTTATAACACATAAATCTCACTTTCCGTCACTTTCAAAACTCGCGCTCGTTCATAGACTGTCTAACTCTCTCTCACTTCCGTCTCTGGCCGCTTATATATCCGCAGACTCCCCACTTACTTGGCGTGTCTGGCACATTCGCGAAGGCTCTCGATTTCGAACCTTCCTAGACTTTACTAGAGCACGATTAATCTCGAACACTCTAGCACGTCGGGTTGCCTGCCCACAGGCGTTGAGCGGGCGTGATACCACTGACTCTCCG